>CM029020.1:140672129-141129629 GCA_016801055.1 Panax notoginseng
CTGCTGCGACGTCCTTAGGTAAAATGGCCATAAACTTTAATCGTAACGAACTCCGATTGAAGTGATTCAAGAGGCTCCAGAAAGGGAACGAATAGCTCTACAACTTTCATTCTTTGAGGATTAAGAGATTCTGGCTGGATTCAAGGTCGAAATCAAACTTAAAGTGGCTGGTATGTATTTGGCATGCTGAAACGCCAAGCTTTGATCTCGGTTGCATGATGAACACATTGTCTAGACGCTTGAACCCTTCTTCTTCGTTCAATGCATTCCAACCTTGTGCTGTCGCGTGCTAGATTGTAAGCTCCTATCCATGCAACTTACACGTCCTCAATTGACTTGAACTCCAATGTAAGCGTCCTCGGGTTAAATTCAGTCCAACTACTCGCAATCATTTGTTGAACCATTGGAACTCGAGTTGAGTCGTTTGGTCAGGATGTTATCATTTGACTTTGTGTTAAACTGGACCATTTCTTTTACAATTTGGCTGAAAGAGTTGGACACGGGATTTAACTGCTTCCCTACTCAAAATCCTACTTTTATGAGAAAATTAAACCCGTCTCTTGAAACCAAATAAAGCATAAATAAAATATACCAAAAGTAGCCTTGTCTGATGACTCGAGCATGCTTCATGATATTTGTGAGTTTGCCCCTTTTGTTGATAGCATGTCTGTATCAGTTAGTGGCTTGTCTAATACGTATATTAATTATATCATTTTGGATTTGCATTATTACAGTTTCCTCTTCATTGATTTATCCTATCCCATAAGCCAATATTCTCTTTTTATAGGATCCAGCTGGGGCAGCCTGCAACTGTAAAAGTTGCTGCAAATCTTGTTAGGCTTTTATGCTATAACAACAAGGTTAGAACATACACTTTTAGTTACACTACATAATCCTTTGATGCATTCATGTTTTATTTTTGAATATTTCTCTTTATTTTTCGTTCTCTTATTATTTATTTCTTTCTTTTCGTGTAGATGTCAATTAGTAGTAGACATGATTGTGAATAAAATAAGTCATTATTGGTGATGTTCCTATCAGCATACTATATAAGTCACTTTTTGTGCCTGTCATTGAGTATAGTTGGTGATCATTCGGGATACAAAGCATCTCTTATTTGGTATTATCTTGTCAATTCTCATTAATATTAGACTAGCTACATAATTTATTTTCGCTGTTATGAAATGTTATATTTCTCGTGTCATCGTCATCTGCATGAATATCCAATCCAGTTCAAATAGTTAGATTTCAGTAGTTGCCTATCACACATCAACCTATGTCTTGTTCGAAGCGAAAAAAGATATCATTATCAAGGCAAAGAATTCTGCATGTTGCGAAATGATATGAGTGTCAAGTAGTCAATTCTATGTAATATCAATATTTACTCTTACATCTGTCTTTATTTGTTAGTGTTAATATTTATAATTTGCTTCTTCCTAGTAGTTTGTTTTAATGCTTACTCTAATGAAGGTTTAACCTTACTTCATTATTGATTTCTGGATCTCACAGAACATGCTACAAACTGGTATAATTGTTGGTGGATGGGACAAATATGAAGACGGCAAGATATATGGGGTTCCTCTGGGCGGAACAATTATAGAACAGCCTTTTGCCATCGGAGGTTTTTTTTTTATACTTTATATTTGTTGTTTATTCTCTATTATTGATGATTGCTTTGGTATGCTAATGTTAATTTCTTTTTCTGTATTGCGAAGTGGAGTGAAGATACCTTTTGAACTTTATGATTGTAACCTTCTATGAGTCCATTTGAAGAGATCAATTGAGGATGTTATTTTGCAGCTACATATTAGAAAAAGATACATTAAAAGATTAGAATTATTGGAACGACCGTTGAACTCTGTTTATCCTGCATTCCAAACAGGGTATTATTGTTCTGAGTCGTGGTATGGGAACTACATGCTTTGCCCATTTCACCATAGGTAGCGCTTTGCGTTCCTGTTTCCGTTTCCATTTGGAGCCAACATATTTGTTCTGCATACCCAGTCGATTAGTAACCATGGAACAACCCTAGATGCCCTAAACTATTATAATCTAAAAAGCATTCAATGATAAAATCATAGTTCTTAAAGGCAAACTAAGGCGCGTGCATAGGCGTGCTAAGGTCCATCCAGCTGCAAGGTTGACTCCTCGCCTTGCCTAAGGCCCAACAGCTTCAATGAGGGCCGAAGGCAAGAGGCCCTCACTTCTTTGAAGTTAAGCCAAATTAGCCTCAGCTGTCCATGTTCTAATCTAATATGAACTGAGCCACTAATATTAATCTGGTGCCTAGCCTTTTTTGACAAAACCAAAAAGAAAGAAAAACAAATCGATATCGACAGAACCAAAATTGAAAGAAAGAGAAGATAAAATATAGAGGAGGAAAGAAAGATCGGCATAAGTGTTCTTTTTTACTTTAATGGCTACTTTTATTGCAATTTGCAAGTGTTCACGATGTAATGGTCTTTGATTATTTGGTTGTGCAAATAACTATGAAAATTGCCACATGCGATGGAAAAATTAAACCTTGTTGATGAACCGCATCCAAAACCTTACACTATTCCGTAGCTAGGTAATACTTCTTTTCATGTTACAGAAAGGTGTTTAGTTCCCATCCAGATGCACATATATTCTGATTTAGTATGGTGCGATGTTATACCAATGAATGTTGCACATATTTTATTGGGTTAAGATTGAATTTTGAATGCTTAGATGTGGATCATATACTCTTTTAAACATGAGCATTATACTATCAAGATGCAGTAGAAGAGCCGACTCAATTACAAGTCATGAAGATAAAGTTGAAGTTGAGGATACAACGAGCGAGAGCGAGCAGAAAGTCGATGCATTTCCAAAGCAACTTGATATTCTATATGAAGAAACTAACTATTAAGTCATCGATTTTGTTATCAACGAGAATTCCAACAAGATGCAATACAAGGAAGTTCACTCCTTATTGTTGTCTACATATCAATATGTCTACAAGGAGAACCAAAATTTCTTGCATGTTTGGAGTTACGGTTTGTGGAATATGGATTCTTCTAAACTTCAAAACTCGAGGACGAATTTTTTTCAAAGGAGAGGAGAATGATGAGGATGGAAGCAAGAGAAATTATTGGGTTATTATTATATATTATTATTTATTGATGATTTCAATGTAATTAGTTTATTTAGTAGATAATAATAGGATATATTTAATTATATTAGTAGAACATTTTAGAGTATTGAATATTTAAGGTAGTAGATGATTACTAAGATTTTATTTCCTTATTTACTTAGGTTACTTAATATTTAGCCTCCAAGTATTAGGGGTTTTCCTATTCTTATATAAACAGTTATAATCCATTATGGGAAATTATTGAATTAAGCCTTGTGTTTTATGGCTTTTAGCCTCTTTTATCTCCTTTGAATCCCCTTTATTCATTCTTCCCTCCTTGTCCTACATCACCATATATATATAATATATATATATATATATATATATATATATACATAGTTATTTAAATATGTATAATTTTTTACTGTACCAGGAGTTTTTATTTCTGTTTTTTCTTATGGGCATATATATATATATATATATATATATATATATATATATATATATATTTATTCAGGTGTGTGTATATGGTGTGTTGGCCACAGGACACATTTTTTACTTATCCCTAAAAAAATCGAAGAAATTATTGGGGTTCGTCTTTAATAATTATGGATATAATATTAATTACATAATTAACCAGCTCTCTTTATCTTTCACTTTGAAACTTAGAAAGGTTTTCCAAATTTCATTTCTCTTTAATTATTCTCTTAAGCTCTTCGTGGTTGGCATCTAATGACCCATTAGCAATCTGAATATTGCCTTTTCCACTGCAAAGGACAGATGTCATCTGTAGAATAATTTTCATACATTTTGTCAAATGATGTGGAATATCTGTAAAGGCAGCCTAAATATGAACATTTTAAGTTATAAGTGTTAACCTGATTAAACTTAGCTTCCCAAAAACTCTCCAGGTAATTTGATTTGATGATTCTACATATAAATTTCAATATATCTCAACTCAGAATACTTCACATACAGTGTACTCTGTTCAGAAACTTGAAGGTCTCGTCTGTTAACACGTCTTTTTGATGCGAAATGGGATATAAAGATTAAAGGATTATTAATTATATGTGTATGTGTGTGTGTGTGTGTATATATATATTGACATAGTTGTTAAGTCGTGAATCTTATAAAGAATGGAGATGAATCTCCATCGACAGATTTCAGAGTAGTATATATAGATTTGACATTGAGGATTTGTGTTGTGAACTTCAGGCATCCTTCTCTTCCCCTTTCTGCCCTTATTGCACCCTCCTTTATCCCTAACATAAATTTGTCCCACATTACTTTTTATAGTAATCTCTTGGCCATTTTTTCTACCAGAATAAGGATCATGGGAGTGTGTTACGACAAATTATGGCAAACACAATAACTTAACGCAGAAAGATAAGACAATAACACAAGGTTTTACGTGGAAACCTAAATCGGGAAAAAATCATGGAGAAGGCAGAAAAAATCCACTAAATAAATATCTTAAGAGTACAAGATAAAGAGAGAACTATGAAAATTCTTTGAATGTTTCTGAATGTCTCTTCTCCCAAATTTTAACACCTATATTTATAGGTCATAGGAAAATCCATAACCAAATAGGATTAGAAATACTAAATTGAGTATAGTTAGAAAAGATAACTTTCCTAAATCAAAACAGATTCTAGGTAATACCTAATTCCAAATCCAATCCAATAAGAATTCATGTCATAACCAACAAATCTCCATCGGAGGATCATGGGAGGGTATTGCCATTCCTTTCAAACTCTAAACCAACATTGGAGTTGCCTCGCAAGTATTTTAAAATTCATTTCACGACTTCCCAATGAATTTTACCTGGATGTGATAAGTATATGTTTACCACACTAATGACATGTGACGTATCTGGACGAGTACAAGTCAGTATATGAGGATACCAACTGCACTAGAGTAGAGAACACTTGACATGTAACTAACCTTCTCATTTGTCTGAGGAGATAATTCAGCTGATAACTTGAAGTGAGCAGCAAGAGTACTTACTGGTTTGACATTCTTTATATCAAAACGATCTAGCCCCTTCATGATGTAGTCTTTTTGGGATAAGTACAATTTCTTAATTTTGCAATCTCACTGAATCTCCATGCCAAGAATCTTCTTTGTAGTCGCTAAATCTTTCATCTCAAACTCAATACTCAACTGTGATTTTAGTTTTACTAATCTCTGAACTATCTTTTGCTGCAATCAACATAAAGCAATAAATAGATAAATGAGCCATTATGAAGTTTCCTGAAGTACACACAACTATCATATTGACTCCTATTATATTCAATATCAACCATAAATGAATGAAATCGTTTATACCACTGCCTGAGAGATTGCTTTAAACTATATAAAGACTTTTTCAACAAGTAAATGTGGTCTTCCTTTCCTTGAATCTGAAATCCCTGAGGTTGATGCATATAAATCTTTTCGTCAAGTTCACCATGTAAGAAAGTTGTTTTTACATCGAGTTGTTCCAACTCCAAATCATGCATAGCAACCAAACCAAGTAATACTCCACTAGAGTCATGTTTCACAACTGGTGAAAACACATCATTCAAGTCAATTCTCTCAACTTGACTGAATCCCTTAGCTACTAGTCGAGTTTTGTACCTAGCGTCTTCTACTCCTGGGATGCCTTATTTTTTCTTGAAGATCCATTTGCAACCCACACTTTTATTACCTTTAGGTGGTTTCACAAGCTCTCATGTGATATCCCAAGTGATTAGTTGTGTCAGACGGTGATCCTTATAAAAAGGAAGTTGATGAGTTAAGGATGGATATTATTCGAAATATAATAGAGTTTAATTAAGGTTATAAGAAGTCATCTAAATTTGGATGCAATTTGGTAGTAGTGATTCCTGGGACGAAATACTTATAAGGAGGGAAGAATGTAATGACTCGAGAAATCGGATAGTCTTGTTATTGATAATATTATGTGTTATGTGTTTAAAGGTCTTAATATGACCTAAGATGATTATTAAACGTTAGGATTTATGTGCAAGATTAAACAAGTAAGAATTTTGAAGACGAAAATAAAATTTTTTGAGAAAAAGACGAAATAGGCAGTATTCACTCGACGAAACCTAAGGGTAAACCCTAAGAATTTGAATAACCTAAGTCTTTTAGAGAGATTGGTATGTCCCAATGTTTCAAGATCTATGTATAATATAAGTATAATATGAAGAATAATAAGTATAATACAAAATATTATACGAGTAGAATACGATAATAATATGACGTATAATACGAATACAATACAGTACAATACGCGTATAATACGAAAATTATACTGTATAAATACGGAAGTCAAAGTTAACAAAAGTGACTAGGTTATCAACTTTCCCACCAACTTACCATACATGAGTTAATATTTAATCATGGTTAGTTGGGGTGTGGTTAGGTTAAGCAAAGATCTAGCAAAGTAAGGAGGTGAGAATAGTAAAGTGGGGACTCAAAAGCAAGTATCATCATTTTAACTCAACTAGAGTTAAATGATGATGGTTAATGAGGGGTAGTTTGTAAGTTATGCAAACATAAGGGTGTTGACTAATCAAGACCTTAAGTGACCAATTCGTAAGAAAAGAAAAGTTGATTTAATGACCGTAGAGCCCTAACCCTTACTTTTTCTATAAAAGGCAAGCATTTTCTTTGAAAGTGTTAGCTCATTTCAACTAACACATTCAAGAGCAAAGGCAAATATAGAGAAAGGGAGAGAGATTTCGGATGGAGATGGAGAAGAAGAAAAAAAGCTAGCAAATTGTAAGCTTTGTCAAGAGAAAGAAGAATAATGAAGAAAGGGATTTCAAAGAGCAGTATAGCGTAAACTGTAAGCAGAGCTTGAGGCAAGTTTTCTAACTTCATTCATATTCTGAATTGAATGCTATTTTCTTTAACTTACTCAAACGTTGTATTTGAGTAAGTTATAATCTATGTGCAAATCTGTTATATTTGTATAAGATGTGTATCATGAATTGTGCTACGTGCGAATTGTCCGCACTTATGTGCCTTTAAGATGAATTGTTCAATGATTGAACTGTTCAATTTGTAAGAGTTCTGCTTAGACATGAATTGTATAAAGATTGGGTCTGTGTTTATTATTTAGCAAGACAAAGGTAAGAATGGTATTTAAGTTTAAGGTATATGTACAATTGTACTTTTAATCGTTGATGTGTAGTATCTGAGTTAAACGACTCCTTTGTTATGGGCAAAGGTTTAAGATGAGTTATTAATCGATCTAACTCGTTGTGAAAGACAGTGTAGATGAGACGGGAAATTAATTTATTAGTTTTTGGTAGGGAGCCACTCGATTTATTATACTGATAACTGTTGAGTGGTGTGTGCTATGTAACGTGTTTTGTAAATGTATGTCAAAAATGTGATTCTTTTCACATATATTGTCACGTAGGATGAGTTAAGTTGTAGAAGTGGTAAAGAATATATTGTTGTTAACGTGTTATGTCAAATGTTGTGAATGTTTTAAATGATAGGAATCAGAAATTTATTCCTGTTATTCATGCTTCTTCTTGTTCAGTTATTGAAGTTTTATAAGAAAATAATATTTGATTCTTGATTTTGTTGTTATTCAACTGCTAGAACTTGCTGATCAATTGAATGCTTACACTTGCTTTTAAAAT
Source organism: Panax notoginseng (assembly GCA_016801055.1). NCBI lineage: Eukaryota > Viridiplantae > Streptophyta > Magnoliopsida > Apiales > Araliaceae > Panax > Panax notoginseng. The sequence goes on from CM029020.1 coordinate 140,679,867, forward strand.
AAAAACATTTTCAGCAAAGCTAAATAATATGAGGAATCCAGCGAAGACTAAAGAGAAAACCAAGCCAAGACTTGAATAATAGTTAGATAAACTTTATTTGTATTTGTTGTGGCGGATGAAAGTCACACTTGTAATTGAAGAATAATGTAATTATCATTATTTGTATTGTAATGAAGATTCTAAGGTAATAAAATTTGGGATTTAAAGAAATATATTGTTATATTTTGGAGTTTTTAATTATATCTTAAGGATATATGAATGTATGTATAGAATGAGTAGCATTCGTGATGCACTGAACTCGGGTTTGAAGATAGACCGGGTTTGGGGGCATTACATCCCAAGTGTAATTTTTCTTAAGAGATTTCATCTCATTCATAACAAACAACCATTTTTCTGAATCATTCGAGAAAACGACATCTTTATAAGTCACAAGGTCACTGTACTCAACTGTCTCGGCAGTTGGCAAGGCATAAGCAACAAAATCTAAATACCATATCTCTGAGGTGGTTGCACTGTCCTCTTTGCCCATATTGATAGTCCACATGTTCCTCCTCTAGAACTATATTCTCACCTACAAAATTATCAATACAAGGAACAGAGGATTCTTTGTTCTTATGAAGCATATCGGACTCATCAAAAGTAACATCTCTGCTAATGATGACCTTTGTTGACTTCTGATCAGCACACTTAAGTCTATAGCCCTTCATACCAGAACCATAACCATAACCATAACCAAGAAAGTTGCATTTTTTTGCTCTAGGTTCGAGTTTTTCCTCATTCACATGTGCATATGTAGGACAACCAAATATCCTAAGAGATGAATAATCTGCAGGATTACCTGACCAAACCTCTTCAGGGGTCTTACATTTTATAGCTGTGCAAGGAGAACGATTCACCAAAAATGAAGTTGTGTTCACTGCTTTTGCCCAGAATTCCTTGCATAACCTACATTTAACAACATGCACCTGACCTTCTCTATCAAGGTTTTGTTCATCCGTTCTGCAACTCCATTCTGCTGCGGTGTCTTCACAACTGTACGATGCCTAACAATTCCTTCATTATTGCAGAACTCATTAAACTCAGTCACATAATTCAAGCCCATTATCTGTTTTGAACCTTTTAATCTGCTTTCCTGTCTGCTTCTCAACCAAAGTCTTCCACTGTTTGAAAGTCACAAAAACGTCATTCTTATGTCTCAAGAAGTAGACTCAAAACCTTCTTGGAATAATCATCAATGAAGGCAAGCAGATAATGTGCACCGCTACCTTTTGAAGGAACCTGTGAAGGGCCCGAAAGATTTGAATGAATATAGTCTGAAGTCCCTTTTGTTCTATGAACCGCAGTCTTGAAATAACTCGTTTCTGCTTCCCAAGACACAATGCTCACAGAAGTTCAACTTTCCTATTTTCTGTCTAGACAAAAGACCTCTCTCTCTTACTCAAAGCATCCATGCCTCTTTCACTCATATGGCCTAACCTCATGTGATGAGAACATGATTAGCTTGGATTCAAATGGAGGTCGTGGATCGGATCCAGTGCAAGTACCAGTTGGACCCGTGACGAGAGGACGTCCTAAAAGGTTCAAGGAAGGACTTATGGATTTGGTACAAGCAATGTGGATTGAAAATAACATGTCAACTTGGTCCAAGGAGGATAAGTTATACCCAAGTACATCTATATGGTCTAAGGTTGCGTTCCAGAACAATCAAATGCAAGCAAGGAAAAGAGCCTGCAAGTTTGAGAATCAGCACACCCGCCCCGACGGGCTTTTATGAGCCAAAATGGCTGCCCTGGCGGCAAACTCTTTGTCCAAAGTCGCCCCGGCGAGCTCTGAAGCCGCCCCGGCACCGAGCTCTCTGCCAACACCCGCCCCGACGGACTTTGTAGGCCAAAATTCCACGCCCCGGCCGGCATGCCCAGATTTAGTTGACGCGTTTTCGAGACAGACGCGTTTTGATAGATTTTGAGCGTGAATTTGTTTCCTAAACTCGGTGTTTACTATATTTTATTAGATTTCTATTATAACTAGGATGTTAGATTATATTTTGATTCCAAACACACTTATTGATTCCTTTTAGGATTCTTAGGGTTTCAATTCCTATTATTTAAAACTCGTGGATGTAATTCATTAACACAATTCAATCATATTCAGATTTAATTATTTGTGAGATTATTCTCTACTTTTGGTTCTTTGAAGAATTCCTAAGCTAATTCCTTAGTTAATTCTTTGGGACGTTCTACCGCATCAATCATCGATTGTGTCGAGGTTCCTGTTTCAATATAAACACGGGGTTTAGGCGACGTTTATATTCCATCCAACGCAGATTTCATTGCTTGATCGATTGTACTAAGGTTCTCGTCTCAATATAGACCTTGGGTTGAGGTGTCGAGAGAGTTTCACTCTATCAACTGTGCTAGAAACGATCGATTCGGGCGACGACCACCTCACGCAAGCGTGCCGTCGAGTCTATCATTTGGTATCAAAGCTAAGGTTTTCTAGTAAGTTGCTTATAAAGTATAAAAAAAAAATCGCATTTTTTAAAATTTTATCAATTGCATGCTATTGTGAGTTTTCATACCTTCTATAATTTGTTCGTGATAAGTTATTTTTGAATTGATTAGTAAAATCAAGGATTTTGCTAGGTGAATTCGAAAAGAACCTGTTAGAGAGAATATTTAGAGGTAAAAGGCTCAGTAGTGAGATTAATTGAGGGTAAAAGCTAATTTATTGATCGTATACACGAGGGAATCATTGACTCTAGCGAAACACGTAAGGGAGCGGTGAGGAAATTGTTTTTTACTAACCCTTGTTTTGCAGGAATTATGTCTAGTTCGAAAGATAAAGGAACTTTTGAAGAGCAATCTTCCACAACTTTTAACATGAAGTTTATGTTAGAAAACATGAACAAGGAGTGGAATCGAAGGTGGGAGATGATGAATGAATGACTCGATCAGATTAGCAAGTCCTGAGGGGGATAATCCCAAAATTCACATATAACACAACAAAAGGGGAGAACACATCAACAGAAAACTAAAACAGAGGAAAATTACTTCGAGGGGGAATTCAGTGAGGAGAAAGATCGTGAATCTGGTTTTTTACACCAAAGGCCAAGAGGTCCTAGAGAAAGGGAAGGTAAGAATAGGGTAGATGATAACGTGAATGGCATTAAGATGAAAATCCCAGCTTTCCAAGGGAGGAGTGATCCGGAGGCATACTTAGAATGTGTATTTAACTGTCACAATTATTCAAATCTCAAAAAAGTCAAATTAGCCGTTACCGAATCTTGGTGGGATCAGTTGATTACTAGCAAAAGGAGATGTGGGGAACGTCCAATTGAAACTTGGGCGAAGATGAAAACAGTGATGAAAAAGAGATTTGTACCGAGTCACTACCATCGGGATTTGTTTCGAAGTTTGCAAAATCTGAAACAGGGGAGTGTAGGAGTGTGGATGAATACTTCAAGGAGATGGAGATACTGATGGCTAGAGCTAATATGGATGAGAATAGTGAGGCAACAATGACACGATTTTCAGCAGGGCTAAATTGGGATATAGTAGACTTAGTGGAACGACAACATTATGTGGAATTGGGGGATATGGTCCACATGGTTATAAAGATTGAGAAACAACTTAAGTGGAAAGATGGCATATACAATTTCAAATGGAGAAAAATTAGTAGCAGAATGAACATATCGGTTATATGCAAACTCAACATGTGGCAAACATTCTTCCCATTGCTTGATATTCTTTTTAATGATAGCCCGTAATAATGCCGACAAAGTCCTATTTACTACTTTAGTTTGACCGTCAGTTTGTAGATGACAAGTAGTAGAAAATAACAGTTTAGTACTCAATTTACACCACACGGTCTTCCAAAAGTAAATTAGTAACTTAGTAACTTTGTATCTCTATCAAAAACAATAGTTTTAGGCATACCATGCAAACGCACAATCTCCCTAAAGAACAAATCAGCAACATGAGATGCATCATCAGTTTTATGACATGGAATAAAATGTGCCATTTGTGAAAATCTATCCACGACCACAAATATCGAATCATGACCATGCTTAGACCTAGGTAAATCCAACACAAAGTCCATAGAAAGATCAATCCAAGGTTCTTTAGGAATAGGCAATGGTGTATACAATCCATGGGGTTGAACACGAGATTTAGCTTGGCGACGAGTAATACATCTATCACATATTCTTTGATTCTTTCCACATCTCGTTTCATATGAGGCCAATAAAAATGTTCTTTCAAAACAGCAAAAGTTTTATCAACACCAAAATGTCCCATTAAACAACCCTCATGTGATTCCCTAACCAATAAATCACGCAAAGAACATGCAGGTATACATAGTTTATTTTCACGAAATAAGAATCCATCAATTCTAAAGTATTTACCCACAACATTGTTTTCACAAGTTTTAAACTCTTCACCGAAATCAAGGTCATTAGCATATAACTCTTTGATTCGTTCAAACCCAAGTAATTTCGTATCAAGAGTATTTAACAAAACATACCTGCGAGACAAAGCATATGTAACGATGTTCTCCTTACCTTGCTTATATCGAATAACATATGGAAATGTCTCGATAAATTCCATCCATCGTGCATGCCTTTTATTCAACTTGTGTTGACCCTTCAAATATTTCAATGATTCATGATCGGTGTGGATTACAAACTCCTTAGGCCACAAGTAATGTTGCCATGTCTCTAAAGCTCTAACCAAAGCGTACATCTTTTTGTCATATGTAGGATAGTTCAAAGCTGCCTCATTCAACTTTTCGCTGAAATACGCCACTGGTTTCCCTTCTTGCATCAACACAGCTCCAATCCCTAAACCTGAAGCATCACACTCAATCTCAAAAGTTTTAGCAAAGTTGGGCAAAATATGTAAAGGATAAATGTTTTTTCCTGTTCATCACCCCACTTAAAACCCACACTTTTCTTGATGACCTCGGTTAATGGTGTTGTAATCTCACTAAAATTCCGAACAAAGCGTTGGTAGAAACTTGCGAGTCCATGAAAGCTTCGTACTTGACTCACATTGGTTGGACTCGGCCAATCCCGAATCACACGTATTTTCTCATCAACTTGGACTCCCTGTGAACTCACAACAAAGCCAAGAAAAACAATTCTATCCGAAAAAAATGTGCATTTTTCCATGTTAGCAAATAACTTTTCTTTCTCAAGTATATCTAAAACAGATTTAAAATGCAATTCATGATCTTCCAAGTTTTTGCTATAAATCAAGATATCATCAAAATAAACTACGACAAATTTTCCAATGAATGGACGCAAAACATGGTTCATTATTCTCATGAAAGTGCTGGGTGCATTAGTTAAACCAAAATGTAATACCAACCACTCATAAAGACCATATTTAGTTTTAAACGTTATTTGATGATAACCACTTTTTAAATCAATTTTTGAAAATATGCAAGACCCATGGAATTCATCAAACATGTCATCTAAACGAGGAACGGAATGTCAATATTTTACAGTAATGTTATTTACCGCTCGACAATCGATGCACATCCTCCATTTTCCATCATTTTTCGGCACTAGGATCACCGGAACTGCACACAGACACATACTCTCTCACGAATCTTTTCCCCATCAACTCGTCAACTTGCCTTTGTAACTCCGTCTCCTCGGGATTACTCTGATAAGTCGGACGGTTTGGAATGGTTGCACTGGGAACAAAATCAATTTGATGCTCAATTCTCCGAATAGGTGGAAGTCCATAAGGAAGCTCCTCGGGAAATACATCTTTGAATTCCTGTAAAAGAGATGAAACAACACTAGGCAAAGATTCATTAGCGTTTTTCAAAAGCGCCTCTTTATACCGAAGTAAAATCATAGACTGTTTAGAAATCAAAGCTCTTCTCACATCACTCTTTTTTGCCAGTATATTTGTTTTTTTCTCTTGTTTCTTTCTCTTTTTTTTCTTCTTGATTTTTCTTCTCTTCACTCTCTTTTCTTTGTACATGATCTTTCTGCAAATGAATTTGATCCTCGTGTACTTGTTGTGGTGACAAAGGACGCAAAGAGATCTTGTCGTGAACAAAGGAATATGCGTTGGTAAACCATCATGTTGAACCCTCCTATCAAACTGCCATGGTCTACCCAATAATATATGCCCGGCCTGCATAGGCACCACATCACACAATATCTCATCAACATACCGACCAATAGCAAATGGAACTAACACCTGTTTGGTTACTTTAATGTCTGCATTATCATTGACCCACTGCAAACGATACGGTTGTGGATGTTTGGTGGTAGGTAACCCCAATTTCTCCACCATCGTAGTGCTTGCCACATTTGTACAGCTGCCTCCATCTATGACTACACAACAGATTTTTCCATTCACAAGACATCGAGTATGAAATAGATTTTTCCCATTCACTGCTCTCCTCAACCTGCGTACTAAGTGCTCTTGTAACCAGAATTTCACCATGTATCGCATCCTCACCTATTTCCTCTAATGGTGGCATAGAATCAGTGTCGCTCTCTTCCCCCTCGGTCTCCACCTCTCCATTGTCAAGCAATAACATTTTCCTCTGATTTGGACATTGGCTAGAAATATGTCCCCTGCCTTGACATTTGAAACATACAATATCCCGATTACGCCCAAAAGAAGGTTCATTTTTACCTTGTATATCTCAGCTAGTCGATCCTTGCTTAGGTTCCCCCTTTTGTTTGATCGAAACTGTTTTTTCCTCTCGCTTTGCCAAATTAGGTCTCCATGATGAACTAGCAGTAGATTGTCCTCGTTGTCCTCCTCGCCTCTTGAGTTGTTTCTCTATCTTAGTAGCCATATGTACCAGTTCTTCTAACTCCAAATAATGTTGCCGTTCAACCAAATCTGCAATCTCCCAGTTCAATCCTGCCGAGAACCTAGCCATCGTTGTTTCATTATCCTCAATCAAATTAGCCCGATCCTTCAACATTTCCATCTCCTTGTAATATTCATCCACACTACGACTTCCTTGTTTAAGAGTTTGCAAACTACGAATGATCTCCCGTTGATAGTATGCTGGTACAAACCTCTTTTTCATGATAGCTTTCATCTCCACCCAAGTTGTAATCGGGCGCTCTTCACACCTCCGATTAGCTGTCAACTGATCCCACCATATCAATGCATATCCAGAAAACTCCGTAACGACCAGTTTGACTTTCTTAAGGTCTGAATAGTTGTGACAGTCAAAGATTTGCTCCATCTTGGTTACCCAATCTAAATAAGCCTCAGGATCACCTGTGCCTTGGAAAGTTGGAATTTTCATTTTTATGCTATCCAAATTGCCATCTTTTCTGTCCCGACCTCTTTCCCTAGAACCTCCGTGTCTTTGATGTAGAAAATTAGATTCACGATCTTCTGCTGCACTACTGTTCTCACCGTAAGGGTCTTCCTTTCTTGCGTCAATTTGTTGTGCCCTCGTCTTGTTATGTATCCCATGAGTGTTTTGGGATAGCTCTGCCATAGACACCCTCATCTCTTCTAATTGTTCTTGCATTTGCTCCATAGTCTTTCTCAATCTTCGATCCCATTCTTTATGCACGGCTTCCATCTGGAATTTCAATTCAGCTGTCGAAGGTTGTTCCTCATAAGTTCTTTTATCCTTCGAGTTAGACATATTTCCTGCAAAATAAGTGTTGGCAGAAAACAGTTTCCTCACCACTCCCTTACGTGTTTCGCTCGAATCAATGGTTCACTCGTATATACTCTCAATAAATTGGCTTTTACCCTCGATTAATCTCACCACTAAGCCTTTTACCTCAAAATATTCTCTCTAATAGGTTCTTGAATTCCCCTAGCAAAATTCTTTGTTTTACTAATCAATTCAAAAATTACTTAGCACGAGACAAAAATATAGATGGCGTGACTATCAGAATACCACAAAATCACCGATCGATTGCCTTGTACTCTTGTATGCTTCAGATTTGTAGATTGTAGCTCCATTTCAGAATTGATGATGATGGAACGGTATGAACTCTTGGTTGGAATTTGATGGTGTGCTACTAAGTTTGGTTAGCACAATGGAAATAAAATCTGGAAAAAAAAATTCCCTTTTTTTTCCTTTTTTTTTACAATATATATTTCGACGGAAAATTAAAGATAAGTAACTCGCTAGAAAGACTTAGCTTTGATACCAAATGATAACTCCACCTCACGCAAGCGTGCCGTGGAGTCTATCAGTTCGTGAGGGAAAGTATGAACCCATGTGTAGTTCTGGTGATTCTAGTGCCAAAGAAAGATGGAAAATGGAGAATGTGCATCGATTGTCGAGCAGTAAATAATATCACGGTAAAATATCGACACCCCATTCCTCGTTTAGCTGACATGTTGGATGAATTGCATGGGTCTTGAATATTTTCTAAAATTGATTTAAAAAGTGGATATCATCAAATTAGAATGCAAGAGGGTGATGAATGGAAAACTGCGTTTAAAACGAAATATGGTTTGTATGAGTAGTTAGTGTTACCTTTTGGTTTAACTAATGCACCTAGTACATTCATGTGATTAATGAATCACATGTGATTAATGAATCATGTGTTACGTCCATTCATTGGCAAATTTGTCGTAGTTTATTTTGATGACATCTTAATTTATAGCAAAAACTTGGAAGATCATGCATTACATTTAAAGTCTGTTTTAGATTTACTTGGGAAAGAAAAGTTATTTGCTAACGTGGGAAAGTGTACGTTTTGTTCGGATAGAATTGTTTTTCTTGGCTTTGTTGTGAGTTCACAGGGAGTCCAAGTTGATGAGAAGATACGTGCAATCCGAGATTGGCCGAGTCCAACAAATGTGAGTCAAGTGCAAAGTTTTCATGCACTAGCAAGTTTCTACTGATGCTTTGTTCGGAATTTTAGTGAGATTACAGCACTATTGACCGAGGTCATCAAGAAAAGTGTGGGCTTTACGTGGGTCATGAACAGGAAAAAAACATTTAATTTGATTAAGGATAAATTGACAAATGCTCCTTTAGTTTGCCTAACTTTACTAAAACTTTTGAGATTGAGTGTGATGCTTCATGTTTAGGGATTGGAGCTGTTTTGATGCAAGATGGAAAACCAATGGCGTATTTCAGCGAGAAATTGAGTGGGGCAGCTTTGAACTATCCTACTTACGACAAGGAGTTGTATGCATTGGTTAGAGCATTAGAGACATGACAACACTACTTGTGGCCCAAGGAGTTCGTGATATATACCGATCACGAGTCATTGTAATACTTGAAGGGACAACACAAGATGAACAAAAGACACCTGCGATGGATGGAGTTTATTGAGACATTTCCATGTCATTCGATACAAGCAGGGTAAGAAAATGTCATTGCGGATGCTTTGTCTCAAAGTTATGTTTTGATAAATACTCTTAATTATAAATTACTTGGTTTTGAGCACATTAAAGAATTATATGCTAATGACCTTGATTTCGGTGAAGAGTTTAAAATTTGTGAAAAGAATGTTGTAGGTAAATACTTTAAAATGGATAGATTTCTGTTTCGCGAGAGTAAATTGTTTATACCTGCATGTTCTTTACGTGAATTGTTGGTTCGGGAATCACATGGGGGTGGTTTGATGGGACACTTTGCTGTTGGTAAAATTTTGGTTGTTTTAAAAAAACATTTTTTTTAGCCTCATATGAAACAAGATGTGGAAAGAATTTGTGATAGATGCATTACTTGTCAGTCTAAATCATGTGTTCAACCCCATGGATTGTATACACCATTGCCTATACCTAATGAACCTTGGATTGACATATCAATGGACTTTGTGTTAGGTTTACCTTTGTCTAAGCATTACCATGGTAATGATTCTATATTTGTGATTGTGGATAGATTTTCAAAGATGACACATTTCATTCCATGTCACAAAACTAATGTTGCATCCCACATAGCTGATTTGTTCTTTAGGGAAATTATTCGATTACATGGTATGCCTAGGACCATTGTTTCTGATAGAGATACTAAGTTTTTAAGCTATTTTTGGAAGGTCTTGTGGTGTAAATTGGGAACTAAACTATTATTTTCTACTACTTGTCACCCACAAACCAATGGTCAAACTGAAATAGTAAATAGAACTTTGTCTGCGTTGTTAAGGGCTATCATTAAAAAGAATATTAGTGGGGAAGAATGTTACCACACGTTGAGTTTGGTTATAATAAATCTGTTCATTCTGCTATTAAATTTTAACCATTTGAGATTATTTATGGTTTTAATCCTTTAACTCTATTGGATTTATCACCATTACCTGTTTCTGAGTTTATTAACATGGATGGAAAGAAAAAGTTTGAATTTATTAAGCAGATACACGAGAAAGCAAGGCTCAACATTGAAATGAGAACGGTGCAATATGCTAAACAGGCCAATAAGGGTCAATGTCAAGTTATCTTTGAACCAGGGGATTGAGTTTGGTTACATATGCGTAAAGAACGATTTTCGGCTCAAAGACGGTCTAAGTTGCTTCCGCGAGGAGATCCATTTCAAGTGTTGGAACGCATTAATGACGATGCTTATAAACTGAATCTACCGGGTGAGTATAATGTTGGTGCAACCTTCAATGTTTCTAATTTAAGTCCGTTTGATGTAGGTGACGATTTGAGGACAAATCCTTTTCAAGAGGAGAGGAATAATGAGGACATGATTAGCCTGGATTCAAATGGAGATCGTGGATCAGATCCAGTGCAAGTACCAGTTGGACCCGTGACGAGAGGACGAACTAAAAGGTTCAAGGAAGGACTTATGGATTTGTTACAAGCAATGTCAATTGAAAATAACGTGTCAACTTGGTCCAAGGAGGATGAGGTTATACCCAAGTACATCAATATGATCCAAGGTTGCGTTCCAGAACAATCCAATGCAAACCAGAAAAAGAGTCTACAAGTTTGAGAATCAGCACACCCGCCCCGGCGGGCTTTTATAAGCCAAAATGGCCGCCCCGACTGCAAACACTCTGTCCAAAGCTGCCCCGGCGTCGAGCTCTCTTGCAACACTCGCCCTGATGGATTTTGTAGGCCAAAACTCCCCGACCCGATGGGTATGCCCAGTTTTAGTTGGTGCGTTTTTCGGACAGACACGTTTTAATAGCTTTTGAGCGTGGATTTGTTTCCTAAACTCAGTGTTTACTATCTTTAATCAGATATCTATTATAACTAGGATGTTAGATTAGATTTTGATTCCAAACACTTATTGATTCCTTTTAGGATTCTTAGGGTTTTAGTTCCTATTATTTAAGACTCGTGGATGTAATTTATTAACACAATTCAATAATATTCAGATTTAATTATTTGTGAGATTATTCTCTACTTTTGGTTCTTTGAAGAATTCCTAAGCTAATCCTTAGTTAATTCTTTGAGATTCAATTTGACTTATCATACAACAATGCATAGTTGTGTGTGGCGTCTTCTACCGCATCAATCGTCGATTGTGCCGAGATTCTTGTTTCAATATAAACATTGGATTTAGGCGTCGTTGGTGTTCCATTCAACGCAGATTTCATTGCTTGATCGATTGTACCAAAGTTCTCGTCTCAATATAGATGTTGGGTTGAGGTGTCGAGAGAGTTTCAATCTATCAATTGTGCTAGAAACGATCCGGGCGACGACCACGCAAGCGTGTCGTGGAGTCCATCAATATGCCACAACCTAGTGGTGTCATCTGCAGTAACTGAAGAACAAATTGCATCTGAATCTGTAGTTGTAGAACCCTCCAACTTATATAAAGTACCGACCTTGATTCCTTTCATCAACACGAGAGCCTCTACTAATCTTCATAACTTCACCTTTAACTGTGTACGTACACCCGTTTTCATCTAGTGTACCCAAAGATATGAGATTCTTTTTCAAATCCGGAACATGTCTAATATTTGACAATGTCCTTATTGTGCCATCATGCATCTTAATTTTAATTGTACCAATGTCAATTGCTTTACATTTAGAATCATTTCCCATCAAAACAATTCCACCATCAAACGGTTCATATGTGGAGAACAAATCACGAGTGGGACACATATGATAAGAACACCAAGAATCCAAAATCCAATCAATGCTAAGTCTTTTTGTCATCGGCTACTAACAAATGATCATCACTATCCTCAGCAACACTAGCCTGAGTAGGCGTTCTTGCCCCCTAATTCTGCTGGTTTTGCACATTCTATCCACTATGAATCTGACCATGATTGTCTCCTCTTTGTTTCTTATTTTTCAACTTCGAACAATTACGCTTTATATGCCCCTTTGCATGACAATAGTTACAGCTGAAATTCTTATTCCGAGATTTTGATTAGTGTATTGTACTGCCATCTTTTGAACTTCTCTCGACTAACCTCCGTCTGACAAACAATCCAACACCTTGATCGTCACTTTTCCCAAAAGTCATCTCAGAATCTAGTTTTTGTTTACTCATAAGATTCGTCTTAACATTCTCAATTGAGATAGTGTCTGTACTATAGATCATAGCGTCTCTAAAGTGCTTATATGAAGGAGGTAACGAGACTAACAACAATAGGGCTTGATCTTCATCACCAATCTTAACATTAATATTTTGCAACTCGGTTACAATTGAATTAAATTCAGTGATATGAGATTTGATTTGAGTACCTTCCGACATATGCAAGGTGTAAAGACGTTTGAGTCTCAATCTATTGTTGAGGGACTTCGTCAAATAGAGACTCTAATTTCTTCCACAAATCAACAACCATAGTTTCCGTTAACACCTCTTGGAGCACATCATTCGAAAGGCACAACTGAATTGCCGAAAGTGTTTTATCATCCATAGTTTTCCATTATGATTCAGACATCTTGCTAGCTTTCTTCGTCTCCCAATCCGTATCAGATCTACAGGCTTCATTGGCTTACCTACAATGGTTTTCTTCAAGCCTTGTTGAGTAAGAACAGCCTTCATCCGAACCTGCCAAAAGATTGAAACTAATATTGCCATCAAATTTGTCAATATCAAATTTCGTTGATGAAGTCAAACTCAACGCCATAGTATAGATCGATAATAACCAAGTTTTGATACCAGTTTATTATGACAAACTATGACAAACACAATAAATCAGCGAAAAAAGATAAAGACAAGAACACAAGGTTTTACGTGGAAATTCAAATGAGGAAAAAATTACAGAGAAAGTAGAAGAAATTCACTAAATAAATATCTAAAGAGTACAAGATAAAGGGAGAACTACGAGTATTTTTAGAATATTTCTGAATGTCTCTTCTCCAAAATCCTAGCACTTGTATTTATAGGCCATAGGAAAATCCATAACCAAATAGGATTAGAAATACAAAATTGAGTATAGTTAAAAAAATATAATTTTTCTAAATCAAAACAGATTCTTGGTAATACCTATATCCAAATTCAATAAGGAATTCATGTCATACCCAACAGAGTGCAGTGTGTCCAATCTCAGTTCTTTATTGTTTGTGTAGTAAAGAAACACAGAAGATGGTTGAAGATTATGGGAGTGATACAAGATTTTATCAGTTCAGCGCCTAAAGTTACTCTTGGACAGATTTAGGAAAACTTAGAAGAGAAAAAATGAATGAAGAATAGCAAAATAGAAAAGTGTTAACTAGTTCTCACATCTGGGAACTTGGGCCTCACATCCAAGGAAAAGATGCATCAAAAAAATTCACTCTGCCTCTAAAATGGCTCAAGCACATCTATTTATAGGACTCCTAAAGATTCTAGCACCTTAGAAATACTGAACCTATGTAATTAACGTATCTATGACTATCTGACTGGGTACATGCATTAATGACCGACACAAATTACTTCACACAGAAAATAAAAACTAATTAATTCTTTAGGCCTCTTCTAAATCAGAGTCCTTCAAGATATTTGCTGGAGAAACAAATTTTCTCCTTCGTTTATAGTGCTTGCCTGACCTCCCCAGGCATACCTACGCCAGTCAGTTCAAATTTTCAGTGTCCATCCTCATTTATTGAGGGTGTAGTTATGGGCTAACAGCCTAACATACCCTGGAAAGTTGTTTCAATAGATTCTAGGAAATAATTACAGTTAAGATTCATGTTTGTTCTAAGAAAAATTGAGAAAAGATGCAATCTCTATAGAGCTGTCATGGCATCATCTCTCTCGTTCCACTTATTGGAGCTTTTATTGGGAAATATGGAATTGTTTTAAATGATTAATCAATCTATTCACTATTTGAAAACTTCTTGGGTTAGTTTTGCCATGTTAATCACTAAACAAGCAGTTTTTTTGTTGTTAATTTTTCATTATAATTTGGATTTCAGCTTTTCATTTATTTCTCTACAGGATCTGGCTCGAGTTACTTGTATGGATTCTTTGATCAAGCATGGAGGGAAGGAATGGATAAGGATGAAGCCGAGGTCTGTAGTGTTGATTGTTACAGATGCAATTGCATTATCTATATCAAAATTAGGTGTAAAATGGTCCGTCTTTTTGAGTACTTTCAGTACTCGCACGGAATTCTCGAACAATAGTCTAGTCCAATATGTTGATGTTAAGAAGATTATCATAGATTAGCATGGAAAGAATAAAATGCTTATGGATTCACAATGGCTTTAGTTATATCTTTTTACAAGTTAAAAAGCTCGTACAATGCCATAACAATTAGGAAATTGATGTCAAATTTTGGTCATCCTTTCCTCGTCATTAGCTGCACAGTCGGACAGGAAAGAAATTGAAAACCGTGTTTATTGCCTAATTTCTAACAGCTTTTGGCGTCCTTTTGCAGCAACTGGTGGTTAAGGCCGTTTCTCTAGCTATTGCTCGAGATGGTGCTAGTGGGGGTGTTGTCCGAACAGTTATTGTAAGATTTTATAGTCTGTAGTTGTGCTTTTTGCTCTCTTCTGCCCCCACATTCGCTCGTTATGTTTTTCTCATTTCTCATTTTTCTTTTTTCAGATAAATTCGGATGGAGTAACAAGAAACTTCTATCCTGATGACAAACTCCCGCTATGGCATGAGGAATTGGAACCTCGGGATTCATTGTTGGATATATTGAATGCTTCTGGTCCCGAGCCAATGAACATTTAAGTGGATGCGATCAGATTCCTACTGTCCGACTCTCTCTCTCTTACCGAGTCTCCCCGTCTTTCTCTTGGTCCAAGAATCTCTTGGTTCATCTTGGACGTGAAACATGGTCAAAATCCAATAACTAATAAATCTCTTTGATGATTGCATGCTCCATCATTTTCTATCAAGTAAAACGCGAAGAATTCACACAATTGCTTCATTTGATTATGAGAATTACTTGGGTTATGTTTGTTTGTATGAATTATATTTGGGATATGATTATTAATTTCAAGTGTCTTGTTTGTTTTTAAATTTATACTTGAGACTATTATTTTAGAGATTATAGAATGATTTAATAGTTTTGAGATTATAATTATAATCTTGGAATTATAATCTTAAGATTAATAATTTTTGGATTATAATTCTTGTGAACAAATATAGCTTTAATGTGTTGCCAATGAATCTTTTGTAGCTTTGTACTATGCAAGTATGAATATCGTATTTATCAGAATTTGTTTTAAATGTTCCGTCCAGCAACTCTTTTCATATATTTTTTGAGAATTGATATTTTTATTAGTAAATTTGATAATTTTACAAGATCCTCTTTCACATGAGGTGGGTTTTATTTACTATTCATGTGAGAAGGAGCTTGTGCAACTATCAAATTTACTTGTAAAACTTGATTTTTCCTATATGTATTTTTTGTCATCTCTTCAAATTAAAAAAAATACAAGAAATAACACTTCAAAAAGAAATTGAGTTTTTTCTTTCTTTTTTGCCATGTCACAATGGATTGGTGGCTATTACACTAATCTCAAGTAGGACGTAATTTGTAACTTTTTGGACCATAGGGGTAAAATAGGCTTTTGGGCAATTTATAGTGTTAGTAACATTGAAAACCAATATACTTTTAGCCGTTTCTAATTTAAACAATAAAGTTTGTATTTTTTTTTTTTTTTTAACTAAAAGAAAGTACACCATTTTGCGCTAAAAATTGATTGTTATTTTAAGTTGTCCAAATGTCGGAGTAATAGTAATATTTATATTGTTGAAACAAATATATATTTAGCGATGTTTTAAACCTTATTTTAATTACATTTCAAATTTTTAATGACATTTATTGCTTTGACCCTTATTTTATTACTGCCTCTTCATCAAAAATTGACTTAATTTGATTTCTCTGGTCAATTTTAGTATTGATAATTAATCAAATTTATTTATATTTTTAAATTTCTAAAAATTGAACATAAATTAAATCGTAATTTCTTTTGGTTATAATTTTTTTTTTATCTAGTTTTAAAAGAAATTTGAATAAATTTTAATTTTAAAATTAATCAATTTGATTTCAAAATTTAAATTAAATCAAATTTTACATGACGGAGGGAGTATGTAAACTTTATATTAAGTGGGACAAAACCACCCATCTCCAAATCTAATGAATTGAAGGCAACATAAGAATATCCTTTATTACAAAGTGGGATTATCCGATCATTGGAAGACAGGTGAAGATAGATGTGCCTCCATATTTGACCGCAGACAGGTGAAGATAGATGTGCGGCATGTGCCTCCATATTTGACCGCATATGTATTCATTTCATACTTCTCTATTCAGATTTGTTGAACATTGGCTCACTAACCCAACTTGGTGCCCATATGATGGGGTTGGTGGAAAATACATGAAATGATTTGCATGATTAAGTCTGTTTGATAAAGTTTTAATTTATGTGAATTGCGAAATTGAGCTAAAAAGTCAAAAAAAATCCAGCTTAATATCTGAATGCTAAACAAGCTTGAATATAACAAACAAACCCTTGTTTAATTTTACTAAATACAAATTAGATAAAATTGTAAAACACCCGTTTTCAATTTTCATGTTCTTGTAGAAAACTTTTTACTATTATTGTTTTAATTTTACTACAATCAGTGTTCTAAAAATCTCCCTTGGCGCCCGCCTAGGTGCTAGGCCCCCTTGGCGCCTCACTTAAGTTCAAGGTGGGAAAAAAATTCCTCCAAAAAATTAGGCGGGCTAGGCGGAAAGATTTTTCTTTTTATTTTAGTAACTACTCAAGTCAGATCTTGATATATTTATTTTTCTAATGATTTACCATATTCATAATGCATGTTGTAGCATATCAAATCAAAACAAGAAGTGAATAATATAAAGTCAAAATGAATAATTTTATTATAGTTATAATTTTTTGAACTTGTACTAACTTTAAATTATATAAATGATGATACATTTATTATATTTAGTTTAATTTAATATAATTCTTAAATTTATGTTTCGTTTCTTAAGTTTTAATATTGAATTGAATTCTTAAAATTTTAAATTTTATTATTTAATAGTAATCTTGTTTATAAATAAAACTAATACGTTAAAA
Source organism: Panax notoginseng (assembly GCA_016801055.1). Classification (NCBI taxonomy): domain Eukaryota; kingdom Viridiplantae; phylum Streptophyta; class Magnoliopsida; order Apiales; family Araliaceae; genus Panax; species Panax notoginseng. The sequence goes on from CM029020.1 coordinate 140,697,260, forward strand.
ATATGTTTGAACTTTTATCAATTGTATATTTGTATTTGAACTTTGACATTGACAATATAAATTTGCGTTTGAACTTTAAACAAAAGATTTTATTATCTTTATTATAAATTATTGTACTTTATATTATTGTTGTATTTGAATAAATGTAAAATAAAATATTAAAATTAACTTAAAATAAAAAAATATCACCTAAACCCCGCCTAGGCCACCTAACCCCCCGCCTAATGCCTTTTAAAACATTGAATACTATTGTTTTAATTATTATGTCACGATTAATAAACTAATATCTATACTTTTTAAGTCAAACATGAAACAAAGATCAATACTTAATATTTACAAAATTTGTAAATACAACTCTTTTTGTGAAAGAGGCGGAGCACAAAAGTAAAAACACAGAATAATTGAAACTAAATTTTTAATAAAAAAGAAGTCGACACACTTCAGGCGTTTAGTCATGATAATAACAATAACAGTAAAATTAAACAATGGAGGCAGTAAAGTGGGAGAAAGGTAGCAAAATTTCTAAGACAACTGACTACACTAGAAACTGCTCACTACTTCAATGTAGTTGATGGGAAAGAGATTCCGCAGGAATGTAACTGAATTTGGGTCAGATATGGAGGCTTTGTCTGTATTAGTCCGTGGCCACAGCATCTAGGTGACGAATTAGTTTAAGAGGCGACATGTGGGACTTGAGTGGGATGAACGATGGTCCAATCAACTTCTCCTTCGGTATCCCTATACCCACGATTCCAAGGACTTTCCGCACTTCATTGGCAAGCTCAATGACCATGTCGTCTTCATGACCTGTAAATACATTCATACAAGAAAAAGTTTCGGCATTTCAAAACATGCAGTAGCATGAAATATTTCAATTTCTAAGGCAGGCCCAACTACTTAAAATCTATGTTACACGGATTTTTCACTTTGCCCCTAAAGTAGTCGTGTCGACATGGGTATTGGACACTTCATGTTAGTGTAAAAATTGAAAAAATTGAGGAGTACCCGTATCTGACTCTTCAAAATACCATGTCCAACCGAACTCTGTGACGCCCCCAAATCTGAATCCCTAGAACTTCGGATTTGGTGCTCACGGTATGACATACACATCACATCTATCTACCCATTCCTTATGAATAACATCATTCATTATATTACCTTAATACAAAACGTATCAATATTCCAAGTCTAACTAACCTTTACAATAAACGTCTAATAATACAAAAGTTTTATATCCATATATAACATAATAACCATTACACAAATGATACTATTCGGTCGAATTCTCTGTCTCTGTCCTTTCTAGAACTTTCGGCTACTTCAACTTTAGTTGAAAAATTTTATTTTAAGCAAGGGTGAACAACTAATTTGCTTAGCAAATTTAAAACGTACAATAAATAATGAATAAAAGAGTTCCATTCTTTTGAGGGTTTAACAATATCCATTTGATTATGAAGAATTAGCAACATTGCAACAACATTCAATAAAGAGGATTATTCTAAAATTTCATGCTGAGTGATCTCTATCGATTGTGAACTCCTAGAGGAATCAGTGTTTTAAAAATTCCCGCCTAGGTCCTCCTTAGCGCCCACCTAGGTCCTCCTTGGCGCCCGCCTAGGCGCTAGGCCCCCTGGCGGTAAAAAAATCCCTACAAAAAATTAATCGGAGCCTAGACAAGGTTTAGGCGGAGTTTTTTTTTTAATTTTAATAATTACCCAAACCAGATCTTGATATATTTATTTTTTTAATTATTTATTATATTCATAATACAAGTTGTAGCATATCAAATCACAACAAGGAGTGAACAATATCAAGTTAAAATAGATAATTTTATTATAATTGTAATTTTTTGAATTTGTACCAACTTCAAATTATATAAATGATGATACATTTGTAATATTTAGTTTAATTCAATATAATTCTTAAATTTATGTTTAGTTTCTTAAGTTTTAATATTGAATTAAATTCTTGAAATTTTAAATTTTATTATTTAATAACAATCTTGTTTATGAATAAAACTAATACGTTAAAAATATATTTGAATTTTGAATTACATGTTTGTGTTTGAACTTTGACATTAGCAATATGGATATGTGTTTGAACTTTAAGCAAATGCCTTTATTACCTCTAGTATAGATTGTTTTGCTTTATATTATTGTTTTGCTTGAATAAATATAAAATAAAATATTAAAATTGGCTTAAAATAAAAATTTCCGCCTAGGCGTAGGCCCCCCTAACCGCCCGCCTTTTAGAACATTGAGAGGAATCATCAATTAATAAAACTGAATACCGCAATAGTATAAACTAATCACAAGGACTAATTATACTGCGAGTACGTAAGGTGATCAGTCTAATTGTACCATATATTATGCATAATACTCAAACATAGCGCATAGGGTCGGGTATCCGACAATAAAATTCCTCTTTTTGTAAGGGTTGTTCATCTCAGTCTTACATCATGAGTCCGTACCACAACAATATGATTTTGATTGATTTCAAAGGAATGTTATGCTTTCAACAAATTATATCAATATCGGTCTAGCTGAAACAAGTAGCATAGATCTTCAATAACAAATCAGTTCACACATAATAGAATGTCTTGTGCTTTAGCAATTTAATATTAGTCTAGCCGAAACAAGTGACATCGACGTAGTACTTATACAATTCAGACATAATTAAATTTTAAAGATAGTTTGAACACTTGTACAAATATAAAAAATTTGTATAAGTTTTAAGATTTACTCAACATAGGAACATTGAGCAATTTAGAACTTCAAACATCGTGAAACAAACAAAACCAAATGAACATATGAACTTGGACACAATAATCATTGTACAATGTTTGAAAAACTTGCATTTGGTAAAAAAATCAAAGTTAAGAAACTTGCATATCATAAAGTTTATACAAGAGATAGAAACTTGTACAAAATTAATAATTTGTATAGGATAGGAAATTTGCACAGAATAATATATGATAAAGTTCAGGAAACTTGCACTAGGTGCAAATATCAATAATTATCATATATATAGAATAATTGACAATAATTAATTCACTAACATGCTTGAAAAGTAACAACTCAAGTTTGAGTTAGGAAACTTGTCTTTTTCACTAATTACTGCAAAACGTTCTAATTTAACTTCTTATGAAAAGGCCTATTAATCTTTCAACTAGCACAACATATTTTGCTTTATAGTACTACTACTCTATAACAAATTATCTAAAACCTCAGCAGTTGGCGTAGTGGTTCAAGATCGTCCTTGGATGAGCCGTAAACTCGGACATCTTAAGTTCGACTCTCACCAGCAACATTTTGTCAAAGGCCAGAAATGGTTCATGGGACCACGAGCGTAAGCTCGTATGAAAAGGGCCATCTTAATTTAACCCGGGTTCGTGGAGATTAGCCCGGCTGTGGCTGGAAAACTCCCGGCTATCAAAAAAAAAAATTATCTAACATTTAATCACATAAGTAAACATTAGATAATACCTTAAACCATTAGTAATATTATCATCCTTTGATAATATTTCAATCATTTAATAATCATCTTAAACTCTCGTCTAATATTATTAATCACTTATTAATATTATTAATCATTTAATAATATTTTAATCATTTACTAATATTATTAGTTATTTAATAATATTTTATTCATTTTATAAACTTATAAACAATTTAATTTAATTGTTTATCTCCTCTTATTTAATTCATTTAACAACCATACCATGCCATTCTTATAACATTTTAGTAAAAATGACAAAGTTACCCTTATATAGTCTTGAAACATCTTTCTAATGATCTTTAGTCAATAAAATTACATTACCAAATTTTATGACTTATTATAACTTAATTTCCTTAATTATTCTTAACTTATTCATAAGCAAACATATTTAACTTATTATTTTTATATCTTCTGAAAAACTTTAATATATTTTATTTTAGTCACAACATACTTTTCTTGTAATTTTCCAACTTCATTCCCTATTTTTAAATAAGTCATTTCTGTCCGAAACTACAACATTTATTAAAAATTATCCTTTTATCCAAAAATTCCAAAATTTACACAGTAGTTTCATATCATCATACACTGGAGTTGACTCCAGTAAAAATTTCATAATTTCTGAACTATGGATCTCGTGTTATAACAATTACTTTTAAAAAATCGCAAAATCTTTGACGGACCATAACTTCGTCTCATGAAGTCAAAATAAGCTCATTTTTGGACAGTAGCTAAATAACTTCATATATTTTTATATCCCAGAAGACCAAAATTTTTAAAGCTCTCTAACTGGCCAAAACAGCCCACGGAAAAATATGGACAGTAGGATTTTTAGGTTTTTCAGCATAAAACTAATTTGGTAGAAAATGTGCTACGGGTGGCTCGTTCAATATTTTTCAGTGATTCCAGTGGAGTTCTTTAGATAACTCATAGATCTAACTCACGGCTTTGACGGATCTCAAAAATAAGTTATGGTTCTAAAATGGTGGTTGTCCAAAGTGGAAATCTCATTTGATTCCAAAACTTACATAGATACACATAAATCTAGTTAGGGTTTCAGATATAAAACTTTTAAAAAATTTAGTAAAAAAAAAAGAAAAGAAAACTTTTAAACATTTGTGTTTTGGTTGCACTTTTCCTCCTCCTTCCAAAGTATGTAATGTAGCTTGAAGACACTCACTCTCTCCTTCTAAGTTTCGGCCCACCCCTTCCTTTCTAGCTCTCAAATGTTTTGCTCTCAAGCTTTTAGAACTTGGGAAATAAAATGGAGACTAAACCTTTTCTAGCTCTTGTAAAAGGCTCTATTTATAGCCATCCAAAATGTATACATATAACATATATATCTGTACATAATCATCTTATATCTCCATTTTTCCTTGCTAATCCACAATTCAAGGGATTTACAATTTATTAAGCTAACCTATCTAGGGAACAAAGGCTAGGAAGTTGGTGAGCAACTTTGACAAAAATGAAATGAAGTGAAATAAAACATTTAAAGCACCCATGTGACCTCTTAAATATCCGACCACTTCCACTTTTCTCCCATTTTTGATTTTTCATTTAATGACATATGCCCAACACATAAACTAACATATGCCCAACATATTTAATTCACATTACCCTTTTTATTTAATTAAGGTTACTAGTCCACTTACATTGGACTTTAAATAATTACTCACATTGGTTTAATAATATAACTCAATTGACTTTGCTATAAAATAGGTTGAGATAATAAATTAAATCTCTTAGCTAGTCAACTAGTATATAATTAAATTCTTGGACTCTTAAGTATACATAAGACTTAGGTTATTTAATTCTCATTCCTATAATATTTATAATTATGTCACAAGGCTTTCTCTTTTTGTTCCACCAATTCCTTAACTCAATTAGCCCTAATTGGCTTAAAAACTATTATCGTTCGATCGATAAAATTTTACACATATATGTATCCATATTCATACAAAAACTTTAATTTGTCATTCAAGGTCAACATTCAAACTATGTTAATTCACAACATAAGCTTGTCTTGATTTTCCTCGATCAACTTGATTTATTATTCATCTTGGTCTCCTTTTCATTTCTTAGCCAACTTAAAATAAGTAAATTAACTAACTTACTTACATCACATAACACATATTCACTCGTATGCTCAAAGACAATTCCGAAAAAAAAAATCATTTCATAAAAATAAAATATATATATATATATATATATATATATATATATATATATATATATATATATTCTTTATTGCAGCACATAGAATCTCGGTCATTACAAACACTCTATCCGAGTCCTGTAACATAGCTTGAAACATTTGCATTGACGCATAAAGTGAGAATACTTACCAACATCAAACATGGCTTTCTCCAACAAGAAAATATAGTCTCTGTTGTTCCCACATGGACCAAATGCAGTTGCAATTTGCCTTAGATAGTTAATGAGAAAACAGCACATAAGATATGACAAGACTTCAAAGCGAAAAAAACAAGGAAAACTGCAAAAACAGCACATAAGATACGAGTAAATCAAATTACCTGGCCATATCCTCCAATGGGGCAGGCCCTAGGTAGTACTTATTTGACATTTTGTCAGGAGTAGATGTAAAACTGCAATAACATATTATTTAAAATTTAGGTTTTTTTTAATGCAAAACATAATATGGTGATATTTTTCTTTTATTTCTTATAATTAAGATTTTGAGAGAGAATGAGACAGATGCAGTGAAATATTACACTATCATTCCAGTGATAGCAGGATGTTTAGCATTTCCTTCCTGATAGAAGGGCACATGTAAAAAAATAACAATTAAAAAAGGAAAAGAACAAACTTTACACTCCTGAGGATTTAGCAACTGAATCCTTCAAAGGCAGCTCAAAATAAAAAGATTCTGCCTTCTCACGTAAGAGAATAGGATTATACAAAGGCAGCACTTACCTTGAAGAAGTCCATTATTGTCTTCTCATCATACTCACATTCTCTTTGCTCCAAATACTAAGGACAAAAAATTATTATCAGTCCCATTAACCAATGAATTTAACATGCAAGTAAGACTTAACAAAATACCACGTTAAAGGAAACACAGTTATAGATGCAAATCCTATCATTTTAATGCCAAAGCACTTGAAACACCAACACAATGGATGTGCAGCACATGAATGAAACATACCTCCATAGCTGCTCTTTCCTTCTCTGGGCCTCCTCGAACACAATAAGCAGCACCCCACTGAGAGATAATGGAAGTCAGAAATAACAGAAGAAATATGGCTAAAAGGATTACATAGGGAATTGTTATTTCTACAAGTAAATTTTGATATTTCCAAAAAGTCTGTCACATTAGTGTGGGACCCACTTAATATTCATGTGAGGAGGACCTTGTGGAAATACTACTTTTACTTATGGAAATATCAATTAACATTATTTATTAGTTGTGATTTTGTAGGATAACAATTTGGGGAAGAAAATGGGCCAAAAGTTGTGGCTCTGATTTATCAGGAAGACGCCTGTGGCTAACCCCAGCCTACCCAGAAAAAGGATAACAAAATGAAGGATAGCTAAGAAGGAACACATCTACGCTTGCCAGTGGGATAGATGTAATATCAGTACAAGTTACATGGAGAATTCACTTACACAGATGGCTCCTTCAGCTTGTTCCAGTGTGCAAGTTCTTGCAGGATTTTCGGGTGTACCTCTGTGATCAATGCATGCTGATGCACATAGGAAACATGTGATAAAAAAAATAGCAGTTGTATAAAAGGGTACAATGATCATGCAATTAATCATTATGCGAGTAACTTTTACCAAGATCAAAAACACGCCTGAAATCCTTGATGAAGCCTATCACTTTTTCATCATATTCAAATCCAGGGTTCCACACCAATGAACCATAGCCAAAAACCCAAAACACCATGGTTGCACTACTGTAAAAAAATAAAAATTAAATTATGATAAAAATTAAAAGGCTGATACATAGTTATTATAAATAAATAAAACTGGGATTAATTAAAACATTCAAATTCTATTAAAATTTATTTCCCCTAAAAGAAATTCAGTATCACAGGTTTATTAGATCATTGCACCCTACATAATGTGACTAGAGGATTTAAAACAGATACTTCATTCAACTTAGAAGCCACTAAATGCCAGGAGAATACACCAAACAAATAACATCACAGTCGTATGACATTATGACCTAAACATAACATCTCTTATTTAAATCAGTTTTCTGCCAAAGAGACTACACAACAAACAAAAACTGCTAAAAGTTTACCTAAATTGAGCCCTTCAAGACTCCATGACCCGGGCTAGGCTCCACACACCACTACACTGTAAATTCCATTGTAAATTCAACTTCTTTTCTATCATTCCTCGCCTGTGGGCTACCAACAAGTTGTTTTGAGGCAAATGGCATGCATAACATGTATTACTTATCCCCAGGTATATGTGGCTTCATAACCACCCAATAAAATAATGTAATCGAAGTGATAGACAGTCCAATTGTGCATAAGGCACTCTAGTCCAAGAACTCATAACTCTTAGAATGGAGTGCAAGGGGTGAAAACTGAATCATAATTATCATCTACTATATATATGAATGTCCATACTTTAGAGTTAATTACTGTAGTAAAGTGAAGGCCCAAAAACATGGTATATTCAAATTAAATGGTATTCAAATACCCAAATCAAACTACTGCTCAAAACGCAGAGGGACACATAACAATGATCACTTTTTCAACCTAAAGAAAGAATCAAATTCATGTTATTCTACTGAAACTAATGGAGCAAAACAAGCCAGTTAAGTTTCACAAAATATATAAATAAAACCCCAAAAATGTTAAAATACAGATATTAAACATAATTAAATTTATATACGAAAAATTTGCAAATTTGCAAAATTGCAACATTTCTGACATGTGCTCCACGATATTTCAATTTTTAAAATGTGCTCCATCATCTATTCAATTATTGCAATTCTGTCACCATCCATATAATACCCTTTAATTGGGTGACATATTCCCCCCAATTAATATCCCCAATAGGTGACAGATTTTGCAAACACTGGATATATAAACATATATTTGTCCCTGATTCACAACTTCATTTTTTATTGGTTCATTCTAGCAATCCAATCAGCATTAGAACAAAATATCAGCTCAATTTAGGAAAACTAATAAACAAAGAAGAGAATGGACCAAAAATCTTACAAGAGATCCGATGGAAATTACGCGCAATGCGGGGTGATGAGAGAGAAAGGGAAATGAAATATGTAAAACTGCGAGATAAACAAGGAGAGAGATTGGGCTAAGGACTAGGGTTCAACGATTTTGCGCCTTTGCAAACCCTAGAACTTGAAACCACGAGGCCCAACTTTCTCTCTCCTCCCTTTCTCTATCTATCGTTCTGGACCTTCTGGTTGGGGTTTTAGAGGGGTGCGCAAATGCAGAAGAAGGGTGATACTTATATTTACCGGACAAAACAAAAAACAATGGGGGATCTCATGACACCTGTCATCAATGTCATCCATTATCTGATCTACTTAGGATCATTATTTTTTTTCAAATTAATTTAAAACATTTTTAGAATAAAAATATGTATAAATTTATTTTAATTTTATCAATTTTAGCTTTGAACGGATATTTTAAACTAATTATAAAAAATAAATAATAATTTTATAATTTAGAAGGGAAGAAATATTAACACTTCTATACAAGTGATACAAGTTTAAAAAGTTTTATTTGATTTTTTTTTATTCTTTTCCTTGACTATTTAATTTTTATAATTTCAAATTTTAACTAGTTTGATTTTAATGCTTACTAATTTTTTCCATTTTTTTTTGAAGATAGTAAAAGTATATACTAAACTACATATATTACTTCTACGTTTCAATTAGATGTTTATATTGAAATTTTGCACACTTTATCATACATATTAAGAATATAATTTTGTTGTGTACTTCAAATTTTTTTTTTTTAGTAAATTAAATTCATAATATTACATATTTTCTTCAAAGAATTAACACATTTTTTCACATAACTAATAAAATTGCAAGATATGTTATTTTCCTCGGTGTAGATACTCCAAATTTTGTGTTCCTGTTACCAACCATATAGGAGGGTAGAATCATCTTTTATCTTCTAAAGACAACCCTGAAAGTCAAAATCATCAAATTCAACCTCAGAGATAACCCCGTGATATCAAATCAAGTCCTGGAGACAACCTCGAGAGATGAAATTCAAACCCCGGAGACAACCCCGGGAAATCAAATCAAGCCCCGAAGACAACCCTAGAAAGTCAAATCAAGCCCCAGAGACAATCCCGGGAGATTAAATCCAAACCTCGGAGACAACCTTGGGAGATCAAATCCAACCCCGGGAAATCAAATCAACTTCAGAAACAACCCTGAAGATAAACAGTAGGCCAACCTCGGAGATAACCCCGAGGAAGATAGATGCCGCCACATCAAGCCCTGAACCGACCCAAGAGGGCAAAATAGTAATTTTTCCAACTCAACATCAATTCAGCCCAAATCACTGCAAAAGAGGTCGTGTAGAACCATAACTTCAATCCCGAATGAAAACAGCACAAGACAACTCAACAGATGGACTGCGAAGATCTGGTCATGGACCTATCTTCCTGGATTCAGAAAAGGTCAAATCCAATGTCATTGTGTGGCGCTCAGAAAGGGCTTTCCGGAAAGGTATAGCACACCTCCATCAGATTCCCGGATTGAAAGTTATGAAAGTTCGAACATAGCATGTTGACCAGAGTGCACGTACTTCGAGACAACAGGACCCACGGGCCCCGGCCCACCCGGGTAGCAGTCACTTTAGAGCCAATTTGAGTATTGCTTCGGACCTTATTTCGAAAAACTTAAAGAATGAAAGTTGTAGATCTACTTCTCCTCTTTCTGGATCATCTTGAATAATCAAAATTGGAGTTCGGACGAAGAAATTATGACCATTTTCCCAAAGGACGTCGGAGCAGAAAATGTCAGAATATGTGCCAGTGCTGGGGCGCCCAAAATAGGCCTATGCCCAGCGCCGGGGCGCTGGGGAGCAATGTTTGAGCGTCGTGCCCAGCGCTGGGGTGCTGGGGAAGTGCTTGGTGCGGCCTGGACGCGTTTTGAAGCGAATTTTGACACCTTTTTGACTCTAAATTGGATTGGGTTTGTTCCTAATCTAAAAATTGGACGTGTAACCTATAAATACATGATGTAAGACATAAAATAAAGGGAGATTCCATATATTAGATTAGAGATACACTCCATTAGATTAGACATTAACCCTAGTTCTTATTAGTTTTGGAGATTGAAGCAACTTGGAGATCATTAAAGATCAAGAGCAGGAGCAAGAGGGGAGCATCAGATTTGCTGACAACAGATTCTATTCTTTTCTCTTATCATACTTTTATCTTTTAATGTCTATTCAGTTGTGGATTCTTAGTTTCAATATATATATGTTAATAGTTGATTGTGATTAAAATATCTCTTTTAACTGTTTATTCAATGTAAAGCTGTGATATTAATGTTTGTGGACTAGATTTATCTAAATCTAGTCATATATAGCTTTTAACCGGTTCAAAAGTTGTAAAACTGAAACTGTTAAGCTAGAATGACTAAGATTTATTTAAATCTAGTTTTCTTTCTAGTTTTTGTGAATATTAAGCAATCACGCGTCCCTAGATCTGTATCTAGAGGAAACGGGAAGCTTGGCTACGCGCATGCAATGGTTTAATTGATGAATCCTTGTTTTGCGATGTTTAGATTAAGTATCTGCTTTATTTGCTATGCAGGCTATTCATGAGACATTATGTGAGCCTAGGAACCACGAGATCTAAGATCCAGCTGACGGATCTAGATCTGGTTCCCACGATAGACCCTTTTCAGTTGTACAATTAGCTTGTAAATCATATTTGTGGTGCTCGGGTGTAAGGCTCCAACTTTTTATGAATAAAGATTTAATTTCTCTAATTATTATTTTGAATAATAAGATGTTGATTTGATATAATGCTTTAATTATGGGTGATATGTGCAAATTTTGCAAAGTAAGCAAGTGATCATAAAATATTCATTTGGTCGGGAAATATTCTTTTTATCAGGGAATATCCGTATGACGGCGCAATCATTGGTGGACCACATAACAGAATAACTGTCGGATATAGAAAACGACAGAAATAACCTTTTATAAAAATAACGGCAAAATTTTTACCGTTAACTGTTGAAATACCCGGTGATAAAAGTATAGTAATACGCGTGGTTGCACAGTAGCACACGGTATTGCACAGTATCTCTGATTATTGATTCTTACGTAAGAAGTCACTCAGTTTCATTCAATTATTGTCACAATATTATCTGCACAATATTTTATATTATTAAATCAATAATTGGCACGGCATAATTATTCATATTATTAATTAGCATTATTGGCAATGCCTAGAAAATTCTGTCGAGGAAAGGAGTTAGGTTATATAATTGCATGCCAATAAGGATAAATCATTATCGGAAAGCCCCATCTTTCCTGGGATTGATCTGGTTGTTAATATTGTGAGCTTATAATATTAATTGTGAATAATTATTATGTGGTGGATATTACTTCAATTTTGATATAAATGAAGGAATTTTATACGAAATAATTGTTGAAAGTTTGGCAATTATCTTCTCCGATAAAATATTCATTCTAATATATTGTTATAATATTACATTATAATAATGTGATAATATAATAATATAATTTTTTTAATATATAATTTTCAGCATATGAATAAAAGTAGAGTGAATGTTATTATTTTGGTTTTAAAATTTTTCCAAAACAATTACGTACAATTCTTCTGCAAAGCTTTTAATTGTTGCAAAAGTGTGGACCCTCAACTATTGTAAAATGAGTGGCTAGAGATGAGTCATTTGTGGGGTGCAAGTTGGTGCAGGAAAGGTTTGGCAAAAGAAGAAAATGAGAAGTTAGGCAAAGTTAGGCCTGGAGAAAAAAAAGAAATGTTAGGCAATATGCTTTGTTTTTCCTCCGAGGTTACACTATAAATAGGGGGTAACCCTCCTTCCTAAACATGTAACGCCCGATAAAATCGGATCTTTATGTGAATTAAACTTTATTTGATTATTTGAATTAAATGAATTTAATTGAGTATTTATGTGAGTAAGATGTTTGAAGGTCGTTCTATGACCTAGAATGTGCGGATGTGGTTAGTATTCTGGCTATGTGCTAGGATTAATTTTTTTGTATTTTCAAGACGAAAATGAATGTTTTTCGAGAAATTTTTGTAAAAACACTATTCATCCGATTCTGCTCGGAGATTAGGTTTGAATTTCTGAGAAACGCGTAATGATAGAATTATAAAACGTAATGGAATATCCAATAATATTTCAGTTATGGCAAACGAAGTTTTCGCCTGCGGACTTAAAACCTAAGGGTTAGGAAATGTGATTTTTGAGAATTTAAGGTTTACGTATAATGATTAGAGTTATTATACGTGAGGAATACGAGTATGATGTGAGGACCCCAAACTCGGATACTTGAAACCCGAACTCGGTTCTTCACGATACCATTTCTATGAGCGGAATAATACTAATAATAATAACAATAATATAAAAGATCAAATTAATTTACATAATTATCAGAGTCTAACTCCCAAGTACGAAACTTTTAAACATTCATTACAACCCATGATAGATAATATATATCATAATTGTCTTAATAACATTAAACTATTACATAACATAGTAATTCGTTCATTCAGCAACCTTTCCTTTTCCTTTGTTCTTAGTAGAGTTCTCTGGTCGTTCGCACTTAGCTGAAAACATTTAAATTTAAGCAAGGATGAGCATTTGAGTGCCCAGCAAGCAATAACAATTATATATATATATATATAAGCTGAAAGGATTTAACTGTTTTCTTTGTACTATTCTTCTACAACAAGTCAATAGTTGTGAAGTATTCTGAACCGATAATAATAACATAACAACTCTCTTTCAAATTTTTGAAACTACATAATGACTATATCTGGGGTTATGGTGACATGCCATGAACATTGTTTTTATTTTCGAAAAGGTTAAACAGAAATTCATCTGTAAACCGTCATAACTTACGGGCACGGGGGTGATCAGCCCGTTATGCCCTGCATTGATCAATACTACATTGCTAGAACGATATTATCGTTCATCCTTTGTCCGCCGGAGCGCATAAAAATTTTCCCGTGTAGGGATGTTCATACCTGTCTGTGTAACGACCCCAAAATAGGTTCATTCCATCCAACCTATTCTGAGTCGCCAAATACATGGTACAGAAAACAACTACAACTTTATTACAACAATTATCGTGCAAAATACAACAACACATATACTGTGAGTTTGGATACAAATATATACCAAATGTGACTCATGTTCCAACCGTGGACATCACCTCACAATAACACCTTACATAAAGGTATAGTCAAAAACTGTTTTAGAAATTAAAATCTTTGGGAAGTGCTCAAGGAAACCTTCGTACATGGGAGGCCACGCGTCTAGGTTATGATAGATATCATATGGCCACAGAATTATCCTTGGTTGACCCAATAGACCCCAAAGAAAAACGAGAAGATTACTATCATATTCTTCCCAATGGTGAGTCTTCTCTTGACATATCATTATCTCTACTGTCTCTAATTGAGAATTATACTTTAAACAAACACCAAGATTATATAGGTAGTGCTCGTATATATACTCAGCAAGTGGATGAGCACATCCCTGTCTTATGATGACACGAGGTTGTATGTCGTTAGACATCTTGTATGATAGTGGCAAACCACCCTTCCAACGTTGGGTACACCTTACCCTATTGGATTCACCAAATATAACTACTAAATGAACTTTTCTATACTGCTTCGGGAGAACATCCACAGCTAGAGACCACTGTTCTATTTCCCCGTTACCCTCGCTCGACCCAGCTACACTCTTATTACCTGAAAGGAATTGTGAAGCAAAAGGGTGAGCACAACTAGCCCAGTAAAGAATATCATGACTAAAGATAATTAAATTATCAGTAGCCTTCATCAATAATAAATCAGAGATTTAGAACATATGGTAAATGATAAAAATTTCAACCATAGTTGCAGCGGAACGAGCAATCCATTAGAAGAGTCAAATAGACTATAAAGTCTATTATCTTCTCCATGTTAAAAATACATCAACAATGTTTTATCCCTGTAACATCAATCAACAGTTCCTTTCCACAATCATATGAATAACTCATAATCATAATTGTGATTCTAAATTTTTCTTCGCACCCAGGACGAAGAATATTTTCATCACATGTCTTTACCTGAAACATCAAAGATCATGGTTATACCAAATCACAGTTCCTGTTCATAATCATACTAATAAATCCATCTTTGCACTACGACCAAAGATATTCAACAACAGTTTATCTTTGCACTACGGGCCAAAGATATTCATCAACAGACCATCTTTGCACTACAGGCCAAAGATATTCATCTACAATTCATCTTTGCACTACAGGCCAAAGATATTCCTCAACCGTTCATCTTTGCATTACTGGCCAAAGATATTCAACAACAGGTCATCTTTGCACTACGGGCCAAAGATATTCATCTACAATTCATCTTTGCACTACAGGCCAAAGATATTCCTCAACAATTCATATTTGCACTACATGCCAAATATATTAATACCTCAAAGAATATATAATCATTTAAGAATTTATATAAACAATAATTATAACCATGTTGATCATTTCACCTTTGCACTTAAGCTAAAGATATTCAATTATAAATTTAATGGTCATGATCATACCAGTCAACAATTCAACTTTGCACTACTGGCCAAAGAGAACCCATAGTCATGATCATACCAATAATTTACCCATCTTTACACTCAAGCGAAAGAGAATTTCAACATCAAGGTTATAAAAATGTTATATATGATTATAAAAATAATATGGTCAAAACATGGATTTAATTTCAAGAGCAATATTCATAAATCAACTATAATTTGGTTAGAAAAAGAAACCAATTTTGTCGTGAATAGTAACTCATGAATAGTAACCTCGACTCAAAAAGGTAGAAATTCCACAATAAAATCTATACCAATATTTCGGTATAATGATATTGAAAGGATAACATTTCTTAAGCTTATAAACAATTTATTTAAATTGTTTACACTTTACTAATTAATGCATTTAATCATCATAAAATGTCAACTCTTAAGATTTCATCATCAATAGCCAAAACCCTCATCAAAAATCTGCATATACCTCATATAGGATTCTCAAGCCATAAAATCCTATTTTCCAATTTTCTTTCCTCACAAAACATATTTAATTCATTTACTCATAACTAGACCATTTTCATAAAAAATACCAAATCAGTTCCAAAAATATTTCTTTTCTGGGATTTAGCATAATATAGTCCCATAGTGAACATATATTTTTCTCAGAATTTTTAAAAGTCATTTACTATTTTTCATATGGCCAAAATAGCCGAATATTTAAACATTTATCAAAAATTGTACTTTTGTCTAAAAATTCTGAAATTTACAGATTATACTTCTATCATATACATGTACTCCCAATAAAAATTTCATCAATTTTGGAGTTAACCACAAGGAATTATAAGCTGTTACTTTTAAAATAGTTTTTTTCTCATAAAATTCATAACTCTCAATCTATACATCCAAAAATCACCATTTTTGGACACAATCAAGAAAACTCATCAAAATATCATTTCAAATTTTTCCAGAATTTTTGAAGATCAGAAAAATTACGAAACTGAAAATCATAACAACCCTTAAAATCCCTTAATATCCCTTACTATCCCTTACCTCAAAAGAGCAGTACTTCTGATCGGTATAAGGCTGAAGGAAACTTGCACTGATGAATAGCAACTCACCAAGTATCTAAATACTCACAAAATACACTCAATAATCTAGAGAGAGAAAGAGAGAAAGCTTATGTTTCTGGTGTGATTTTCAATTCTAACTTAGCCCTCTATTTATAGGAAAATTTTGGTAGGTTTGACCTGCAACCTGATGGCTTTACCTGCTACTATTCCCACCCACCACATTTGAAATATAATTCAGCACATTTCTTCACCAACCACAAGTGGGGCCCACCAATTCTAGAATTTTCCACCAAAATAATAAACTCCGAAAATTCAACAATTTCTGAACTAGTCATCTCGTAAAATTCATAACAAATCATACATTCATTTTTAACGGTTCAAAATTTGTGGACATATACTCAACTTATATATGTATAACATATCCAAATATTACTACGATCCAACGGTCGGATTAAAAATTATAACCCCCGCAAAATATCTCAAAAACCCTGATTTTTAATACCTCCATTCCGACAAAAATACTGATAAAAACCTCAACATTAACTCCTTCATTTTAACCACAAAAATATATCCCTCATTTATATCCACATAAAATAAATATTTTCTTATCATATAAATCAATAATTAATTATTCACAAATAATATTACAGAATCACAT
Source organism: Panax notoginseng (assembly GCA_016801055.1). NCBI lineage: Eukaryota > Viridiplantae > Streptophyta > Magnoliopsida > Apiales > Araliaceae > Panax > Panax notoginseng. The sequence continues at coordinate 140,714,259 of CM029020.1, forward strand.
TTATGACAACCAGGCCGTTCCCAGGAAAGAGGGGGCTTTCCAATAAGGATTTCTCCTTACTAGCGCGCAATTAGATGACCAAACCTCTCCTTAGACAGAACTTTCTAGACATTGCCAATAATGCTATCTAATAATACTATTCAAATAATATGAATTATTGATCTGATAATGGAAAATACTGTGCAGCAACAATTATTGAACAACAATAATATAAAATTTCAACGTAGCAATTATTGAATCAATAAAATAAAATATTGAACAGTAATTACTGTAACAATTATTGAGTAGTGCCTTCTTACGTAAGAATCAATAATTTCAAAAATACTGTGCAATACCGTGTGCTACTGTGCAATAACGCGTATTACTGTATTTTAACCACCGGGTATTTCAACAGTATTAACGATAACAACTACGCCGTTATTTGTAAAAACTCAAATTTGTCGTTTTTCTTCACCCGACAGTTATTCGTTATGGGGCCCACAAATAGCTGCGCCGTCGTACGAATATTCTCCGACAGAAAGAATATTCCACGACCAAACGAATATTCCCCGACAACAATGATTATTTTATAACCACTTGCTTATTTTGAAAAAAATTTTATATTTCACCCATAACTTTAAACTTTTATCAATTTAACCATTTACTGACTAGTAATTATAAGAAAAATTGAATACTTTTATTTCATAAAATTCGGGGTCTTACAATCTCCTCTCCTTATGAAATTTCGTCCCCGAAATTTACGTACCTGGTATTTCGAAGAGTTGAGAATACCTTGCTTCCATTTCAGATTCTATCTCTCAGATCATCATGATTTCTCCATTGCTCATCTCCCATGATAACTTCATTTGGGTTCCTCATTTGTTGGGAAGTCATGACAACCGCCATCCCTCGAACTACTCGGCTTTGACTTGTCTGGAGCAGCATTTGGCGTCATCATTACCGTTGGAATATACCTTTCTATAGGACATATTCCTCCCTCAACTGCCTCTTCGTACTCCTCATTCATGATCTGAATCATCAATCTTCGATCCATATCGGATTCAGGTTGACCGCTATGTACAGGGTAATTCAAAACTCGATGTTGGGTTCTCCCAATTGCTTTCCAAAAAGAGAAATTCATATCATCTATTTTAGCCTTCTTAGATCGAACATCTCTTTCCACAATATCCACGTGTCGTGCGGCTTTTGCCCATGCATCACTTATTCTCACTCGTTCAATTTTTTCTTCTTTCAGCTCAGATTCCATTTTTATCATCTTATACTCTGTCAAAGAATGCTTCTGTTCAAGCATCACATATCGGGTAACACAAGCTTGAATTGTTGCATCCTTTTGTTCCACGACCGCCTGTCGTTCTTCTGCCTGCTCTTCTAACTCATGAATACGATTTTGAAATTCTACATTTTGATCATATAATACCTCTAATAAACTCTCCTCTGGAACTTCTTCTTCCTCTTCTTCCTCAGTCTCAGCTGTTACCTCTGCGACTATCTCGGGTGCAACTATCAATTCTTCACTCACCACATAGATATCTCTAATTCCTTCTTCGTCTGACATCACATTATCATGGTTAGTGATTAGAGGTATCCCCACAGTCTCATTCACTCCATTGTTAGCATTCTCAGCTGCCATTCTCAAATACTGCCATAAAATAAGGGTTAATTAAACAAATTAACATATCACATAATATTCCAATATTATGACTAACCAACAAATAAGCTTAGGTAGGACACACTAGCGAAGGATTTACGCATCTCTCCCCTCCTAGTTATATTCCCCGATCTCCACCAGAGATCATATCCCTAAGCTCTGATACCAACTGTGACTCTCATGGTGCTTCAACCACAGCACCTCACAATGGTACCTATCAGTTTGCCACCGCAGAACGGCGTCCCCTACGGAGAGTCTGGCTTCGGTGCATCCCCCATCAACAGGAAGTCACCAGCGAGAGGCTCGGGGCTCTTTACTTATAGCTCTGATACCAACTGTAACGACCCCAAAATAGGTTCATTCCATCCAACCTATTCTGAGTCGCCAAATACATGGTACAGAAAACAACTACAACTTTATTACAACAATTGTCGTGCAAAATACAACAACACATATACTGTGAGTTTGGATACAAATATATACCAAATGTGACTCATGTTCCAACCGTGGACATCACCTCACAATAACACCTTACATAAAGGTATAGTCAAAAACTGTTTTAGAAATTAAAATCTTTGGGAAGTGCTCAAGGAAACCTTCGTACATGGGAGGCCACGCGTCTAGGTTATGATAGATATCATATGGCCACAGAATTATCCTTGGTTGACCCAATAGACCCCAAAGAAAAACGAGAAGATTACTATCATATTCTTCCCAATGGTGAGTCTTCTCTTGACATATCATTATCTCTACTGTCTCTAATTGAGAATTATACTTTAAACAAACACCAAGATTATATAGGTAGTGCTCGTATATATACTCAGCAAGTGGATGAGCACATCCCTGTCTTATGATGACACGAGGTTGTATGTCGTTAGACATCTTGTATGATAGTGGCAAACCACCCTTCCAACGTTGGGTACACCTTACCCTATTGGATTCACCAAATATAACTACTAAATGAACTTTTCTATACTGCTTCGGGAGAACATCCACAGCTAGAGACCACTGTTCTATTTCCCCGTTACCCTCGCTCGACCCAGCTACACTCTTATTACCTGAAAGGAATTGTGAAGCAAAAGGGTGAGCACAACTAGCCCAGTAAAGAATATCATGACTAAAGATAATTAAATTATCAGTAGCCTTCATCAATAATAAATCAGAGATTTAGAACATATGGTAAATGATAAAAATTTCAACCATAGTTGCAGCGGAACGAGCAATCCATTAGAAGAGTCAAATAGACTATAAAGTCTATTATCTTCTCCATGTTAAAAATACATCAACAATGTTTTATCCCTGTAACATCAATCAACAGTTCCTTTCCACAATCATATGAATAACTCATAATCATAATTGTGATTCTAAATTTTTCTTCGCACCCAGGACGAAGAATATTTTCATCACATGTCTTTACCTGAAACATCAAAGATCATGGTTATACCAAATCACAGTTCCTGTTCATAATCATACTAATAAATCCATCTTTGCACTACGACCAAAGATATTCAACAACAGTTTATCTTTGCACTACGGGCCAAAGATATTCATCAACAGACCATCTTTGCACTACAGGCCAAAGATATTCATCTACAATTCATCTTTGCACTACAGGCCAAAGATATTCCTCAACCGTTCATCTTTGCATTACTGGCCAAAGATATTCAACAACAGGTCATCTTTGCACTACGGGCCAAAGATATTCATCTACAATTCATCTTTGCACTACAGGCCAAAGATATTCCTCAACAATTCATATTTGCACTACATGCCAAATATATTAATACCTCAAAGAATATATAATCATTTAAGAATTTATATAAACAATAATTATAACCATGTTGATCATTTCACCTTTGCACTTAAGCTAAAGATATTCAATTATAAATTTAATGGTCATGATCATACCAGTCAACAATTCAACTTTGCACTACTGGCCAAAGAGAACCCATAGTCATGATCATACCAATAATTTACCCATCTTTACACTCAAGCGAAAGAGAATTTTAACATCAAGGTTATAAAAATGTTATATATGATTATAAAAATAATATGGTCAAAACATGGATTTAATTTCAAGAGCAATATTCATAAATCAACTATAATTTGGTTAGAAAAAGAAACCAATTTTGTCGTGAATAGTAACTCATGAATAGTAACCTCGACTCAAAAAGGTAGAAATTCCACAATAAAATCTATACCAATATTTCGGTATAATGATATTGAAAGGATAACATTTCTTAAGCTTATAAACAATTTATTTAAATTGTTTACACTTTACTAATTAATGCATTTAATCATCATAAAATGTCAACTCTTAAGATTTCATCATCAATAGCCAAAACCCTCATCAAAAATCTGCATATACCTCATATAGGATTCTCAAGCCATAAAATCCTATTTTCCAATTTTCTTTCCTCACAAAACATATTTAATTCATTTACTCATAACTAGACCATTTTCATAAAAAATATCAAATCAGTTCCAAAAATATTTTTTTTCTGGGATTTAGCATAATATAGTCCCATAGTGAACATATATTTTTCTCAGAATTTTTAAAAGTCATTTACTATTTTTCATATGGCCAAAATAGCCGAATATTTAAACATTTATCAAAAATTGTACTTTTGTCTAAAAATTCTGAAATTTACAGATTATACTTCTATCATATACATGTACTCCCAATAAAAATTTCATCAATTTTGGAGTTAACCACAAGGAATTATAAGCTGTTACTTTTAAAATAGTTTTTTTCTCATAAAATTCATAACTCTCAATCTATACATCCAAAAATCACCATTTTTGGACACAATCAAGAAAACTCATCAAAATATCATTTCAAATTTTTCCAGAATTTTTGAAGATCAGAAAAATTACGAAACTGAAAATCATAACAACCCTTAAAATCCCTTAATATCCCTTACTATCCCTTACCTCAAAAGAGCAGTACTTCTGATCGGTATAAGGCTGAAGGAAACTTGCACTGATGAATAGCAACTCACCAAGTATCTAAATACTCACAAAATACACTCAATAATCTAGAGAGAGAAAGAGAGAAAGCTTATGTTTCTGGTGTGATTTTCAATTCTAACTTAGCCCTCTATTTATAGGAAAATTTTGGTAGGTTTGACCTGCAACCTGATGGCTTTACCTGCTACTATTCCCACCCACCACATTTGAAATATAATTCAGCACATTTCTTCACCAACCACAAGTGGGGCCCACCAATTCTAGAATTTTCCACCAAAATAATAAACTCCGAAAATTCAACAATTTCTGAACCAGTCATCTCGTAAAATTCATAACAAATCATACATTCATTTTTAACGGTTCAAAATTTGTGGACATATACTCAACTTATATATGTATAACATATCCAAATATTACTACGATCCAACGGTCGGATTAAAAATTATAACCCCCGCAAAATATCTCAAAAACCCTGATTTTTAATACCTCCATTCCGACAAAAATACTGATAAAAACCTCAACATTAACTCCTTCATTTTAACCACAAAAATATATCCCTCATTTATATCCACATAAAATAAATATTTTCTTATCATATAAATCAATAATTAATTATTCACAAATAATATTACAGAATCACATTTATGACAACCAGGCCGTTCCCAGGAAAGAGGGGGCTTTCCAATAAGGATTTCTCCTTACTAGCGTGCAATTAGATGACCAAACCTCTCCTTAGACAGAACTTTCTAGACATTGCCAATAATGCTATCTAATAATACTATTCAAATAATATGAATTATTGATCTGATAATGGAAAATACTGTGCAGCAACAATTATTGAACAACAATAATATAAAATTTCAACGTAGCAATTATTGAATCAATAAAATAAAATATTGAACAGTAATTACTGTAACAATTATTGAGTAGTGCCTTCTTACGTAAGAATCAATAATTTCAAAAATACTGTGCAATACCGTGTGCTACTGTGCAATAACGCGTATTACTGTATTTTAACCACCGGGTATTTCAACAGTATTAACGATAACAACTACGCCGTTATTTGTAAAAACTCAAATTTGTCGTTTTTCTTCACCCGACAGTTATTCGTTATGGGGCCCACAAATAGCTGCGCCGTCGTACGAATATTCTCCGACAGAAAGAATATTCCACGACCAAACGAATATTCCCCGACAACAATGATTATTTTATAACCACTTGCTTATTTTGAAAAAAATTTTATATTTCACCCATAACTTTAAACTTTTATCAATTTAACCATTTACTGACTAGTAATTATAAGAAAAATTGAATACTTTTATTTCATAAAATTCGGGGTCTTACAGTCTGGGTTCTAAATCAAAGGTTTTATCTTGTTCAACAATAATCTATAATTCAATATATCTGTATACGGGTAATTGACAAAGGTATATCAACATGTGATTAAATACAATAATTATCCAAGTGGGGACACTTGTTTAACCACTTCTAGAAATTAACGAACAGAATATATATGTCCGAATTATCATATACTAACATGTTGATATTCAATGAGCTTATATAATATAAAGTTCATAATCTGTACAATAATAATATAGTTTAGAAACATTCTTACTCACATCCATTGCATAAAGAAAATGCAAAGGTTAGATACTTGCCTGAAGCGCTGCTTACAACTTGTAATTAAGATCTATCGCTTATCTCACGACCTATCATTAATAAGATAGTTCGTTCGATTAGAACAACATACTATAACACATAACACTGCTTATTGCAGTCAACACATAACCTAATCACATTAGCACCTATATTTAATAACCATTGAATCACAAATAATCACTTATATAATCAAAATATCTAAGTCCAGATCAATTTCTGAAACATGTCGGTCTACCGACAATTTTATCGGGTAATTATCGAGTCTAAGACTCTATACTATAACTTAACATCAGTACGTATCAGTCATATTATTTTTAAATGACTCACTAAAATTTTAAAATATTTATTATAATTTATCATAAATTTTCAAACATTGGAATCATATTTAAATGATTTAAATACCAATCAATTCTATTATAATAAATATTTAATTAGTATTAAACTATTAATGAAATCATTTCCAAAATATTAAAGTTATGTATAATAACTCAAAATACTTTTAAAGTATTAATATTACCCTTAAATAATTTTTAAAACATTTAAAATTATTTTTAAATAATTATCATTAATATTAAAATATTAATGTTCTATTTATCAAAATATTAAAAGTCATTATTCATAACTTAAAATATTTTTAATTCATTTATATCCTTTTTAAATGATTTTTAAAGTAATAAAACCATTTATAAACTATTTATTTAATATAATTATTAAATAAATTTAATAGCATAACTAATAACTTAATAATCATTAATATTTAATTATTAATGAAATTATCCTTTAAATATTAAAAGTTATATTTTATAACTTAAAATATTTTTAAACATTTTATTTTCATTTAATATGATTTTTAATATAATAAAATCATTTTTAATTAATTTTTTTAATTCATTTAGTAAATAAATTAATTACCATTAATATCAATTTATTAATGAAATTTATCATAAAATATTAAAAGTCATTAAAAATAACTTAAAATATTTTCTTATATCATAATATAATTTTTAATGATTTTTCTAATATTAAAATTATTTTTAAATAATTTATTTAATATTATAATTAAATAAATTAAATACTTTTAATATTTCAAAAATATTAAATATTTATGAAATATATTAAAAATAATTAAAAACTAATTTTCAGAATTTTTAATAATTTATTTTGTATTTTTAATAGTTAAAAACTAATTTTTTCTATTTAATAATTAATTTCCGAAAAATATTAAATAATCTGTCGCTAAAGACCACCTATAGCGACAGAACCGTCGCTATAGGTGTTCTTCATGTTCTTGGCAAAAACTCAGAACACCATAGACAGTTTCGAGGGACCATGTTTGACCAAGATTAAAAGCGTGCGTGATGTGTTTCTGAACATGTTGTTGATAAGATAATGTAGTATAAGTACAAGACTACACGATCCAACAAACTACATCATCAAACCATGCATAACTAACGAGATCTGAAGCGTTGAACAAACTGTCAGAGCTGTTCTTCATTTTCTGGGTTACCCAGAAATGAAGAACAGTTTGACTGGCTCGTTTTGGGCTTCCACAACTTGTTAATCTTGTAATATTTTTGTGATTTAAAACCGGTAGTGTGTAGCTAACATGTAGGAGAGTAGATCTATCACATAATATCAACAAAAAACATAACAAAATCGTCAGATCCAGACCGGTCAAACCTCGTCAGAAACTGTGTTCATAGGTTTTCTAGGTTACCCAGAAAACCGAATCCGTGAACAATGTACCTACTTTGACCGGCCACTATGTTAAATCCATTTGATGTTTAAGGGATTTAAAAGCATGGATCTATAGTACAACTAACAGGCTACAAGATCTACTAAATATCAACATCAGAACATCTATAACATTACAGATATGAGCTTGACAAAAATGTTGTCAGACACTGCAAACTAGTTTCTGGGTTACCCAGAATTGGTCTGGTCATGGTCGGTCAACGACCTTTAACCACAAATAACTTGCAATATGTTGAAGCTATGACCTTGATTCAACTTTCAGACTAAAGAACACATACTTGACTACAACTAAAAGCTTTCAAAACACCAAAATCTATACAGATCACAGAGATATAAGGACTGACATTCACTGTCAGAAGACAAAATTTTATTTTTCCAGATTTTGTAAATCTTCAAATCCGAGCCTCTAGATGTTATGGATCTAACATCTAGCAACCCAGATCATCCTTAGACACCTTATACAACATATTTTAACAATCAAACATAACATCTAACACAGAATCGTTGGACAGAAATTCTAGGGTTCGTTTATACCTTCTTGAGAAAAATTTCTGATTCTCTGGCTTCTGTTTGTTATGGTTGATCGTGGGGCTGGTCTTGGGAACTGATATGCTAGATAAATTCGTTAGTTCTAGTGAGAGAGGGTCAAGGATGAGAGTTGGACAAAAATTAGTGTATCAAATGATTTTCTCTCTCCTTAAATCTATTTATACACTTGTTAGATGCATGAATGGCTGATGAAAGAGGCTGGTTGCTGTCATTTAGAGCATGTGGAGTTGGTAAGGTTGTTCAACAACTCAAAATATGAAAAGATTTGCAAGTTATCTCAAGAAAATATCCAATGAGGGGTATTTTAGTAAACTAATAAAATAATTTAAGGGTATTCTTGTCCATGACACTTGAATCTAGATTCTAATCACTAGATTTTAAACATTAAGGTTTCCTAAATAATTTCTAGGGTTTGAACAATTTTGTATAGAGTTCAATAAAAAGTAAATTATAACTAAATAATTATAATTAGGGTTTTTAAATAGAAAATTAGGGTTTTAAAAATATATTTAGGGTTTTCTTGATATTATTAGGTTTCCCCAATTTATGTATTAGGTTTCCTAATTAACATAATTATTTACTAAAATAATAATTATGATTTTAGCAATTAGGCTTTCAAATTAGAAATTAGGGTTTCTAGATTATAATTAGGGTTTCTAGATTATAATTAGGGTTTAACCTAATTAATCACTTAATACACAACATAAAACATATAACATAGTTATATAACAGTCTTAAGCTCACAATTGATTTTCAATTTAGAGTTTCCCTAAGTAAAATTAGGGTTTAACCAATTAATACTGGGGTTTTGAAATTAAACACCATAATTGACCAATTATCATCAATACGTACATGCAGTACATATTCATAGCACTGAAAAATCAAAATATAATTAATATTATATTATTATTCTCATACCTTGGCAATAATCCAAAATTAGGGTTTGGATACCATATTTGATTTATTCTTCTTATTTAACCTTAATAATTAAGGTAAAATAATTAACTTAATAACCTGTACTAAAATTCATATAATAAAATAATTATTATAATTATTCTAAAAAAATCAGTTCATATATTATTTAGATAATATATGATTATATATTTTCATGGAAAATAATTATTAAAATATTTCTACCATAAATTGATTATTATAAGTATATACTTTTTAATAATCAATAATTTTAAAATAAATTCATTTGTAAATAATTATGTAATAAATATATTTTTACTTACCACATAAATACATATACACATAATCTTGTACAAATCCTCATCCTTAATATAAAAAAAAATTTATTCACAAAATTTCTGATTTATTTATATAGAAAATATCGGGTTGTTACATTCACCCTCCCTTATAAAGATTCCGTCCCCGGAATCACCGTTTTAAAGCCTATACATACACGGTCACATAGCGTACACAATCATTGTAAGTAAATCTCGATCAACTTTGATCGAACTGATCTTTAACTATTCACATGAAGCTTGTCTTTCTGATTACACAGAAAAATTGGTTTCTAACAGAACTCAAATTCCTCCTCAAAATTTCTTTATAAAATAATTTTATTATATATAGGAAAATCATGCATAAGAAAATAAAAAGGCATACGAATAATACCTGGAGTTTCAGTGCCAGCTGCTGCCGTATCCTGAACTGTCATGTTGTAGACCATTGCCGTAGATTTTGTTGGCTTGCTTGACGAAGTCGGTCCTGTGATTGCTAACGTTCCACTGCCAGTGCCCATGTTCACACTTCCTGTCTCCACCCTCCTCTTTGGACAATCTTTCACCCTGTGCTCTGTCGATCCGCATATAAAACATCCACTATTCATCCTAGGATTGGGGCAGTTGGGAGAAATATGGCCCTCCTGTCCGCACTTATAGCAAATAAATTTTCCTTGCAAACACTCCCCCGAGTGATTCTTCCCACATGTCTTACATGACACTATCTGTTTCTTAACACCTTCTTGTTTCACTTGTACACTTATAAAACTGCTCACCTTCCTCTTACTATCACCACTCCTGCTCCCACTATTAATTTCCACCTTCCTAGCTCCTTCTATCTTACCCTTATTCTTCCTCTCCTTATTGTAAAGGCTTATGGCCTCACTTCCCTCCTCAGCTATGATCGCTTTCTCCGTGAGTGCTGCAAATGTAGGAATTTGCAACACCGCCACTTTGTTATGGAGCCAGGGTTTCAATCCCAGCTCAAACCTTCTAGCTTTCCTAGCCTCCGTATCAACTTGATGCGGAGCAAACGTAGCTAACTCATTGAATTTGGCGGCGTATTTAGACACCGTCATATTCTCCTGCTTCAACTCTAAAAATTTAACCTCCATCCTCGCCTGCATACTTGGTGAAAAATAATTTTCGAAAAACAAAGTTTTAAATCTATCCCATGTGACTACACCTTCACCTGCCCTAGCTTGATTCGCTTCCCACCAAAAATTTGCTTCCCCCTTCATCATATAAGTGGCAAAAGTAGTTTTCTGCCCCTCATCTACCCTAGCTACCGTAAACGCTTTTTCAATTTCCTTAACCCAAATTTGAGCTTCTACAGGGTCAGTTGTACCTTTAAATTCTGGTGGTCCTACAGCCTTAAAGTCTTTGAAGTTCGCTAAGCGGTTGCCCGGCTGGTTTCCAGCGACCGGTATTCCCTGTTGCATAGCCTGAGCTAACATGTTCACAAATTGCTGCATCAGATCTGGTTGTTGTTGTCCCTCAACGTTGTTGACAGATTCCTCTGCCCTTTGATTGCGAGTTCGACGTCTTGGCGGCATTATCTGATTGAAAAAAAAATCATAATTTAACTTACATTCTAAACCTTATCACATAAGTTTAATATTTTAAACTTATTTCATCATTTCTCAAACATAGATTCATATTCATTTAACGAATATTTTACATAGCACAAAATGCTTTGAACTTCAGCTATCCCTTTATGACCTCAAAAGTCGGGATTTACAGTCTTGACTTAATACAAAAGTTGGAAACATTACATTACACAAACATACTTATCATATGTATTATATTAAACACTCCTACACAACAGAACCTATACTACCTATTTATTACATCTTTTCCTTGGACATTCTCTCGCCTGATGACCTTCTATACCACAGACATAACATGCTCTTTTTTTGTAGTCAGGACAGTACGGAGTGGTATGTCCTTCATAGCCACAAAGATAACAAATTCCTTTCCATTTCTTCTTATTGGATTTTCCTAAATCATGGTCTTCTATCTTTCTTTTCCCCTTCTTATCCGGAGCTGCACACGATGTGTTGCTTGTAGCTCCCATCTGACCAATTTGAATTTTAAGCTTATCTTGTCCTTCCAATATTTCTATTAACGCTTGACGCAACTGACTATTTAACAGCCTTTCTATCTCCCACAGCCTTTCCAGAGAAGTAACATTGTTCTTCAGATTCTGTACCTCTATTGATGCTTGATCAGCTCCAACTTTAGTGTCTGAATCGCTATCTGTCAGCTCCACCATCTCCGGATCTTGTACTACGTTTTCTACGATAACCACATCATCTGAGTTGTTTTCATCGTGAGCCTCTATTTCAGCTATCAGCTTCGATATTGGCTCCTTCTTTACGATCCGAGGGTAATCGAATCCTTTTTCACCTGACATCTACACACATAAATTATCCTAATTAGCATATAGTATATACACACAACAAATAAGAGTTTTATACAAGTTATCTTTTATTTAGTTTGACGATGAATTTAGTCAATTCATCTCTTTTTAAACTCTATATATGAGTTATTTATATTTTCAACGTTTCCCTCTGTTCTAAGGTTATAGCCTAAGGTCTAGCCCACCTAAGGTTTCTAACCCTATAGCTCTGATACCAACCTGTGAGGACCCCAAACTCGGATACTTGAAACCCGAACTCGGTTCTTCACGATACCATTTCTATGAGCGGAATAATACTAATAATAATAACAATAATATAAAAGATCAAATTAATTTACATAATTATCAGAGTCTAACTCCCAAGTACGAAACCTTTAAACATTTATTACAACCCATGATAGATAATATATATCATAATTGTCTTAATAACATTAAACTATTACATAACATAGTAATTCGTTCATTCAGCAACCTTCCCTTTTCCTTTGTTCTTAGCAGAGTTCTCTGGTCGTTCGCACTTAGCTGAAAACATTTAAATTTAAGCAAGGATGAGCATTTGAGTGCCCAGCAAGCAATAGCAATTATATATATATATATATATATATATATATATATATATATATATATATATATATAAGCTGAAAGGATTTAACTGTTTTCTTTGTACTATTCTTCTACAACAAGTCAATAGTTGTGAAGTATTCTGAACCGATAATAATAACATAACAACTCTCTTTCAAAATTTTGAAACTACATAATGACTATATCTGGGGTTATGGTGACATGCCATGAACATTGTTTTCATTTTCGAAAAGGTTAAACAGAAATTCATCTGTAAACCGTCATAACTTACGGGCACGGGGGTGATCAGCCCGTTATGCCCTGCATTGATCAATACTACATTGCTAGAACGATATTATCGTTCATCCTTTGTCCGCCGGAGCGCATAAAAATTTTCCCGTGTAGGGATGTTCATACCTGTCTGGGTTCTAAATCAAAGGTTTTATCTTGTTCAATAATAATCTATAATTCAATATATCTGTATACAGGTAATTGACAAAGGTATATCAACATGTGATTAAATACAATGATTATCCAAGTGGGGACACTTGTTTAACCACTTCTAGAAATTAACGAACAGAATATATATGTCCGAATTATCATATACTAACATGTTGATATTCAATGAGCTTATATAATATAAAGTTCATAATCTGTACAATAATAATATAGTTTAGAAACATTCTTACTCACATCCATTGCATAAAGAAAATGCAAAGGTTAGATACTTGCCTGAAGCGCTGCTTACAACTTGTAATTAAGATCTATCGCTTATCTCACGACCTATCATTAATAAGATAGTTCGTTCGATTAGAACAACATACTATAACACATAACACTGCTTATTGCAGTCAACACATAACCTAATCACATTAGCACATATATTTAATAACCATTGAATCACAAATAATCACTTATATAATCAAAATATCTAAGTCCAGATCAATTTCTGAAACATGTCGGTCTACCGACAATTTTATCGGGTAATTATCGAGTCTAAGACTCTATACTATAACTTAACATCAGTACGTATCAGTCATATTATTTTTAAATGACTCAATAAAATTTTAAAACATTTATTATAATTTATCATAAATTTTCAAACATTGGAATCATATTTAAATGATTTAAATACCAATCAATTCTATTATAATAAATATTTAATTAGTATTAAACTATTAATGAAATCATTTCCAAAATATTAAAGTTATGTATAATAACTCAAAATACTTTTAAAGTATTAATATTACCCTTAAATGATTTTTAAAACATTTAAAATCATTTTTAAATAATTATCATTAATATTAAAATATTAATGTTCTATTTATCAAAATATTAAAAGTCATTATTCATAACTTAAAATATTTTTAATTCATTTATATCCTTTTTAAATGATTTTTAAAGTAATAAAACCATTTATAAACTATTTATTTAATATAATTATTAAATAAATTTAATATCATAACTAATAACTTAATAATCATTAATATTTAATTATTAATGAAATTATCCTTTAAATATTAAAAGTTATATTTTATAACTTAAAATATTTTTAAACACTTTATTTTCATTTAATATGATTTTTAATATAATAAAATCATTTTTAATTAGTTTATTTAATTCATTTAGTAAATAAATTAATTACCATTAATATCAATTTATTAATAAAATTTATCATAAAATATTAAAAGTCATTAAAAATAACTTAAAATATTTTCTTATATCATAATATAATTTTTAATGATTTTTCTAATATTAAAATCATTTTTAAATAATTTATTTAATATTATAATTAAATAAATTAAATACTTTTAATATTTCAAAAATATTAAATATTTATGAAATATATTAAAAATAATTAAAAACTAATTTTCAGAATTTTTAATAATTTTTAATAATTTATTTTGTATTTTTAATAATTAAAAACTAATTTTTTCTATTTAATAATTAATTTCTGAAAAATATTAAATAATCTGTCGCTAAAGACCACCTATAGCGACAGAACCGTCGCTATAGGTGTTCTTCATGTTCTTGGCAAAAACCCAGAACACCATAGACAGTTTCGAGGGACCATGTTTGACCAAGATTAAAAGCGTGCGTGATGTGTTTCTGAACATGTTGTTGATAAGATAATGTAGTACAAGTATAAGACTACACGATCCAACAAACTACATCATCAAACCATGCATAACTAACGAGATCTGAAGCGTTGAACAAACTGTCAGAGCTGTTCTTCATTTTCTGGGTTACCCAGAAATGAAGAACAGTTTGACTGGCTCGTTTTGGGTTTCCACAACTTGTTAATCTTGTAATATTTTTGTGATTTAAAACCGGTAGTGTGTAGCTAACATGTAGGAGAGTAGATCTATCACATAATATCAACAAAAAACATAACAAAATCGTCAGATCCAGACCGGTCAAACCTCGTCAGAAACTGTGTTCATAGGTTTTCTGGGTTACCCAGAAAACCGAATCCGTGAACAATGTACCTACTTTAACCGGCCACTATGTTAAATCCATTTGATGTTTAAGGGATTTAAAAGCATGGATCTATAGTACAACTAACAGGCTACAAGATCTACTAAATATCAACATCAGAACATCTATAACATTACAGATATGAGCTTGACAAAAATGTTGTCAGACACTGCAAACTAGTTTCTGGGTTACCCAGAATTGGTCTGGTCATGGTCGGTCAACGACCTTTGACCACAAATAACTTGCAATATGTTGAAGCTATGACCTTGATTCAACTTTCAGACTAAAGAACACATACTCGACTACAACTAAAAGCTTTCAAAACACCAAAATCTATACAGATCACAGAGATATAAGGACTGACATTCACTGCTAGAAGACAAAATTTTATTTTTCCAGATTTTGTAAATCTCCAAATCCGAGCCTCTAGATGTTATGGATCTAACATCTAGCAACCCAGATCATCCTTAGACACCTTATACAACATATTTTAACAATCAAACATAACATCTAACACAGAATCGTTGGACAGAAATTCTAGGGTTCGTTTATACCTTCTTGAGAAAAATTTCTGATTCTCTGGCTTCTGTTTGTTATGGTTGATCGTGGGGCTGGTCTTGGGAACTGATATGCTAGATAAATTCGTTAGTTCTAGTGAGAGAGGGTCAAGGATGAGAGTTGGACAAAAATTAGTGTATCAAATGATTTTCTCTCTCCTTAAATCTATTTATACACTTGTTAGATGCATGAATGGCTGATGAAAGAGGCTGGTTGCTGTCATTTAGAGCATGTGGAGTTGGTAAGGTTGTTCAACAACTCAAAATATGGAAAGATTTGCAAGTTATCTCAAGAAAATATCCAATGAGGGGTATTTTAGTAAACTAATAAAATAATTTAAGGGTATTCTTGTCCATGACACTTGAATCTAGATTCTAATCACTAGATTTTAAACATTAAGGTTTTCTAAATAATTTCTAGGGTTTGAACAATTTTGTATAGAGTTCAATAAAAATTAAATTATAACTAAATAATTATAATTAGGGTTTTTAAATAGAAAATTAGGGTTTTAAAAATATATTTAGGGTTTTCTTGATATTATTAGGTTTCCCCAATTTATGTATTAGGTTTCCTAATTAACATAATTATTTACTAAAATAATAATTAGAGTTATGATTTTAGCAATTAGGCTTTCAAATTAGAAATTAGGGTTTCTAATTTATAATTAGGGTTTCTAGATTATAATTAGGGTTTAACCTAATTAATCACTTAATACACAACATAAAATATATAACATAGTTATATAACAGTCTTAAGCTCACAATTGATTTTCAATTTAGAGTTTTCCTAAGTAAAATTAGGGTTTAACCAATTAATACTAGTGTTTTGAAATTAAACACCATAATTGACCAATTATCATCAATACGTACATGCAGTACATATTCATAGCACTGAAAAATCAAAATATAATTAATATTATATTATTATTCTCATACCTTGGCAATAATCCAAAATTAGGGTTTGGATACCATATTTGATTTATTCTTCCTATTTAACCTTAATAATTAAGGTAAAATAATTAACTTAATAACCTGTACTAAAATTCATATAATAAAATAATTATTATAATTATTCTAAAAAAATCAGTTCATATATTATTTAGATAATATATGATTATATATTTTCATGGAAAATAATTATTAAAATATTTCTACCATAAATTGATTATTATAAGTATATACTTTTTAATAATCAATAATTTTAAAATAAATTCATTTGTAAATAATTATGTAATAAATATATTTTTACTTACCACATAAATACATATACACATAATCTTGTATAAATCCTCATCCTTAATATAAAAAAAAATTTATTCACAAAATTTTTGATTTATTTATATAGAAAATATCGGGTTGTTACATATGATACTAGTTATTATACGAGTATAGTACGAAGATTATTACGACGTATAATACGAATATCGTACGAACTATATACGAAGAGAATACGAGAATTGAACGCGTAGAATACGATTAGTCTAAATAGACTTTGAGTTCATGGACTTTGTAGAATCCAATTGGACTTGGATTAAGTCAAACCCAAGGAGTATGAAGAATCAAGCCTAAGTTAGGCCCAATGAGAATTAATGTTAAGGCCCAAACCAAGAAAACAAACTGCGAATTGAACCGATGGGTCACCGGATGGGTTAAACCCATAGGGCAACCCATGGGGGAGACCCACAAGTAATAAAGTGATAAGAAAAGTGTCGTTCCCACGAAAAATTATTTAATAAAAATTACCAAGTACTAACTCTTAACCAAATCAATTTTATTTAAACAACCATAAATTGTGATTTTTCTAATTAAGAAAACTAAATTAATCAATTAAAACTAGATTACTCTAAAATTAATTCAAATAAATAAAGATTAAGACTTCAATATCCCCAATTATGAACTATAAATCAATTATCCAATTATCCCAATTATTATGTCTACTAAATTGTTAACAGGAATTCTCAAATGCCAAAAGTCATTTTCCAAGTGATCAATTGACTTCTATTTAATCCAGATTAATCTTGTTATATTACTATGCAAAACAATTAAATTAAACTCCTTCAATTCAAATTCCTTATGTGTTACATGCGGTGAACAAATATTTCCATTCAATTCACAAACCTAATTATTCACCATGCAAATAACTAAGTCACATGTTATCATACCCAGTTCTAACCTTAGAATTCCTCTTCCAATTCCTTCTAGAGTAACAAGGTAATTACTGATCAGATAATTAATCAATAAGCGCAAGACAAGATAAACAATTCACCTTGACATAAATAATTGGAATAAATCAAATAATTAATTTATAGACATAAAAAGGTTCAATTGAAATCTTAATAAAAGAGTTAATTCATAATTAATGAATTGAAACTAAGAATCCACAACTGAATAGACATTAAAAGATAAAAGTATGATAAGAGAAAAGAATAGAATCTGTTGTCAGCAAATCTGATGCTCCCCTCTTGCTCCTGCTCTTGATCTTTAATGATCTCCAAGTTGCTTCAATCTCCAAAACTAATAAGAATTAGGGTTAATGTCTAATCTAATGGAGTGTATCTCTAATCTAATCTATGGAATCTCCCCTTATTTTATGTCTTACATCATGTATTTATAGGTTAAAAGTCCAATTTTTAGATTAGGAACAAACCCAATCCAATTTGGAGTCAAAAAGGTGTCAAAATTCGCCTCAAAACGCGTCTAGGCCGCACCAAGCACTTCCCCAGCACCCCAGCGCTGGGCACGACGCTCAAACATTGCTCCCCAGCGCCTCGGCGCTGGGCATAGGCCTATTTTGGGCGCCCCGGCATTGGCACATGTTCTGACATTTTCTGCTCCGACGTCCTTTGGGAAAATGGTCATAATTTCTTCGTCCGAACTCCAATTTTGATTATTCAAGATGATCCAGAAAGAGGAGAAGTAGATCTACAACTTTCATTCTTTAAGTTTTTCGAAATAAGGTCCGAAGAAATACTCAAATTGGCTCTAAAGTGACTGCTGTTTAAATGGCAAGCGAAAACGCAAATCTAGTCAGCCCAAACGTCGATCCAAGTAACTTTTGTCCCAATTCCTACAGAACAACGTAAAACATGCATGAATAGACACAAATACTTAAAATCAACTAAAAGATTAAGCTCAAACGCACTCAATTATGAGTATAAAACTCACTCATCAATGTGGGCCAGCCACTTGGCCACCAAGTAAAGTGGTTACTTAGTGGCTACACAATGAATAGTAAGGAGGTGGGGCACAAAGACCATTTTACCCTCTATTTTATTTTTCTATATAAGAAAGGCTTGCTTGGTTCATTTGTTGTTTTACAAACATTGACCAACATATATTGAGAGAGAGAAAAGTGTGATAACAAGTAATCAAGTGAGTTCAAAGCAAAACATCAAGTGTTAGTCAAGAACGCGAAGAACGTAAAGGTAATATTTTGTAAACGTTAGTCTTCGATCTTTTTCAATTTCTTTTTCGTAGAGAAGTATGATTTGGTGGAGCATGTCTCTTCCAGAGTCATAAGGATGGCTAATAGTGGATTAAGTCATTATAAGTCATGTATGATTAGTAATCATAAGTGTTTAAGTTTTAAATCAAAGAAAACCGTAGAACGTTTATTTGGTTGTTGATGGACAAATTGAAAACCATTATAGGGTATGTGCATCTTGTTTGGTTAGGATGTAGATGATGAATCAATGAAGTTGTTCCATTTGATTTGGCGTGGAAAACTCGAGTAACGAAGTTATGACGAAATTTACAAAATTAGCCATTAAACGTTGAAAATGTAGAAATTTCGGATTAGTAGTCGAAAGTTGCCGTGTAGCTTGGAAACCTTAGTTTTCAATGGCATAATGTAAGATAAGGTATTCAAGAGTCGTAGACTCAAGAATCGTCGAATTTTGACTTAGAACGAAGAAATGAGCTATGAACGCTCACGAACGTTAAACGAACGCTCAATAATGAGCTAATCGGTGAATTCCGTGTTAAAAGATTCGAAAATGAAATATTTTCTAATGAAATCATAGTGCATGTGATTTGTGAACTAATGGCTTTTGAACGAGCCAATTCGGACTTAAAACGAATAAGTTATGAGCTCGGGAATTTCACAGAATAAGAAAACTGTCAAAACTATCTGAGGCTCAGGGTCCGCGCCGCAGCGCCACCCCAAGCTTTAATCACTCGCGCCGCAGTGCCGGGTCGAGAGCATGGACACTGCAGAGTCGCGCTGCAGCACCACTCTTGCATAGGAGTCTCGCACCGCAGCGTCGAGACCGAGAATTAGGTACTGTTAGTTGGCACCGCAGCGCCAATGGTAGGCATGAGGCCGGCGCCGCAACGCCGAGTCAGGGGAAAAGTTAGATTAGTTAGGTTTTGAACTCAAACGTGGTCAAACCATTATGGGGCAAGTGTATATACTTAATGTACATGCTAAGACCATTCCTTTGGCACATCTATGGTGATGACCTTAGGAATTGAACGTAAGTTATTGATAATGAAACGATGAACGTTAATAAGCCGTAAGGGCGGATAAATACTTGAAACGAGTCTTATTAATGAAATAAATTCGGTTAAGTTATAGAAGAGAAAGAAGTTGGTAGAAACAATGTGATTAGATTGTTTGGTAGCTAATTACAGTGTGCTATGTGAATATATCATGTAGATACTGTAAAGAGTAAGAACTGTTGAGTAAAAATTTAAAGACGCTTGAAGGCAAGTTTTCTTAACGCTTGTTTAACCTCCGTGTTAGCCAAGTTTTCTATGTGATTCATGTTATGAGATGCATGAATTATTTTACGAAAGGGTCGATGCCAGTTTTACCTCGGCTAGACTAATCTTGAAGAGTTGATTGCTTTATTTACAAATCTTTCAATATAGAATTGATAACGCTATCCTACGCCAATTGTTTGGTACAGATTCAAAGGTAAGTCTAAGTATGAATAAACAAATGTATTTTACATCGATTATTCAATGGGCACGCGAGGTTGCCAAAACTTAAACGTAAATACGTTTAACGGATGAGTGTTAATCAACATAGAGTACTATAGGCTGATCACCTAGAAGTGCTCGTAAGATATATCGGACTTACGGTCTTAGTGTCGGGTTGTCCTTTTTCATGAATGAAAACTAAAGAGAATGTTCATGGTCTTTTGACCTACTCAGAATTCTTAAGTTCCTATAAGTACTTCGGAATTATTTATGAGAAAGATAAGTGTTATACAATGTTTCATAGTACTTCATAGCTATTTGTTCAGTTATTGAAGAATAATCATATGATTCTCGATGTGGTATTTATATTATACATTGCTAGACTTGCTGAGCTAGTTATGCTCACTTCTTGCTTGAATTATATGATTGCAGCTAAGACCGTATGAACTGAGAGTTCTAAGAGAGATAAAGGCAAGGCTAATATGAATAATTAGTTATCCTGTAATAGACTATATGAACAATAAAGAATGTATTCGGTTTCAGAACCTGAGAATGGATTTATTATGATTGTAATAAGAATGTAGTTTTTTTTTGAGAAGGTAATAAGAATGTAGTTAATACACTAATTTAGATGTCGTTTGAATGGAATGAATGTATAGTTAGTAGTACCGTGTAGCACCATTTGTCGGGTTGAAAGATACCCAGATTTGGGAGCGTCATAAAACACACCTTCAATATCAAAAATTCTTATTCTATAGTATTGTGAGTATTTCTCTTGAGTATAAGGATACTTTGAGTGTAGCTTTTTGTGTAAGATTTTCTCAGAATAATATTTGATATTCTAGTCAAATCTAGTTTTTACTAAGGTAAATGATATTATTTGATTGCAATACTCGTAAGAAATATTATTTTCTTTCATACTCCATATTATGTAAGGGATATTATTTCATTTCATATTCCTAAATGTAAACTTACTATGGTAAGTATTGCTTCTATAATTCCTGAAATGATTAGATATTCCTTAAGTTTTGCGCTTCATCTAATATCATTTAACTGGAATATTGGTTTGAGCTTTCTTATTAAATTTTAAACTTTTCATGTCTGGGTACTATTCATACGATACTATTCATGGGCACTATTTATACGGTACTATTCATACATACAATACTATTCATACAGTACTATTCACGAGTACTATTCACAACAGAATTTAATTTTCTTTCCTGTCAAAATTATTTTTGATACATGAATATCATTCTTGGATTTTACTTCACAAATAGTTATCATGTTGATAATTTGGACATTTTTGAACACTGGATAAATTGAATTAGAATTCTCTAATATTTATCCTTTATCTTACTTGATTGAATTTTTATATCATTGTCATCATCCTTATGCTTATATTTTACTGGAAGTCATCTTTGGCCCGTAGTGCAAAGATGGACTGTTGATTGGTATGATTATGACCAGGAATTGTGTATTGGTATAATCATAACTTTTAATGTTACAAATAAGGTTTGTGGTGAAAGTCCTCTTTGGCCCGTAGTGCATAGATGAACAGGTGTTTGGCATGATCATGACCACTGATAATACTAACGAATATCCTTGGCCCGTTGTGCATGGATAATTCGTTGATTTGAAATATTTATTGAATGATGTTACATGGATAAAATATTGATGATGAACTTTTAAATCATAGAATGTGACGAACGAGAATTTTGTAAATTATTTTAAATATTTATTGAGTTAAATAAATATTTTTTTATGATTTAATTATTAGATTTAATAATTAATTGATGCAATTGTGGTAGATTAATTTAATTATATGTGTTACATTTATTAAATTAATGTAGAGAATTTTTATTATTCGAGTATGTGAATGTGTGAGCTTATTGAATTAAATGAAATATTTAATTAAGCATGATGTTACTTTAATTAATTTAATTATTAATTAGAGATTTAATAAATTGTTATTATTTATTAATAAGAAAAATTAATTATGTGACTATATGAATTTATGAGAAAATATTATATTTTATTTATAATAAATTAAATAAAATATTGGAGTTATTTTATAAGGAGTGTGACATTTATTAAACTATATAATAAAAGGTTTATTAAAATAATGAGCTTTGAATTTATTTGCTAAGCCAAACATGGCACTAAGAGAGGTTATGGGCAGTTAACCCATGACTGGGCAACTGACCACATCGCGTCAGTTTTATTTCTTCGACGCTTCCTCCTTTTTCTTCATAATTTCCTAAGTCTGGCATTATTTTCAGAGAGAGTTCAGAGAGAAGGTGAGAATTTTTGAGAGAATTTGTGAGTGTGTAATTACAGGTTATTGCAAAAAGGGTTATCTGATCATCTTATACTCTGGGTAATTCTTTCCAAACCCAATTTTTACAATTACGTCTTTTGGTTTTCATAAATTGGCTTTCATATGTTTCTGTAAATCTCTGTATTTGGGAGATATGAGATGATTATAATTTTATGTATGACTTAATATGTATCAAATCGTGTTTAATTATATATATTGTGTAAACCATAGTATCAGTTTCAGGAAATTACGTAGTATATAATTTTTTTAAAATAAACAGAGTACGTGATATGGCCATATGGCCTTATACGTGATAATTGATGTATTGATCATATATTATCCCTAAATTTTACACCCTTACATTATTGAGCATGTCGATACGGAGAGATTGGAGTTTAAATGAACGGATTCGGTGTTATAACGAATCCGTAGGGAGAATTTTAATATAAAATTTTCTAAACTTCACGAACATCAAAGTCAGTAATTTTGTTAGGCTTTAAATCTGTTAATAAGTGTTTAAAATTGGTTTTGTCAGTATATAAATGTTGGGTAATGATTATATATAAATTATAGCATATGGGTATGTTTAATTTCGAGTAGAACTTTAAGAAATTTGGAGAAATTGGCAAGTTCTGCGATTTTCGCGAACTGCCATTTTTGTACCTGGTACGCCGCGCCGCAGCGCCGGCTGCCTGTTCATTTCCCGCGCCGCAGCGCCACGCGCCGCATCGCCAGAGACCCAGCCGCAGCGCCATGGCGCCGCAGCGCCAAGGGCCCGGCCACAGCGCCACCGCGCCGCAACGCGACTACTTAGCACGTTAGTGGCGCCGCAGCGCCACTCTCCAGAAAATGTTAGAAATGTATTTTTAAAATGTTAAAGTCTAACAAGTGTTAGTGGATTGATGTAATGAACATGTAATCATGTTAGAGGTATTATGAGATGATAAAATAGTTGTTTAACATGTAATAAAATATTATATATGAATTGAATTATTAAATACATAATTAGTTTGATAATTCATGAAGTATAAATTATGTGACAACGTGATAATTTGACTAAGTTTAGTCAATAATTAAAGTAGACAACGAGAATGAGTTTATATTGATTAGTTAATTTATAATTAACTGGTATTGTGTATATGAATGGTATGTAGGATTTAATTCAAAGAACGTGCTTAGTTAAAGTATAATCTACGCACGAGGCAAGTATCCTATCCCTAACTCCATTCTATTGAGCAAGTTTATTTAAACTTAAACGTTACTTTTATGTTGAGCAAGTTTCCCTAACCCTACTTGTCATTATTGTTCAAGTTTATTATTTACCTTGAATAAATTATCCTTGTTATTATTCAAGTTCAAGCATGATATTAAAGATTAATTATCTTTCCAAAGCATGATTCAGTTATACAATAATTGTCCTATTGTATACTTTTGAGGTTATTATTCAAATCGAATATCAATTATTGTTGAACCTTATTAGACTAGTGAACCTTATTGATTCAACTAGTCCATAGTTGATGAGCGTTCTAAATTTTAGAACCCTTGATGAATTATCCAAACCAAACTTCCTTTGGTGCGGACTCGAATGTCAAACTGAGATGAACAACCCTGTATAGGGGATTATTTACGCTTTAGCGTTAAGATATTGTGCACAGTATGGTACTAAGGGCTGATCCCCCTAAGTACGAGAAGGAGGTCCATAGGCTTATGACTGTTAAAGGTTTCAAGTATAACTCTTGTTAACCTAGGATATAGTTCAAGGTCTTATGACCCTCAGTATTCTTTTGATTCATGTTATTTATTCTTGATTCAAAAGATGAGCTTTATTCAGATGTCTTTGATTATTCGCATGTTATTATACTGTTATTTCATTTTTATACTTGTGGGCATTTGTGCTCACTCTTGCTTAATAATAACATTGCAGTTAAGAATGAAAGAAGCGATGAACCCTCCACTAGTAAGGGCAAGGGAAATTAGCAAATGATGAAGACCTGTTATTTATTAACTGATGTATTTGTTTAAGACTTGAGTTATGTTGATGTTAAGAGTTATTTGTTTAGAATTCCGCACAGATGTTTTAAGGTTAGAATAACCTGAGATTTATTTATGAATCAGTTGATGTAACCCTTAAGGGAAGAGATTTTATTATGATTTCTATCTATTGTATGGTTTGATATTATTTATGGGTAGATAGATAGATGATGCTTGTACAGTGAACACCAAATCCCATGGAATCGAAGTACCCGGATTTGGGGGTGTCACAAGTTGGTATCAGAGCTGTAGGTTATGAACCTTAGGTGGGGGAACAACCTTAGGTAGTAACCTTATAGAAAGAAGATAGTAAAGGAAAAACTCTTATCGAGTTTGAAGAAATGAATTTTTGGTAATTCATTGAAGATAATAAAATATATTATGTGTCTATGTGTTAATTTATGTGCTCGTTAGTACGACTTAGTAACTAAAACTTAAAATTTTGTTGTCAGGATGACGAATGATGGAGAAGCTAGTCAAGCTGAGGAGGGATCTCATGTACTTGTAGGACCGACTGAGCAGGAGCCCCGAGACATTCATGTCGTTAGGGAGCAGCTGGTGCAGAGGGAGTCATCTCCAATGATCACCGTTGTTGGTCAGGAGCATGAGCCCGAGACTGATCCTGAGGAGGAGTTTGATGAGGAAGAGGAAGAAGAGGAGTTACCACGGTACACTGTTGATGCTGAGATGTATGACACACTATATGATCGTAACGTGGAGTTACAAGATGAGGTTCAGGAATTGACTGAGCGAGCGACTGTTCAGCAGTCTACTTTAGAGGAGAAGGATAGAGAGATTGTGACCCTTCATACACGTTTAGGAAACGTGGAGTGGGATCTGATTCATGAGAAGGGTCAAACCGAAGATAAGACCGAAGAGATAGAGAAGCTGAAGAAGGAACTGAAGGAAACCTCCGGAAGACTGAAAATAGCAGAGGAAGGATGGGTAAGAGAATCACATCGAGCAGATCGTGCAGAAAATGATAGTCGTGCAAAGAAGGCAAAGCTTGAAGACACGTACGCCACACTTAATCATGCGATGGATGAGGTTCAAGAGCGAGTGTTAAGGTACCCCATCCAGTTTGAAGGACTTCCATCGTATATGTTGGATCGCAGGACGATGTCTCGTATCATGAATGAGGAGCGTGGCAAGGCTATTGAGCATCTTGGAAGACAGGAATAGAATCTGTTTATTTATGTGAAAGACTTATATAGTTTTATGTAAATTCCGATGTGTTTATGAACTAAGGAATATGTTAATATTTGAATGTTTTAAATCCTGTGGATTCTTTATTCCAGGATAGACGATGTAAATAGCAGTATGCTATAGTTTAATGTTAAATTTTTTTTTATTTGAATGAAAAGATATCAAGTTGTTTGAGATGATGTGTTAAGTGATATGTTAAATTGTTGAGTAATGTCTTAACTATGTAGAGAAATAAATAAAGTTCTAATAAACATTTATTTAACAGAAAAATGCCGCCAAGGAGAAGACAACAACGTCAACCAACTCAGGAAGGGTCAACCAATAATAACAATAATGCCAACGTTAATCCAGTTCAACAGCTAGTTAATTTACTAACTGGAGTCATGAATAACCAACCGCAAGCTCCACCTAGCACAACGTTTAAAGATTTTAAGGCGGTGGGACCGCCATAGTTCAAAGGTTCCAGAAACCCGATCGAGGCTCAAACGTGGGTGATGGAAATGGAGAAGGTTTTCGAAGTTGCTAGAGTTCGAGAAGATCAGAAGACCGTTTTTGCGACATTTATGCTGAAGTCTGAGGCTAGCTACTGGTGGCAGGCAAACAAGATGCGAGGAGGTGAAGGTGTAATTACGTGGGAGAGATTCAAAGAGATGTTTTTCGAAATGTATTTCCCAGCTAGTTCGCAGAATCAGATGGAGGTGCAATTTCTGGAACTGAAGCAGGGAAACATGAGCGTGCCTGAATACGCGGCTAAATTCGATGAGTTGGCAAGGTTTGCCCCGTATCAAGTACACACTGACGAGAGGAAAGCCAAACGATTCGAACAAGGACTGAAGCCTTGGGTATACAGCAAGGTATCAATGTTTCAACTTAACACGTTTGCGGGAGTTTTGGAAAAGGCCATTCTCGCGGAAGGAGGAAGTGATGCAGTGACTAAGTACAACCAAGAACAGAAAAAGAAAAAGAGTGAGAATGAAGGCAATAACAAGATTGGTGGAAGTAATACTGGGAATAATAATAATCAGAAGAGGAAGTGGACGGATAACTCGACAGCTGGAAGTCAACACGGAGGGCAGAAAAAGAAGATAGAAGCATGTCCGACTTGCGGCAAGGCACATATAGGAGTTTGTTTGAAGGGAAAGAGAGTGTGCTACAATTGTGGTCAGGAAGGCCACATAGCACCAAATTGTCCAAACCCAAAGAAGGGTGCTTATTTCAACTGTGGTTCGAAAGATTATTTAGCAAGAGACTGTCCCAAGAAGGGATCGGGAGGATCAGGACAAGGAGGAAACCGGGGAAATAGCAGTGAAAATACCTTAACCATCACCGGACCACCTGCAACAAACCGATCAACCGCCAGAACTTTCAATATGACGGTGCAGGATGCAATCCAGTCTCGTGATGTGGTGTCAGGTATCATTCCGATCAATGAAATTAATGCTTATGTTTTGTTTGATTCGGGTGCTACTTGTTCCTTTATATCCGAAGACTTTGCTAATAGTTTAGATTTGCTTAAGGATGAATTGGAATATCCCATGATTATAGAAATTGCGAATAGAGAGATAATTCCTGTTAAGCATGTGTATAAGAATTGTAGAGTGGATATTAAGGGTAATATCATGAACGTAGATCTTATCCCTATTCGATTGGGGGAATTCGACGTCATATTGGGTATGGATTGGCTATCCAATTATGGGGCTGTAATTGACTGCCAAAAGAAGCGTATTAACCTTATGACTCCGTCAAAGGTTGTGTTTTATGGTAGCAAGTCGCCTAGACAAGCGAGTTGTCTGACGATGTTGCAGGCCAGGAAGTTATTAAGACAAGGCTGTGTAGGATATTTAGCTTACATAGTCGACAGTCGAAAAGAGATCCCGAAGGTAGAGGAGATACTGATTGTGAGGGACTTCGTCGATGTATTTCCAGACGATTTGCCAGGACTTCCTCCAGATAGAGAAGTAGACTTTGTCATTGATTTGGCGCCCGGAACTGCTCCAATATCGAAGGCACCATACCGAATGGCGCCAGTAGAAATGAAGGAATTAATGGTACAACTACAAGAATTGTTGGACAAAAAGTACATTCAACCGAGCGTATCGCCGTGGGGAGCGCCGGTGTTGTTCGTGAAAAAGAAGGACGGATCGATGAGGCTCTGCATTGACTACAGAGAATTAAATAAGGTCACGATTAAGAATAGATATCCTTTACCGAGGATCGATGATCTGTTTGATCAATTGAAGGGAGCAAAATACTTTTCCAAGATTGACTTGAGGAGTGGTTATCACCAACTGAAGGTGAGACCAGAGGATGTACCGAAGACAGCGTTCCGAACGCGATATGGTCATTATGAGTTTTTAGTAATGTCGTTTGGTCTTACGAATGCTCCTGCAGCATTTATGGGACTAATGAATGGTGTATTCAAGCCGTTTTTGGACAAATTCGTGGTGGTATTTATAGACGACATTTTGGTATATTCCAAAACCAAAGAGGAACATGAAGAACACTTGAGGTTAACGTTGGAAGTATTGAGAAGGGAGAAGTTGTATGCTAAATTTTCAAAATGCGAATTCTGGATTGAGAGAGTACAATTTCTTGGTCACGTAATCGATAAAGATGGAATTTCGGTAGATCCATCCAAAGTAGAAGCTGTGATTAACTGGGATCAGCCGAGAACGCCGTCAGAAGTAAGAAGTTTTCTTGGATTAGCAGGATATTATAGAAGATTCATACAAGATTTTTCTAAGATCGCAACTCCGTTAACGAATTTAACTCGAAAAGCTGTGAAATTTTTTTGGACGGAGAAGTGTGAGGAGAGTTTTCAAGAATTAAAGAAGAGGTTGAGTACAGCGCCTGTGTTATCTCTTTCGGATGATACAGGAAATTTTGTTGTTTTTAGCGATGCATCGCATAAAGGACTTGGCTGTGTGCTGATGCAAAACGGCAAAGTCATTGCGTATGCATCACGGAAGTTGAAGGATTACGAGAAGGGTTACCCAACCCATGATTTGGAGTTAGCTGCAGTTATTTTTGCTTTGAAAATTTGGAGGCACTATCTATACGAGGAGAAGTGTGAAATATATACGGACCACAAGAGTCTGAAATATATTTTTACACAGAAAGATTTGAATATGCGTCAAAGAAGATGGTTGGAATTAATCAAGGATTATGACTGTGAGATTTTATACCATCCGGGTAAGGCTAATGTGGTTGCCGACGCCTTAAGTAGAAAGGGTCGTGAGAAATTGATGATGTTGACTGCTCAGCAGGAGCTAATTGCAGATATGGAAAAACTGGAGTTAGAAGTGAAGTATCCTATGGAGATTGATGAGAAGCTATTTCAGATGCAATCTGGTACTACTCTACTAGATAGAGTGAAGGAGGCTCAGCTTCAGGATGATGAATGCAAAAAGGTAACATCGAAGATATCTGAAGGAACCGGACCAAGATTTAAGATGGATAAGGAAGGAATATTGAGATTTGAAAGCAGAATTTGGGTTCCGCCAATACAAGAAATTAAGGAAGAAATTTTGAGTGAGGCTCATAGTTCAAGATATTCGATTCACCCTGGTAGTACAAAAATGTACCAAGTTCTTCGACAACATTTCTGGTGGCCGAATTTGAAGCGTGATGTTGCAGAATGTGTTGCCAAATGCCTGACATGTCAGAAAGTTAAAGCAGAACATCAGAGACCGAGTGGATTGCTACAACCGTTGGAGATCCCAGAATGGAAATGGGAACATATTACGATGGACTTCGTGGTTGGCCTTCCGACGACTCAGAAAGGCTACGACGCAGTATGGGTTATCGTTGACCGACTGACGAAATTCGCGCACTTCCTTCCTATCAAAATCAGATTTAACTTAGATCAGTTGGCAAGATTATATGTGAAAGAGATTGTTTCGAGGCACGGAGTGCCGGTGTCTATTGTTTCCGATAGGGATCCGCGCTTCACATTAAATTTCTGGAAATGTCTTCAGGAATGCATGGGTACACAACTGCGAATGAGTACAGCTTACCACCCTCAAACAGACGGACAGAGC
The DNA here is from genome assembly GCA_016801055.1 of Panax notoginseng. Lineage (NCBI taxonomy): Eukaryota > Viridiplantae > Streptophyta > Magnoliopsida > Apiales > Araliaceae > Panax > Panax notoginseng. Next base: position 140,744,604 of record CM029020.1, read on the forward strand.
GAACGAACGATTCAAACACTGGAAGATATGTTACGAGCCTGTGTAATGGACTTCAAAGGAAATTGGGATGATCACCTACCGTTGGTAGAGTTCGGCTACAACAACAGTTACCACGCTAGTATAGGCATGCCGCCTTACGAAGCGTTATACGGTAGAAAGTGCAGAACTCCGCTTTACTGGGATGAAGTTGGTGAAAGACAATTGCTAGGACCAGAATTGGTACAACAGACAGCAGAAATAATCAAAGTAATCCGAGCACGACTGGTAGTAGCTCAAGATCGACAGAAGAAATACGCTGATCCACATCGTAAAAATATCGAGTTTGAATCAGGTAGTTATATTTTCTTGAAGGTCTCTCCCTGGAAAGGGAAGATCAGGTTTGGGAAGAAAGGAAAATTGAGCCCAAGATTCATTGGACTCTTTGAGATACTGCGAAGAATTGGAGAAGTTGCGTACGAGGTAGCCTTACCTCCAGCACTCAAGAATATCCACAACGTCTTCCATGTTTCTGTGTTACGACCTTACAAACCTGATTACAAGCATGTAATTGAATACGAACCCCTGCATTTTGAGAAAGACTTATCTTATGAAGAAATTCCTGTCCAAATTGTCGAACGAAAAGAATAAGTTCTCAGAAATAAAGTTATACCTTCTGTTAAGGTAATTTGGAGGAACCAAAACGTTGAAGAAGCTACGTGGGAACTCGAAGAGAATATGATGATGAATTACCCTCATTTATTTACTTAATTATGTGTATGCGATTCTGGAGACAGAATCTTTGTAAGGGGGGAGAATGTAACGGGTCAAAATTATTGAGTCGTGATTCTGGGGACAGAATCCTTTTAAGGGGGAAAAGATGTGACGAACGAGAATTTTGTAAATTATTTTAAATATTTATTGAGTTAAATAAATATTTTTCGATGATTTAATTATTAGATTTAATAATTAATTGATGCAATTATGGAAGATTAATTTAATTATATGTGTTACATTTATTAAATTAATGTAGAGAATTTTTATTATTCGAGTATGTGATTGTGTGAGCTTATTGAATTAAATGAAATATTTAATTAAGCATGATGTTACTTTAATTAATTTAATTATTAATTAGAGATTTAATAAATTGTTATTATTTATTAATGAGAAAAATTAATTATGTGACTATATGAATTTATGAGAAAATATTATATTTTATTTATAATAAATTAAATAAAATATTGGAGTTATTTTATAGGAGTGTGACATTTATTAAACTATATAATAAAAGGTTTATTAAAATAATGAGCTTTGAATTTATTTGCTAAGCCAAACATGGCACTAAGAGAGGTTATGGGCAGTTAACCCATGACTGGGCAACTGACCACATCGCGTCAGTTTTATTTCTTCGACGCTTCCTCCTTCTTCTTCATAATTTTCTAAGTCTGGCATTATTTTCAGAGAGAGTTCAGAGAGAAGGTGAGAATTTTTGAGAGAATTTGTGAGTGTGTAATTACAGGTTATTGCAAAAAGGGTTATTTGATCATCTTATACTCTGGGTAATTCTTTCCAAACCCAATTTCTACAATTACGTCTTTTGGTTTTCATAAATTGGCTTTCATATGTTTCTGTAAATCTCTGTATTTGGGAGATATGAGATGATTATAATTTTATGTATGGCTTAATATGTATCAAATCGTGTTTAATTATATATATTGTGTAAACCATAGTATCAGTTTCAGGAAATTACGTAGTATATAATTTTTTTAAAATAAACAGAGTACGTGATATGGCCATATGGCCTTATACGTGATAATTGATGTATTGATCATATATTATCCCTAAATTTTACACCCTTACATTATTGAGCATGTCGATACGGAGAGATTGGAGTTTAAATGAACGGATTCGGTGTTATAACGAATCCGTAGGGAGAATTTTAATATAAAATTTTCTAAACTTCACGAATATCAAAGTCAGTAATTTTGTTAGGCTTTAAATCTGTTAATAAGTGTTTAAAATTGGTTTTGTCAGTATATAAATGTTGGGTAATGATTATATATAAATTATAGCATATGGGTATGTTTAATTTCGAGTAGAACTTTAAGAAATTTGGAGAAATTGGCAAGTTCTACGATTTTCGCGAACTGCCATTTTTGTACCTGGTATGCCGCGCCGCAGCGCCGGCTGCCTGTTCATTTCCCGCGCCGCAGCGCCACGCGCCGCATCGCCAGAGACCCAGCCGCAGCGCCATGGTGCCGCAGCGCCAAGGGCCCGGCCACAGCGCCACCGCGCCGTAGCGCGACTCCTTAGCACATTAGTGGCGCCGCAGCGCCACTCTCCAGAAAATGTCAGAAATATATTTTTAAAATGTTAAAGTCTAACAAGTGTTAGTGGATTGATGTAATGAACATGTAATCATGTTAGAGGTATTATGAGATGATAAAATAGTTGTTTAACATGTAATAAAATATTATATGTGAATTGAATTATTAAATACATAATTAGTTTGATAATTCATGAAGTATAAATTATGTGACAACGTGATAATTTGACTAAGTTTAGTCAATAATTAAAGTAGACAATGAGAATGAGTTTATATTGATTAGTTAATTTATAATTAACTGGTATTGTGTATATGAATGGTATGTAGGATTTAATTCAAAGAACGTGCTTAGTTAAAGTGTAATCTACGCACGAGGCAAGTATCCTATCCCTAACTCTATTCTATTGAGCAAGTTTATTTAAACTTAAACGTTACTTTTATGTTGAGCAAGTTTCCCTAACTCTACTTGTCATTATTGTTCAAGTTTATTATTTACCTTGAATAAATTATCCTTGTTATTATTCAAGTTCAAGCATGATATTAAAGATTAATTATCTTTCCAAAGCATGATTCAGTTATACAATAATTGTCCTATTGTATACTTTTGACGTTATTATTCAAATCGAATATCAATTATTGTTGAACCTTATTAGACTAGTGAACCTTATTGATTCAACTAGTCCATAGTTGATGAGCGTTCTAAATTTCAGAACCCTTGATGAATTATCCAAACCAAACTTCCTTTGGTGCGGACTCGAATGTCAAACTGAGATGAACAACCCTATATAGGGGATTATTTACGCTTTAGCGTTAAGATATTGTGCACAGTATGGTACTAAGGGCTAATCCCCCTAAGTACGAGAAGGAGGTCCATAGTCTTATGACTGTTAAAGGTTTCAAGTATAACCCTTGTTAACCTAGGACATAGTTCAAGGTCTTATGACCCTCAGTATTCTTTTGATTCATGTTATTTATTCTTGATTCAAAAGATGAGCTTTATTCAGATGTCTTTGATTATTCGCATGTTATTATACTGTTATTTCATTTTTATACTTGTGGGCATTTGTGCTCACTCTTGCTTAATAATAACATTGCAGTTAAGAATGAAAGAAGCGATGAACCCTCCACTAGTAAGGGCAAGGGCAAAGTTAGAAAATGATGAAGACCTGTTATTTATTAACTGATGTATTTGTTTAAGACTTGAGTTATGTTAATGTTAAGACTTATTTGTTTAGAATTCCGCACAGATGTTTTAAGGTTAGAGTAACCTGGGATTTATTTATAAATCAGTTGATGTAACCCTTAAGGGAAGAGATTTTATTATGATTTCTATCTATTGTATGGTTTGATATTATTTATGGGTAGATAGATAGATGATGCTTGTACAGTGAACACCAAATCCCGTGGAATCGAAGTACCCGGATTTGGGGGTGTCACATAGAAGATAGTAGATATCATGCTCTACTTGACTCTTCTAATGGATTGTTGTTTTTGCTGCAGTTGTATTCTAAAACTTGCTGTCTATTGTATTTTATCAGATTTTTCCCTATTGAAGACTAAGGATAACTTGTTATATATTATCTTAGTCATAATATTCTTTACTAGGCTAGTTGAGCTCACCCTTTTCCTTTTGGTTCCATTATTCTTCTCAGGAGACGAGAATATAGCTGGGACTAGTCGGGGAGTGGAGTAAGAATTCAAGATGGTTATTATAGCAGTCCTCACTATTTCGTAAAATAGTGTAACAATAATTGTAATGAGGACTTTATTTGAGTTTGTATATTGTCTATAAGACAATATTTGTATTAAAACTCTCAGCGTATGTGTTGTCGTATTTTGCACGACAATTGTATTAATAAAGTTTGTTTTTGGTTTCTGTACTATGTATTTGGCGACCCAGAATGGGTTGTGTGAACCTATTTTGGGGGTTTCACATCGGGTCACTTCAATGACTTTCATGCCCATAAGGAGCCCGACACTTATATGTATATTATTTTGTCGAGGATGCTTCGCATCTCGAGAATAAAATCAAAACAAGTCGAATACGGGATAAAATGGTAGTATCAAATGGCTTAATTACTATGTGAACATAAGGGTTTGAAAACCTATTTTTAAAACATCATTTCTGTATATTTTGCTTAAAATTGTATTTTTATATACAAATCAAACCTTTTGTATATAGGTGCAAACGAGACATAACACTACTTCCAAATAATGCACTTAGGCCCAATTAACTGCACACATTTTTCAAATAATTAGGAAATTTAAAAGATGCGGTAACCGTGTTTTCACGGAAGTCGGGGGGTGCCTAACACCTTCCCCCCACTTAATCAAGCTTCCAAACTCTATGAATCTTGATTTCCAAGGCCTGTTAAACAGAGTCCAATAATTGGGTCTTTTTGAAAAACTTTTCATAACTCGATTGAGTTGGTACAACAATTTCACTACTACCAACTGACGACTCTGAATTTTCAAATCGTCGACATTTTGTGTTGGACTCTTTTGTCAAACTCGCCCTTTCAAACAAAATTCAAGAGACATATAGAGAATATAAAGGGTAAGAAACATTACAAGAAGAATTTCAAAAAAAGAAAATTTTCCCGATGTCGATAGGTGGCGACTCTGCTAGGGACAGTAGAGGGTTTAAGCCGTTTTTCAAAATTTTCAAATTCCCTTTATATATGCTTGTGTGTGGATTTTATCTTTACATTGAATGGCTGTAAATAATTTTTTACTACTTTATATTAGTGCCTCGCACAATGTCATCATTACATACGGTGAGATACGATGTATGTGAATGTATGTTGTGTGATTTCTCCACTAGGAGACAAACCCGTTGGTGTTTGATTACTGAACTCAACGGAGAATAATCCCGCGAGGCTCAGGAAAGGTACCACTCAGATCCGCTCCAATTGAAAGATCGGATTAACTTCCCATCTAGTAAATTATGATGATCTGGGGACCTTCATGCCGAAAAGCCACGAGAGTAGCCTAAGATAGGTCAGCCTCTAATAAACCAAACTCGAAGGGAAGTCTCTTCATGCCTTTCCCTTTCAATTCCATGTAAATGTCAATTCAGTGTAAATTACTATTCCATGTAAATATAAAAGAAAAAAGAGAAAATGTAAATATCATTTCCATTACCATTCAATATTATTATTGTACAGATATTAAATCCTGTCATCTTGTTAGCAAAACAACTAACAATTGTTTTGTAGGAAAACATTAAAAAACCTTAAACAAACACCAATAGCATACATCCTGTTAATATATACATCGAAATTAATATACCTACTTTCATTGTAGGGAAACAATTGGTCCCGTTACCCGATCAAAGTCCAAAAAAGCACTAAGCCCACCTTCAGACATGGCTGTAAGTGCCCAACATGAATTTACTCCTATTTCTCGAGAGGAGTTCGAGGGACTAAGAAACCAGATAGCAGAATTAGTTGTCTTTTTGAAAGAACAAAAAAAAAGGACTCAGGGTCAACAAATTCCCACTCAAACAGAGTCCTCTACACAAGGCGAAAGATATGATACTGACAAGAAAGAAAAGGAAGTGCAGATACCTTAACCTCAAACCAAAAAATCCAACAAAACTCCCAAAATCACCAATTGTAAAGAAGACCAAGAAACTGGTGATATTCAAAAGAAAATACAACAAATGGAAGAAACCATCCGGTCAATCAAAGGGACTGAAGCATATGGGAGCTTGACTTACTCGGATCTCTGCATTTTCCCAGGGGCCCGTTATCCTGACAAGTTCAAAACTCTAGATTTTGAAAAATATGACGGACTGAGAGATCCTTACACTCATTTGAAGGTGTTTATTAGAGAACTTGGGTCATATGCTGAGGATGAAAAGCTACGGATGCAGTTGTTCTAGAAAAGTTAAATTAGAGAGGCCAGAGCATGGTATGCCAGACTGAACAATTCCAAAATTCACAGCTGGGAGGAGCTAGCACATGCCTTACCAAGTCAATACAATTTTCAATCACAAATGGCTCCAGATAGGTATCAAATCACCAACGTTAAGAAACAAAGTAGTGAATCTTTTCGTGAATATGCCCAATGGTGGAGACGTCTGGTTACCCAAGTCATTCCATTAATGATAGAAACAGAAATGGTAATGACATTCATTGATATACATGAAGCTCCATTTTATGAGAGAGTCCTAGCAGGTATAGGAAAACCATTCTCGAAAATGATTAAACATGGAGAAATGACTGAAATGGGGTTGAAGTCTGGAAAAATTAAAGACCTCACTGCTTTAGAAGCCGTGGCTGAGCATATTCCGGCCAGAAATTATGAGAATAATCCTCGAAGGGGTCATAAAAAGAAAGAAGATGATGTATCCTTGTTACTGCAAGGACAAAATCAGAGAAGTAATCAGAACTTTCCCATTCAAAGGAGAAATTATTCCCCTTTACAAACCCCTGCACAATCTTCAAATTCCCCACTTCAAAAAACCGGAGAAGTTAAACGTCGCAGAACATTCACACCCTTAGGGGACTCGCTGGAAAATATACTCAAACTTCTGACAACGCAAAAGAAGATTGTCCAGCTCCTTCCCCTAGCCAATCCAAGTGAAGGGAATTTTGACACAAATAAGAAATATGCTTATCATTCTGGAGCTCCGGGCCATGATACCCAAGATTGCTGGTCTCTCAAGCAAAAAATCCAAGATGTGATAAACAGTGGGGAAATTTTGGCGACAACACAAGAATAACCACATGTGCAAGATAATCCTCTACCCCAACACAATGAAGAGGGCATAAATATAATCAGCAAGGGGAGTGGAGAAAGTTCCAATTGCCTCAAATATGTAGGTGATTCTCCCCAAATAAGCAAAGATAATTCTGATAAATGTGATTTTTCAGAATTCCAATTTATGATAGAGCGAGAAATGAAGTTTATCAAAGAACAGATTGATCAACTAGCAAAACTGGTGATACATCAGCATTGAGTAACTCGACAGCTGATCAGTCAGGGCATACAATTCCAAGAGAATGAAACTTTAGAAGAAAAACTTGTAAGAAAAATTAGAGCCCAGTCTCGTCGGGACTCTGCAGATCAAAGGAAGTTCACTCCTTTGGGTCAACCAATGGAAGAGATTTTACAGATGTTGATCAATGAAGGGAATATCATAGAACTGTTACCCCCAATCAATCCATATTCCAAGAGGTTTGATGCTACCGGGGCCTGTCAATTCCATTCTAATACTTGGGGTCATAACACGGAAAGTTGCTGAGCACTTCGTCATCTAATCCAGAATATGATTGATAGCGGTGACCTGTAAATGGCAAATAGTGGTAATATATTACCTAAAAAAGAAGAGATGTTCCCTCCTAGAACACAGAGATGGAGGGAAGTTATAGCAGTCATATCCTATGAAGGAGACTTATCTACGACACCTCTAGTAATTTAAGTAAAAGGGGATCAAGATGGAAAAAATCTTGTGAAAGTGGTTGCGCCCGAGCCTCTGATACTGCCATTCAGGTCGCAATATCCTGTGATCAGCTTGAAAAGAGTCCCATGGAACTATGGGAAAGATGGGAGATTAACATCAAACCACATTACTGTTATATCAAAAGAAAACTCAATGTATCTACCTCAACGAGTAATAAAGGCAGTCACTAAATCCAAGGGGAGAGTGCCCGATGAGAAAGTTGAAGAATTCCTCCGCAAGATGAGACATAATGAAGCCAAAGTGGTGCAAAGATTAAAAGAAGCACCCCGACATATATCCATCCTAGATTTGGTTTTATCTTCGAAAGATCATCGTAAGGTTTTAATGAAAGTACTGGAAGAAGCTCACCTACCAAAGACAGTGGATACCGAAAAGCTTCATTGTGCGAACGAGATTTTGTAATTTAATTTTTATATTGATTGAATTAAATAAATATTTTTAGATGATTTAATTATTAGATTAAATAATTAATTGATGAAGTTGTGATAGATTAATTTAATTATATACGTTATATTTATTAAATTAATGTGGAGAATTTTATTATTCAAAGTATGTAATTATGTGAGCTTATTGAATTAAATGAAATATTTAATAAGTATAATGTTATTTTAATAATTAATTAGAGATTTAATAATTTGACACAATTAATAAATGAGAAATTTAATTATGTGATTATGTGAATTAATGAGAAATTATTATATTTTATTTAAAATAAATTAAATAAGATATTTGATTATTGTGTAAATGGTGTAACACTATTAAACTATAGTATAAAAGATTTATTAAATTAAATGGTTATGATTCTTTTAAGGCAAGCTAAACGGAGCCTTATAGGGAGTTGGGAGCAGTTAACCCATGATCGGGTTAACTGACCACAACTGCGTCAGTTCTTAATTATTATATACGTATTCTTCCTTCTTTATTCTCTAAGTCTGAGAACAAGAAAAACAAGTTTACAGAGAGAAATTGAGTTCTGTTAAGGGAGATTGTGAGTGGGTGATTGAAGAAACAACTGAGAAAAGTTTCCCTACTAATCTAAACTCTACGCTTTGGGTAAATTCTTTAACCCAATTTTTATTTACGTCATTTAAAGTTTCATGAAAAATGGCTTTCAAGTTAATTATTTAAGTATCTGTAATCGGAAAGGGTAGTGATTGTGTGGATGTAATATGTTAATGTAGTATGTTTTTTTTACTATGATGTATGAACCATAACATCAATTTCATAAAATAGGTCGTATATTGTTATTTAAAAGTTACAGAGTATGAAAATATGGCCATATGGCCTTACGTAGCAAATTTGATACGATAATCATAAGTTGTATCATAAATTGATACTTATGTGAATGTATGTGTTAATATGTTAGCGTAGTATGTTTTTAATATGATGTATGAACCATAACATCAGTTTCATAAAATAGGTCGTATATTGTTATTTAAAAGTTACAGAGTATGAAAATATGGCCATATGGCCTTACGTACCAAATTTAATACGATACTCATAAGTTGTATCATAAATTGACACTTATATGTAATTATGCATGTTAAAATGAAGTAAACAAACTTCAAATGAACATATTTGGTGTTATAACGAAACCGTAGTTTTGATTTTTTTGTTTTGTGTTCAAAATTTTCAAAAATATCAAGAACAGTAAAATTACATGTGTTGATTTTGTTAATTATGTGTTTTAACTGTTAAAATCATGCTAGAAGGGTTGAGTAGTAGTTATATGTGTATTACAGTGTTTGAGTATGTCTAAATTCGTGTAAAAATAAATTAATTGGAAGTTATGGCCATATTCTGTATTCTTCACAGAACGTATAATTGAACTTGTGAGAGATTTTTTTGGCTTAATTTGGCCTTGTTATGTTCGCGAACTGCAGAAACTGCAGAAATTGAGTCTGGGTAACCCCGCCCCCGGCGGGCGTTGCCAAACTAAATTACCTCGCCCTTGCGGGCAAAAATAAAAATAAAAATAAAAAAATTAAAATTATTAATTAAAATATTTATCAAATAAAATGAATATTTTAATTGAGATATTTATGGAATATAATAAATATTCGATAAAAATTATTATTAAAATATTTAAAAAATAAATTAAATATTTTAATTGAGATATTTATGGAATAAAATAAATATTCGATGAAATTTATTATTAAAATATTTATAAAATAAACTAAATATTTTAATTGAGATATTTATGAAATAAAATAAATATTCGATGGAAATTAATATTAAAATATTTATCAAATAAAATAAATATTTTAGTTGAAATATTTATGGAATAAAATAAATATTCGATGGAAATTATTATGAAATAATTTATTCGAGTGTAATAATAGTACGGGAATGAAAGTATTCTAATTTAATTAAGTAATTAAATTACAAGGGTAATGATTTGTTAAATAAAGTGGAGTTTATATTAAATAATTAAGTAAAAATGTAACTAATGAATGTCGTGAATACATATGGTATGTGTGGAAGATTTGTGGTGAACAGAAGTAGTAATCGTTTAGCCTACGCACGAGGCAAGTTTCCTAACCCTACTTGTTATCGTTATTCAAGTTTATAAACTTACATCGAGCAAATTCTTGTTATTATTAATTAAGTTCAATTTGTTATATTAAAGATTTTTAATCTTTTCAAAGTATGATTCTGTTGTACAATACTTATTCTATTGTATACCTCTTGAGATTGTTATTCGATTTGAATATCAGTTATTGTTGAACCTTGTTAGACTAGCGAACCCGTATTGATTCGACTAGTCTATAGTTGATGAACGTTCTAAATTTCAGAACCCTTATTGATTTATCCACACCAAACTTTCTTTGGTGCGGACTCTAATGTCAAACTGAGATGAACAACCCTGTATAGGGATTACTTATGCGTTAGCATTAAGATATTGTGCATAATATGGTACGTACTAAGGGCTGATCCCCCTAAGTACGAGAAGAAGAGTCCATAGTCTTATGACTGTTAAAGGTTTTAAGTATAAACATTTGACAACCTAGGACGTAGTTCAAGGTTTTACGACCCTCAGAAGTTCTTTTGATTCTTATTATTCATTCTTGATTCAAAAGTCATGTTTTCTTATTTGAGAAGTTATTGATTCATTCACATGTTATTATTTTATTGTTATATTATTATACTTATGGGCAATTGTGCTCACTCTTGCGTAATAATAACATTGCAGTTAAGAACGAAATGTCCGACGAGCCTTCTTCTAGTAAAGGCAAGGGCAAAGTTAACAAGTGATGAAGACTTGTTGTTTATTTTTTATGTTATGTTTCAGACTTATGTTTAAGTTGTGTAAGACTTAATATTTATTTATGTTTCCGCAATTGAGATTTAAGGTTAGTATGACCTGGGATTGATGTATTTATTTTCAGATGTTGTAACTCCATAAGGAGAGGATTTATTTATATCTATTTATGGTTTTTTATTTATTATGGGTAGATAGATACATGGACAGTGAACACCAAATTCCGTGGGAATTGAAGTACCCAGATTTGGAGGTGTCACAGGTTGGTATCAAAGCTGTAGGTTATGAACCTTAGGTGGGGGAACAACCTTAGGTAGTAGCCTTATAGGAAGAATATAGTGATGGAAAACTCTTATCGAGTTCTTAGAAATGAATTTCTTAATTCATTGAAGATAATAAAAGATTTTATGTGCTTATGTGTTAATTATGTGTCCACTAGTACGGCTTAATAACCAAAACTTAAAACTGTGTTTTCAGGATGTCTGATGTTGGAGGAACTAGTCGAGCTGGGGAGGAGGAACCCCGAGTACCTACAGAGGAGGAGCCCAGAGTACCTACAGAGGAGGAGCTCCGAGACATTCATGTCGTCAGGGAGTAGTTGATACGGAGAGAGCCATCTCCATTAATCACTATTTTTGGTCAGGAGCATGAGCCTGAGACTGATCTAGAGGAGGATCCTGAAGAGGAAGAGGAAGAAGAGGAAGAGGAAGAAGAGATGTTGAGATGTACGACGAGTTATATGACCGTAACATAGAGTTACGTGACACTGTTCAGGATCTGACTGAGCGGGCGATTATTCAGCAGATTACCATCGAGCAAAAGGATAGGGAGGTTGCGACTCTTTACACTCGTCTAGGGAACGTGGAGTGGGATTTGGTTCACGAGAAGAGTCAAACCGAGGAGAAGTCTGAAGAAATAGAGAAATTGAAGAAGGAACTGAAAGAGAGCTCAGAAAGACTGACCATAGTAGAGGAGGGCTGGGTAAGAGAATCACGTCGTGCTGATCTTGCAGAAGAGCATTGTCATGCGAAGAAGGCTAAGCTTGGGGAGACATACTCTACACTTCAAAATGCAATGGATGAGGCTCAGGATCGAGTTATGAGGTACCCAATCCAGTTCGAAGGACTACCATCGTATATGCTAGATCGCCAGACGATGTCCCGCATCATGGAAGAGGAACGTAGAAAGGCTATTTAGCGCCTTAACAGGCAGTGATATGATTTGTTTAATTATGTGAAAAACTTATCTCGTGTCAGATGTAAATTCCGATGTGTTTATAAACAAAGGAATATTTTAATGTTTTAAATCCTGTAGATTCTTTATCTCGGGATAGTTGATGTAAATAGCAGTGATGCTATCGTTTAATGTTAAAACTTTCGATTTAAATAAATATATCAGGGTTTATTGAGATAATGTGTTAAGTGATTATGTTTAAATGTTTTAGTTAAGCCTTAAATATTTAAAGGATTGAATAAAGACCTAATAAGTGTATATTCTTATCAGAAACATGCCGCCGAGAAGACGACCAAATCGTCGACCAGCCAGGAAGGGTCAACGAATAACAACAACAACAACGCCAATGCTGACCTCGTTCAACAGTTGGTGAACTTACTAGCTGGAGCGATGAATAATCCACCTTAAGCTCCACTGAACACGACGTTTAAGGATTTTAAGGCGGTGGGACCGCCAGAGTTTAAAGGCTCTATGAACCCGATCGAGGCTCAAATGTGGGTTATGGAGATGGAAAAAGTTTTTGACGTCGCCAGAGTCAGAGAGGACCAGAAAACCGCCTACGCGACGTTCATGCTGAAATCCGAAGCCAGTTATTAGTGGCAAGCAAATAAGGTACGGGGGGGGGGGGTGAAGTGTGATTACCTGGGAGAGGTTCAAGGAGATGTTTTTCGAGATGTATTTTCTGACCAGCTCGCAGAACCAAATGGAGGTCCAGTTTCTGGAGTTGAAACAAGGAAATATGTCCGTACCAGATTATGGGGCAAAATTTAATGAGTTGGCTAGGTTCGCCCTTTATCAAGTACACACGGATGAGAGAAAATCAAGAAGGTTTGAACAAGGACTGAAGCCCTGGGTATATAGCAAAGTATCAATGTTTCAGCTAAACACTTTTGTTAGAGTACTGGAAAAGGCCATCCTCGCTGAAGGTGGGAGCGATGCGGTGACCAAGTACAATCAGGATCAGAAGAAGAAGAAGAGTGAAAATGAGGGAAATAACAAAGCCAGTGGCAGCAACACGGGAGGAAGTATCAATCAGAAAAGGAGGTGGACTGACAACTCGTCAACTGGAAATCAAGAAGGAGGTCAGAAGAAGAGGATCGAAGCGTGCCCGACCTGCCGAAAAGCTCACCTGGGGGTTTGTATGAAGGAAAAGCGGGTGTGCTACAATTGTGGTCAGGAGGGCCACATAGCACCTAACTGTCCTAACCCAAAGAAGGGAGCCTGCTTCACTTACGGCTCAAAGGATCATCTAGCAAGGGACTGTCCCAAGAAGGGATCTGGAGGGGCAGGATCAAGAGGGAACAGGGGAAACAGCGGTGGAAGTGCTTTAACTATCACGGGACCAACCGCAACCAACCGACCGACCGCCAGGACATTCAACATGACAGTGCAGGATGCTGTGCAGTCTCGTGATGTGGTGTCAGGTATCATTTCGATCAATAAAGTTAATACTTATGTATTATTTGATTCGGGTGCTACTTGTTCATTTATATCCGATGACTTTGCTAATAACTTAAAATTGCCTAAGGATGAGTTAGAACACCCCATGAACATAGAAATTGCGAATAGAGAAATAATTCATGTTAAGTACGTACATAAGAACTGTAGAGTGGATATTAAGGGTAATATCATGAACGTAGATCTTATCCCTATTCGACTTGGAGAATTTAACGTTATTTTGGGTATGGACTGGTTATTTAATCACGGAGCCATAATTGATTGCCAGAAGAAGTGTATTAACCTCATGACTCCGTCAAAGGTGGTGTTTTATGGTAGCAAGTCGCCTAGACAAGTGAGTTGTCTGACGATGATGTAGGCCAGGAAGTTGTTAAGACAAGACTGTATAGGATATCTAGCTTACATAGTCGACAGTCGTAAAGAAAATCCGAAAGTATAGGAGATACCAGTAGTGAGGAACTTCGCAGACGTATTTTCAGACGATTTGCCAGGACTTTCGCCAGATAGAGAGGTTGAATTTGTGATCGATTTGGCACCAGGAACGGCTCCAATATCGAAGGCACCGTACTGAATAGCACCGGTAGAAATGAAAGAATTGATGGTACAACTACAAGAATTATTGGACAAGAAGTACATTCAACCAAGCGTATCACCATGGGGAGCGCCAATGTTATTTGTGAAGAAGAAGGACGGGACGATGCGACTCTGCATTGACTACAGAGAACTGAATAAGGTCACGATTAAGAATAGATATCCATTATCGAGGATCGATGACCTGTTTGATCAATTGAAGGGAGTGAGATACTTTTCCAAGATAGACTTGAGGAGTGGTTATCATCAACTGAAGGTGAGGCCAGAGGATGTACTGAACACAGCGTTCAGAACACGATATGGTCACTACAAATTTTTGATAATGTCATTTGGTCTAACGAATGCTCCTGCAGCATTTATGGGCCTAATGAATGGACTGTTCAAGCCGTTTTTGGACAAATTCATAGTGTTATTTATAGATGACATTTTGGTATATTCGAAAACCAAGGAAGAACATGAAGAACATTTAAAGTTAACGTTAGAGGCGTTGAGAAGGGAGAAGTTGTATGCCAAATTTTTGAAATGAAAATTTTGGATTGAGCGGGTACAATTTCTCGGGCATGTGATTGATAAAGACGAAATTTCGGTAGATCCATCCAAAGTTGAAGCCGTGATAAACTGGGATTAGCCGAGAACGCCGTCGAAAGTACAAAGTTTTCTGGGATTGGCAGGGTATTACAGAAGATTCATTCAATACTTTTCCAAGATCCTAACTCCGTTAACGAATTTGACTCGAAAAGCTGTGAAATTTGTTTGGACAGAGAAGTGTGAGAAAAGCTTTCAGGAACTAAAGAAGAGGTTGAGTACTGTACTTGTGTTATCTCTTCCGGATGATACAGGAAATTTTATTATTTATAGGATGTGTCGCATAAAGGACTTGGTTGTGTGCTTATGCAAAACGGCAGAGTCATTGCGTATGCATCACGACAGTTGAAGGATTATAAGAAGGGGTATCCGACCCACGACTTGGAGTTAGCTGTAGTGGTTTTTGCTTTGAAAATCTGGAGTCACTATCTCTACGGGGAAAAGTGTGAAATATATACAGATCACAAGAGTCTGAAATATATTTTTACACAAAGGATTTGAAAATGCGCCAAAGAAGGTGGCTGGAGTTAATTAAGGACTATGATTGTGAAATTTTATACCATCCGGTAAGGCAAATGTGGTTGCCGACGCCTTAAGTAGAAAGGGTCGGGAGAAATTGATGATGTTGACCGCTCAGAAGGAGCTAATTTTAGCCATGGAGAAGTTAGAACTGGAAGTGAAGTATCCTATGAAAATTGATGAGAAGCTGTTCCAGATGCAATCTAGTACAACCTACTGGATAAAGTTAAGGAGGCTCAACTTCAAAACGAAGAATGTAAAAAGGTGAAAAAAAAGATATATGAAGGAACCGAACCGAGATTCAAGTTGGACAAGGAAGGAATATTGAGATTTGAGAATCAAATTTGGGTACCGCCAGTACCAGAGATAAAGGAAGACATTTTGAGTGAGGCTCATAGCTCACGATATTCGATTCGCCCTGGTAGTACCAAAATGTATCAAGATCATCGACAACATTTCTGATGGCCAAATTTGAAACGAGATGTGGCAGAGTGTGTTGCCAAGTGTTTGACATGTCAGAAAGTGAAAGCAGAACATCAAAGGCTGAGTGGGTTACTACAACCGTTGGAGATCCTAGAATGGAAATGGGAACATATTACGATGGACTTCGTGATTGGCCTTCCGACAACTCAAAAAGGCTATGACGCAGTATGGGTTATCGTTGACTGATTGACGAAATCCGCACACTTCCTTTCGATCAAAATCAGATTTAACTTAGATCAGTTGGCAAGGTTATATGTGAAGGAGATTATTTTAAGGCACGGAGTTCCGGTGTCAATTACTTTTGATAGGGATCTACGTTTTACATCAAACTTCTGGAAATGACTACAGCAATGCATGGGTACGCAATTGCGAATGAGTACGGCATATCACCCTCAGACAGATGGGCAGAGTGAAAGAACAATTCAGACATTGGAAGATATGTTAAGAGCTTGTGTAATAGACTTTAAAGGAAATTGGGATGATCACCTACCGCTCGTAGAGTTCGGCTACAACAACAGTTACCACGCTAGTATTGGTATGCCACTTTACGAAGCGTTATATGGCAGAAAGTGCAGAACTCCGCTATACTGGGATGAAGTTGGTGAGAGACAATTACTAGGCCCAGAATTGGTACAGCAGACAGCAGAGATAGTTAAAGTGATTCGAACAAGACTGGTAGTAGCTCAAGATAGACAAAAGAAATACGCCAATCCACATCGTAAAAATGTTGAGTTTGAGTTGGGTAGTTATGTGTTCTTGATGGTCTCTCATTGGAAGGGAAAAAATCAAGTTCGAAAAGAAAGGGAAATTAAGCCAAGATTCATTGGACCCTTTGAAGTACTACGAAGAATCGGAGAAGTTGCGTATGAGGTAGCCTTACCTCCAACACTCGAGAATGTCCACAACGTCTTCTATGTTTCAGTTTTACGACCCTACAAGCCCGATTACAAGCATGTAATTGAATACGAACCCCTACATTTTGAAAAAGATTTATCTTACGAAGAAATTCCTGTTCAGATTGTCGACAGAAAAGAACAAGTTCTCAGAAATAAAGTAATACCTTTTGTTAAAGTAATTTGGAGGAACCACAATACTGAAGAAGCTACGTGGGAACTCGAAGAGAATATGATGAAGAATTATCCTCATTTATTTACTTAAATTATGTGTAAGCGATTCTGGGAACAAAATCTTTGTAAGGGGGGAGAATGTAACTGGTCGAATTGATTGAGTCGTGATTATGGGGATAGAATCCTTTTAAGGGGGAAAAGATATGACGAACGAGATTTTGTAATTTAATTTTTATATTTATTAAATTAAATAAATATTTTTCGATGATTTAATTATTAGATTAAATAATTAATTGATGAAGTTGTGATAGATTAATTTAATTATATGTGTTATATTTATTAAATTAATGTGGAGAATTTTATTATTCAAAGTATGTAATTATGTGAGCTTATTGAATTAAATGAAATATTTAATAAGCATAATGTTATTTTAATAATTAATTAGAGATTTAATAATTTGACATAATTAATAAATAAAAATTTTAATTATGTGACTATGTGAATTAATGAGAAATTATTATATTTTATTTAAAATAAATCAAATAAGATATTTGATTATTGTTTAAATGAGTGTAACACTATTAAACTATAGTATAAAAGATTTATTAAATTAAATAGTTATGATTCTTTTAAGGCTAGCTAAACGGAGCCTTATAGGGAGTTGGGAGCAGTTAACCCATGATCGGGTTAACTGACCACAACTGCGTCAGTTCTTAATTATTATATACGTATTCTTTCTTCTTTATTCTCTAAGTCTGAAAACAAGAAAAACAAGTTTACAGAGAGAAATTGAGTTCTGTTAAGGGAGATTGTGAGTGGGTGATTGAAGAAACAACTGAGAAAAGTTTCCCTACTAATCTACACTCTACGCTTTGGGTAAATTTTTTAACCCAATTTTTATTTACGTCATTTAAAGTTTCATGAAAAATAGCTTTCAAGTTAATTATTTAAGTATCTGTAATCGGAAAGGGTAGTGATTGTGTGGATGTAATATGTTAATGTAGTATGTTTTTTTTACTATGATGTATGAACCATAATATCAGTTTCATAAAATAGGTCGTATATTGTTATTCAAAAGTTACAGAGTATGAAAATATGGCCATATGGCCTTACGTACCAAATTTGATACGATAATCATAAGTTGTATCATAAATTGATACTTATGTGGATGTATGTGTTAATATGTTAACGTAGTATGTTTTTACTATGATTTATGAACTATAACATCAGTTTCATAAAATAGGTCGTATATTGTTATTCAAAAGTTACAGAGTATGAAAATATGGCTATATGGCATTACGTACCAAATTTAATACGATAATCATAAGTTGTATCATAAATTGACACTTATATGTAATTATGCATATTAAAATGAAGAAAACAAACTTCAAATGAACATATTTGGTGTTATAACGAACCCGTAGTTTTGATTTTTATGTTTTGTGTTCAAAACTTTCAAAAACATCAAGAACAGTAAAATTACATGTGTTGATTTTGTTAATTATGTGTTTTAACTGTTAAAATCATGCTAGAAGGGTTGAGTAGTAGTTATATGTGTATTACAATGTTTGGGTATGTCTAAATTCGTGTAAAAATAAATTAATTAAAATTTATGGTCATATTCTGTATTCTTCACAGAACGTATAATTGAACTTGTGAGAGATTTTTTTGGCCAAATTTGGCCTTGTTATGTTCGCGAACTGCAGAAACTGAGTCTGGGTAACTCCGCCCCGGCGGGCAAAAATAAAAATAAATAAATAAATAAAAATTATTAATTAAAATATTTATCAAATAAAATGAATATTTTAATTGAGATATTTATGGAATAAAATAAATATTCGATGAAAATTATTATTAAAATATTTATAAAATAAATTAAGTATTTTAATTGAGATATTTATGGAATAAAATAAATATTCGATGAAATTTATTATTAAAATATTTATAAAATAAAGTAAATATTTTAAATGAGATATTTATGAAATAAAATAAATATTCGATGGAAATTAATATTAAAATATTTATTAAATAAAATAAATATTTTAGTTGAAATATGTATGGAATAAAATAAATATTCGATGGAAATTATTATGAAATAATTTATTCGAGTGTAATAATAGTACGAGAATGAAAATATTCTAATTTAATTAAGTAATTAAATTAGAAGGGTAATGATTTATTAAATAAAGTGGAGTTTATATTAAATAATTAAGTAAAAATGTAACTAATGAATGCTGTGAATACATATGGTATGTATGTAGGATTTGTGGTGAACAGAAGTAGTAATCGTTTAGCCTACGCACGAGGCAAGTTTCCTAACCCTACTTGTTATCGTTATTCAAGTTTATAAACTTACATCGAGCAAATTCTTTTTATTATTAATCAAGTTCAATTTGTTATATTAAAGATTTTTAATCTTTTCAAAGTATGATTCTGTTATACAATACTTATTCTATTGTATACCTCTTGAGATTGTTATTCGATTAAATATCAGTTATTGTTAAACCTTATTAGACTAGCGAACCCTTATTGATTCGACTAGTCCATAGTTGATGAACGTTCTAAATTTTAGAACCCTTATTGATTTATCCAAACCAAACTTCCTTTGGTGCGGACTCTAATGTCAAATTGAGATGAATAACCCTGTATAGGGATTACTTATGCGTTAGCGTTAAGATATT
The DNA here is from genome assembly GCA_016801055.1 of Panax notoginseng. NCBI lineage: Eukaryota > Viridiplantae > Streptophyta > Magnoliopsida > Apiales > Araliaceae > Panax > Panax notoginseng. Next base: position 140,764,255 of record CM029020.1, read on the forward strand.
GTGCACAATATGGTACTAAGGGCTGATCCCCCTAAGTACGAGAAGAAGAGTCCATAGTCTTATGACTGTTAAAGATTTCAAGTATAAACATTTGACAACCTAGGACGTAATTCAAGGTTTCACGGCCCTTAGAAGTTTTTTTGATTCTTGTTATTCATTCTTGATTCAAAAGCCAAGTTTTCTTATTTCAGAAGTTATTGATTCATTCGCATGTTATTATTTTATTGTTATATTATTATACTTGTGGGCAATCGTGCTCACTCTTGCGTAATAATAACATTGTAGTTAAGAATGAAAGGTCCGACGAGCCTTCTTCTAGTAAAGGCAAGGGCAAAGTTAACAAGTGATGAAGACTTGTTGTTTATTTGTTATGTTATGTTTCAGGCTTATGTTTAAGTTGTGTAAGACTTAATATTTATTTATGTTTCTGCAATTGAGATTTAAGGTTAGTATGACCTGGGATTGATGTATTTATTTTCAGATGTTGTAACTCCATAAGAAGAGGATTTTTTTCTATCTATTTATGATTTTTCATTTATTATGGGTAGATAGATACATAATGTTTGGACAGTGAACACCAAATCCCATGGGAATTGAAGTACCCAGATATGGGGGTGTCACATTCATCATTTGATAGATCACATTTTTAACAGCAATGTGATATCTTTCACTGATGATGACTTACCATCAGAAGGGATGGGTCATTGCAAGTCATTGCACATAGCAGTGATGTCCTCAGGATATATGGTAGGAGGTGTGTTGATAGATGGAGGATCGTCCTTAAACATCTGTCCCTTTGACACGTTGGAAAGAATGAAGATCAATCCAAAGCGAATCCGAACTAGTCATGTAGTTATAAGAGCCTTTGATGGATCTCGACAGGAAGCTGTAGGAGAAATTGAACTTTCATTAGAGATCGGTCCCCATACTTTCTACGTATCCTTCCAAGTGCTAAACATTACCACTGGATACAATTTATTGCTAGGAAGACCGTGGATCCATATGGCAGGAACAGTTCCTTTTACCCTTCATCAATAAGTCAAATACATCATTAATGGTAATCTGGTAACTGTCAATACCGAGCCAAAATATCTTGTTCATGCACAAAGCGATATGCTTGTAATCAGTCTCGATGAAGGAATTGAGCATTATAGTTTTTAAGCCCTTGAGGTGAGCAACACTCGGTACCAACCTATTGGAGCACCCAACATTGAAGCCCAGAGTTTCCATCGAAGTAATGTCGGCTAGTCAGGAAATGATATCCTTGGGTTTCTGACCTGGACAAGGGTTAGGGAAGAGTCAAAAAGGAATCAGAAGTCCAATTCAAATTCCTAGCCAAATAGGGAAGGTTGTATTGGGCTATTCCTCTGGATCAAATCACCGGAACCTGTACAAGCATCCACCGGTTCCTTCCTCTACCATTTTGCTACGTAATATTACAGATGCATAATTTGTAAAGCATATGAGGAAAATCCCTATTTTCGTGGCTGGTATGTTGATTCTTAGGGCCAAGCCGACTAGGGGAAAAGAATTCCTAATTCCAGATAAAGAAAGTGAGGTAAGAAATGAGAGACTCAAACAAAAAGTGCAAAACCAGTTCTCAAAGATGTACTTTCTAGTGCATACTGAAAGAATGAACAATGATATCCCAGAGGATTATTATGAAGAAGATCAATTCAAAATCCCTGGCTCGGATGAAGCTGAAGGGAGTGGTTCAAAGGAGGATGTCAACCTTGATGAGAATGTCGTCTTAGTCATCATCAGGGAGGAGACGGACAACAACAATCCATTTATCCTCCCAGTCAATGAGGATTTGATCCTAGGCAATTGGAGCAGCACTCCTTGCATCTGCCGAAAAGGGTAAAAAGGGCAGAAAATCCATTTGCCCTAAAATGTAGATATTATTAACTGCTTACTTTTGTTACACAGTACTAGCAATTACTTTTATCATGCTTTTGCTAATGCTTTGTATGATCAAACAATTTCATATATTAAGTGAAAGCATTTTATTTTCAGGACTCCAGAGTTGAGTTTGTTTATCCTTGCTGATGAAATTCCAAATCTCAACAATGACTACAATTTTGATGTAGAGTTGGACTTTGACTTGATGGGGATTGAGCAAGAAGAGATAGATGACTATGAGGTGCCTGAGGAGATCAAAGAATGGGTCGAAGACAAATACTAACCAAACCTCAATCAAACCATCTATGTCAATATCGGAACCTTAGAAAACCCTAAAGAAATCCAAATAGGCACGTACCTTACCCCAAACCAAAGAAAAGACCTGATTGCTCTGCTAACTGAATTCCAGGATGTGTTTGCATGGTCACATAAGGACATGATTGGTTTGTTTACTGATATTGTCATTCATCGACTTCCCATTAAAGAAGGATTTAAGCCAATCAAACAGAAGCTTAGGCGACTAAAACCTGATTGGAGTCTGCAAGTCAAGGAAGAAATTGTTAAACAGTTCAAAATCGGTAACATCATGGTATCAACCTACCCTGAGTGGATGTCTAATATAGTTCCTGTGCCTAAGCCCGGAGGGAAGGTACGAGTATGCGTGGATGACTGAGATTTGAACAAAGCTTGTCTCAAGGACAACTTTCCAGTACCTTTTATCCACATACTAATAGACAACACGACACAGTATGACATGTATTCTTTTGTTGACTGCTTCACTGGGTATCATCAAATCATGGTTGCTGAAGAGGACAGGGAGAAAACAACCTTCATCACTCCCTGGGGAACCTTTGTTATAAACATTTATCTTTTGACCTTATCAATGCCGGTGCCAACTATCAGCGAGCCATGATGGTCCTTTTTCATGACATGTTGCATAAATAAATAGAGGTCTATGTGGATGACATCATCATTAAATCCCGAAAGGAAGATGACCATATCGACCACCTTAAAAAGCTATTTAACCGGTTGCGTAAATACAACTTGAAGCTGAATCCGACCAAGTGTGCATTCGGTGTCAAATCAGGCAAGTTGTTGGAATTTCTAGTGAGCAACAGAGGCATTGAAATGGATCCTGTGATAACCCGAATTTTCAAAAATTATTAAAATAAGAATTTAGTAAATAGAACTCTTATTATAAGATATGTCGGGTTTGAATAAAAATATATATGTGTTATTTTTTGGGTGGAAAGAAACCCACAAATGAGATTTCACATAAACTATTAAGGAAAGATAGAGTTTTAAAACTAAAAGTTGATTTTTAAATTATTAAAGAAAATAGTAATTGATGATGTGAAATCAAAGAGGAAATTGATGTTAGACGAGTTAACACTTAAAGAAACATGTTCAAAGTATTTAGAAATGAAGATTTTATTTCTGCTAATGCAGAACTTGTCTGCCTCTGGACTTGAGGAGGCGTAGTTGCGCCACTTCTAAGCTTATGACCAGCACAGCTGTGCCGGTCTGTAGAAAGTTCTGAGTAAGTTTGTGAAATTTGATTTCAAGACATGAATATTAAGGACACATATGTGTAATAAAAGTCATAATTGATGATTAAGTTATCCATGAATGTATTAAGTTAGCAAAACATGATTTGAATAAGAGTTAATTAATTAACTCGAAATAAATATTGGTTAATTAAGTGATATTATAGAATATTATATTATAAAGCCTTGTGTGGTAGTAGAGTGGAATGAGAAAGAGTTGATTCACTTACATAAGACGGTGAATTAATATATATGTTTAGCATAAAAGGTTTAGCATAAAAGGATGAAAGAAATATGTTAATTAATATTTGATATTTTTAATATATTACATAGTATTGTAATATATAAAAAGGGTTAATATTTGAAAGATAATTGATTATTAAAAGAAGAGAACCAATATAATTATAAATGAATATTGGTTAGAGATGGAGGGATTATATTAGCACTTAAGATATGGCTAAATGTAAAGATGGAAGAAGTTATCTTGGGACAATCGAATAATTATACGTATAGTGTATAATTTAAATAAATTAATAGAATAGATATTAATTATTCTAAGTGTAAAGGTTATACATATTATAAGTGGATAATTATTTAAGTAAACTAAATAATTTAGCATTAAGGTAAAGTGTGTCACACAAACTTTATATTAAAGGAATATTAAAATGTGGTAATGAGCTTAAATTAAGCTTGTGGGATATGCCTAGTGTGGCATAATGATGGACTAAGGATTTGTTCAATTACATTAGTGGGGAAATGATGAAGTGATGGACTAATGATTATTATTAATAATTGTTATGTGCAATTACAAGTATTGTAAGAGCATACAAAGTAATGCAATAAAATTTGCTTCATGTATAAAAATAAGATGAGATGTTAAGAATAACATAATGTGATGTGAATAGTTATAATATAAGGCTATAAGCTTGAATGGTGTAAATTATTAAGTAAGTATAAATGAGACTTGTGTGACAATGATTCATGGTGAATCAATTAAATTTGTATTTTAAAAGTATGGAAGAAAGTTAATAGATATTTGATAATAATTATTATTATAATAATTGAGTGTATTTGTGATAATAAATTTTATGAAAATTAATGGGTTGAAAGTACCCAACTGAATTATATTTAGCCCAATTAAAATATTATTTGAATTAACTCAGTGTACCTGAGGTACATGATTATATGCATTGGAGTATATTTAAGATATGAGTATACTTATTTATATGTGGGGGTACATACATGGCAATGTGTATATGTACCCATAACTTAATTTAATGAAGAAATGCTAAGTCATTATAATTGACTTAATGAGCCTAAAAGGAATTAACTTTAGTAGAATGAGGACCATTTTACTAATAAGTAAGGAAGTAATGTAGTTTGTCCCAATATCAGTGTCCCTCAAATTACACCAGCCGTGTGATAGGCCATTTGCCTATTCTATTTCTTCTTCACTAAGTAATATAGCTGATGATGGCTAGATAACTGATAATCATGGCTAAGGGAATGGAGGAAGAGAGAGTAGGTAACCAACTCCTTATTACCCTTTGATTTCTCCTTCTCCCTGCCAGTTCAAAACATTGCGTAAATGTATTGTCTGTGTATGGAAATCTCTATAAATAGAGCCTCCTTCTTCTCACTTCATGTTTATTGAGATGTCTGAGAATAGCTATGGAGAGTGAATAGAATTGAAGAGCAATTGAAGGATTGAAGAGTTATAGTTAACAATTTCAAGCATTTTAGAGGTAACAATTCTGTTATATATGTTCTTGAATTCAAAGTTCTTCAATTCCTATAAAAGTATAATTAAATACTTACTTTTGAGTCACAAAATTGATGGCTAAGGATTGTTATAATCCATAAATTGTTGCTAGATACTGTTAATAAAGTTAAATATGAAAACAACGAAAGTTAAACGGACCAATTTGATTTAAAAACGAATCTGTAGTGATGAAATTAGCTAAACTTGTCAAAACATGAAAACTTAGTATGAATATGAGTTTTGGATTAATATTTGGGTTAGTTAATGTTTATGTTAATTGTTGATTCTTTGGTATGTTGTAGTTTTATGAATTACAAATCCATAGAATCGAAAACGGACTAATTTAGATGTGTATAACTCACGTTATAAAAATTGGAAGGAGTATTGGCCTGAAAAATTGTGAAGATCAGAACCTGGGAAACCATTCTGCATCTCTGGGCGCAGCTGCACTGCCCCCAAGGCCATTTGGGGCACAGCTATGCCGGAATAGTGTCTGGCAGGACTGTTTTGACATGCTGTAGTAAAGTAGGTATAACTTCTACATACGAACTTCGATTGAGGCAATTCAGGATGATTCTGAAAGATAACGAGTAGACCTACAACTTTCAGTCTTTAAGTTTTTCGATTTGAAGTCGTTAGGAAGGGTAAAAATGTCCATTTTTGTGACTGCTACGTATTCGAATGCAATCGGAGGACGTCGAACATGCGCATACACAATTGTAGTGTTCCCGACTATAAAATATGTTATTCTAAGTTATAAAGCATAAATATGCATGATAATATACATGACATATATCTAAGATTTCCTTACTCATAATGGAATGCTTTAGTATGATTTTGAATGAGTTTCTGAATGATGAACTATACTAACTATGATTAAATGAGTTGATTAAATGCGAGCATATGCACTATAGGTGTCTAACATCCTTACATGATGAAATGGTTAATGTAGTTCATTCTTTATGCATGAACCTACTTAGCCTTATTGGAAATTTTCAAATAAGTCTTTAATTAATAGTAAATCATGTGAATCAATAGTTCTATACATGTGAAAATACGAATTACAGTATAGTACCTCTATCTATACCTCCATTTTTAACTTAGTAATGCAAGTATTATCAATCTTGCACCACCACCCCTAATAGTACAAGAATGTGAATCAATAGTACACACATGTGAACAAATAGTTATAATCATGTGAATTAATAGCAATTAATTGCTCATTTATCTGATTAATTACCCGATTTGTCAGTATAACTTCCAGACATCAATTAATGTCGAAATAAATGTCGATTTCTACTAACACAGATAATTCACACACAATGGAACTATCAATTTCATCTTTAATCAACATGAACTTATTCATCATTAATATCATAACTCACAATATTTAACAATCAGATCATTCCTAGGAAAGAGGGGGCTTTCCGATAAGGATTTCTCCTTATTGGCGCACAATTAGGTGACCAAACCTCTCCTTGATAGAACTTTCTAGACATTGTCAATATTGTAAATAATAATATAAATAACTTTGTCGTCTCAATTATTGATTTAATAATATAAAATATTATGCAGATGATACTGTGACAATAATTGAATCAATAATATGAGAGATATGATGCAACAATTATTGTAGCAATAATTAAGTATAACTAAGTGACTTCTCACGTAAGCATCAATATTCAATACCGTGTGTTACTATGCAACCACGCGTATTACTGTACTTTTACTACCGGGTAGTTCAACAGTTTTAACGGTAACACTTTCACCGTTATTTTTATAAAAAGATAATTCTGTCATTTTCTAACTACGACAATACTTCCGTTGTGGGGTCCACCAATGATTTTGCCGTCGTACGAATATTCCCTGTTAAAACGAATATTTCCTGACCAATCGAATATTATATAACCACTTGCTTACTTTGCAAAATTTGTAAATATTACCCACAACTATAATATTATATTAAATCCACACCATAATATTCAAAGATATATTTCGTGAAAATTATTCTTTATTCATAAAAGTTGGGGTCTTACAACCTCCCATTCTTATGAAATTTCGTCCACGAAATTAGGGTACATACCTGGTATATCGAAAAGGTGAGGATATCTTGACTTCATCTCAGATTCTATCAAATTGCTTATTCATGACTTATACGGCTTAAGTCCATTAATTATCCAATTCTTATGTGTTCTTAGCATATATGTTCATTAAGTTGCACATCTCTTATCACCCTACAATGGTAGAGATGGAAGATATAAGATTATAAGATCATTTACCTTTGATGACTAGCTTTCTTCTTCTTGAAAATCTAACAATGGAAGTGTGACTTATAAGTGCTTATTCTCTCTAACACTTAAGTTGCTTAGCTTGGATGAAAATTAACAAACAAATAATGAATTGTGAGCTTGCTATTTATAGAGCTTCTAAGGTTAGGGCGAATGGGTCATTAAGACATCCACCTCCTTAAGTAACCTCCTTATTATTCCATACTTAATCCCTAAGTAAATTTGCTCCCTACACAAAATGATTGGCCACCACATAAAGTTCTTGGTCAACACAACACTTGGGCACCAAGATCACCCATGGGTTGCCCCATGGATCACCCTAGTCCAATGGATCATTACATTGGGCTTAAGTTTAATTTGTTTAGCTTAAGCTTTTGGGCTTGCTTTAAATTACTATGGGCTTCATATTATCAAACACTTGGGCTAAAACATTACTACATCTTGAGCTTGCCCCTTAATTCTTATTGGACTTGCACTTCATACAAGATTCCACAATTCCATTTCATTAGACTTTAATCCTTAACGTTCTCAAATTAAGTCCGTATGCGAAATATTACGTTTTCCATAATTTAATTATTATTACATAATCCATCTCACCTCGATATTCTAACGTTACGTATTTCTCGGAAGTTCAAAAATAATTCTCGAGCGAAAAATCAATGAATAGTGTTTTTTTCAAAAAATTTCTCGGAAAGCTTTTATTTTCGTCTTGAAAATTCAAACACTTTAATTCCTTCACGTAGTTAAAATACTACAACGTTCTGACGTTTCTAGGTTATAGAATGACATTTATCTTACTAACACATAATAATAACAAATAATATTATTTTATTCATTATAAAAGTATTTACAAAAGGTTCGATTTTCCGGGGCATTACAAAAATACTTGGATTTTATGTGATTTTAGGAATTGATTGGTTAACTACTTATCATGCTAAAATTGATTATTTTTGTAAGGTTGTTAGTCTTTATATTCCTAACCAACCTATTATGCAAATTCAAGCAACCAAACCACTAAAGTCAATCACTGTCATATCAAGCCATAAAGTTATTCGTTTATTGAAAAATGAATGTCAAGCTTTCTTAGCCCATGTCACGGATTTAAACAAAAATACGTCAGATTTGAATGATATTTCTATTGTTAATAAATTTCTTGACGTATTCCCTGAAGAACTTCCTAGCCTACCCCCAGAGTGTGAAATCAAATTTTGTATCGACCTTGAACCTGATGCAAAACCCATTTTCAAAGCCCCATATCGAATGACCCCTATTGAACTTCAGGAGTTAAAAACCCAACTGCAAGAATTGTTAGACATCGATTTCATTTATCCTAGTATGTCTCCTTAGGGTGCTCCTTTTCTATTCGTAAAGAAGAAAGATGGAAGTATGCAACTTTGTATTGATTATCGGGAGTTGAATCACGTCACCATCAAAAATAGGTACCCGTTACCTCGCATTGATGACCTGTTTGACCAGTTGCAAGGTGCCAAATTCTTTTTAAAGATCGATCTTCGTTCCGGATATCATCAGTTAAAGATTAAAACCGATGACATTCCAAATACTACTTTAAGAAGTCGGTACGGACATTATGAATTTCTAGTCATGTCTTTTGGATTGACTAATGTTCCTACTACCTTCATGGATATGATGAACCGAGTATTCAAGGAATATTTGGATCATTTTGTGGTTGTCTTTATTGATGACATCCTCATATATTCCAAAAGCCGTGAAGATCATGAGCAACACTTGAGGTTGATACTCCAAAAGCTTCGTGAAAACAAGATATATGCCAAGTTGAAGAAATGCGAGTTCTAGCTTGAGAAAGTAACATTCCTTGGGCACGTGATATCAAATCACGGAATATATATTGACCCAACGAATATTGAAGCAATACAAAGCTGGGAGCAACCTAAGTTAGTGACCGAAGCACGTAGCTTTCTGGGCTTAGCTGGTTATTATCAGAGATTCGTGGAAGGATTTTTTCGAATCGCTACTCCATTAACTCAGCTGACTCAAAAAGATACAAAATTCTGTTGGAGCGAGGAATGTGAGAAGAGTTTTTAAGAACTCAAGAGGAGACTCATTTCAGCACCTGTTCTGACAATACCATCTGGTTCGGAGGGATTTGTCATCTATAGCGATGCTTCAGGCAGAGGGTTATGATGTGTTCTCATGCAATATGAGAAAGTCATAACCTATGCCTCACGATAACTCAAAAAATATAAGAGAAATTATCCTACTCATGATCTAGAGTTGGCAGCAGTCGTTTTCGCACTTCAAATTTGGAGGCATTACCTGTATGGGGAGAAGGTGGAGATCCATACTGATCATAAAAGCCTCAAATATTTCTTCACCCAAAACGAACTTAACATGCGACAACGACGTTGGCTCGAGCTGTTGAAAGATTATGATAATACCATTCAATTTCATCCTGGAAAAGCGAACGTGGTAGCTGACACATTGAGTAGAAGATCATATGCGGGTACGAATGCGATATTTTCAATGCAAAGACCCATTTTGTATGACTTGCAAATGATGGAGATAGAGTTAAAGACTCTAAGGACCCACGTGATGATGGCAAGTATACGAGTAGAACCAACTTTAATCGATAAAGTTAAACCTGCTAAAGCTACGGACCTGGAGCTGATGCGTATGAGGAAGAAAGTACAAGAAGGTGCTATTCTGGAAGCAAGAATCAATGAAGATGGAATACTTCAAGTCAACTCCAGACTTTGTGTTCCTAATGACTCTAACTTGAAGTATAAAATCATGATGGAGGTGCATAACACACCGTTTGCAATCCATCCTGGAAGTACCAAAATGTATCGTGATCTTTAACATACATTTTGGTGGAGCAATATGAAGAGAGAGATCGCGGAGTTTATCTCAAGGTGTTTAACTTGTTAACGTGTCAAGGCAGAGCATCAAGTGCTAAAAGGACCATTGCAACCACTTAAAATTCCAGAATGGAAGTGGGAGCACATTACCATGGATTTCGTTACTGGTCTTCCCAAGGTTTCTCAAGGCATAAATGCGATTTGGGTCATTGTTGATAGATTAACCAAGTCTGCTCATTTCTCACCTATACGAAAAACTTATTCACTTGAACATCTTGCTCGTATATATATAAATGAGATTGTAAGACTGCATGGTATGTCAGTATCTATAGTTTTTGATTGAAACCCAAGATTCACTTCACAATTTTGGGTTAGTTTGCAAAAAGCTATGGGCACGGATTTACGATTCAGTTCGGCATATCATCCTCAGACAGACGGACAGTCGGAGAAAACTATTCAAACTCTTGAGGATCTATTAAGACTCTGTGTTCTTGACATTAAAGGAAGTTGGGACAAGTTCTTGCCATTAGTAGAATTCTCCTACAACAACAGTTATCAAGCAAGTATCGGCATGGCTCTATTCGAGGTGTTGTATGGACGCAAGTGTCGTTGTCCAGTTTTCTGGGACGAGATGGGTGAAGCAACGTTATTGGGACCAGAATTGGTAAACATGACTACGAAAAAGATTTAAATGATCTGACAACGTATAAAAACCACATAAGATCGATAAAAGAGTTATGTTGGTCTTCATCGAAAGGACGTGGAATTCAATGTTGGAGATCATGTGTTGTTATGTGTTGCTCCATGGAAAGGAGTTACAAGATTTGAAAAGAGAGGAAAGCTCAATCCTCGATTCATTGGCCCATTTGAAATCCTCGATCGAGTAGGAACTATGGCCTATAGACTCGCCTTATCTCTAAGTATGTCTCGTGTTCATAATATTTTTCACATATCTATGTTACGTATGTGACGCCCCCAAAATTAGGTATACATCACCCATCTTGGGTCGTCAGATACATAGTACATAATATAAATACAACTTACTAATACAACTGTCGTGTACAATACGACAAAACATAAACTGTGAGTTTGAATACAAATATTATCTTCTAGAGAGTATTCATACTCAAAAAGAGTCCTCATTACATTTATTAACACACCATTACATAGAATAGTGAGGACTACTAACTAATACTATCATTCGGACCATCACTCCGTTCCCCGACTTGCCCCAGCTACGTTCTCATTTCCTGAAGAGAACAGTGAAAGAAAGGGTGAGCTCAACTAGCCCAGTAAGAAATATTATGACTAAGATAATGCAGAATAAATTATCATTAGCCTTCAACAATGTTAAACTGATAAAATATAATAGACATCAAGTTTAACTGCAGCGGAACAAGCAATCCATTAAAAGAGTCAAGTAGAAAATAAACTCTACTATCTTTTATGATTTAAAAGGTTTTTTCAACACTGTGATCGCTGGGACTCAGCTTAATAAAATAATCCACATCACCGAATCACCCTTGCACTACGGCCAAGGATATTCATGTATTCATTAATGGTCATGATCATTCCAACAACTGTCCATCAACGCACTACGGGCCAATGAGGACTTTTACCACATCATTTGTAACATTATGGTCATGATTATACTGAATAATTCCTGGTCATAATCATACCAAGTCCATCTATGCACTACAGGCCACAGATGACTTTTAACATTTTATAAACATGAGGATGATGACAATGATATAAGAATTCAATAAAACAAGTTCAAAAATTAATTTATCCAAGAATTAACAACGTCCAAATTGTCAACATGATACTGCTTTGTGGAGTAAAATTCAAGAATGCTTAGAAGAATATTTTTATGAAAAGATACTGGATGAAACATAATTATCAAGGATATTCCACAAATTTCATGGAGTATAGAAGTCAAAACTTAACCAACTGAGTATAATAAAGAATGGAATAACAAAAGAAATCACCATGCATGCGATAGACTGCACAGACAGGTTATTTCCACAGAATAATAAATAATGGAACCAGGTCCGGCGTAAAACGTACAGACAGGATATTCCAACAGAACAATAATAAAGACGGAACCAGGTCCGGTTTAAAACACACAGACAGGATGTTCCAACAGAATAATAATAAAGACGGAACCAGGTCCGGTGTAAAACACACGGACAGGATGTTCCAACAGAATAATAATAAAGACAGAACCAGGTCCGGTGTAAAACACACGGACAGGATGTTCCAACAGAATAATAAAAGAATGTCACCAAGTATAGGGTAGACCGCGTATATAGGTTATTCCAACAGAATAATAAGAAATAGAATAACAAAAGTTCTCTTCATGAATAAGAAAGAATAATACCCCTTACCGTTTTAAAGAAGAGCTGAAATAAGGAAGTAGTTAAGTAGCAGAATACTCTTCTTCTCTCTCTCTATAGTTTCTCTCTATAGTTTCTCTCTTTAGAGTTCAGTGAATTCGTAAGAAATAATGAAGGAATGAGCTGCTATTTATAGAAAAATAGAATGCATAGTAACTAATCCATGAACGGTCCAGATTGATTACTTTAATCTGACGGTCCATATTTAAAGAAAAATCTTTTAAATAAAATATAATATATTCTATTTATAGAATAACTTTAATAAAGTATTCTGTTTTATATAAAAAGATGTTTCTGTTTTATTACGTTAATAATACGAATAAAACAAAACGTCATTATCGCTAAATAATTCATATTATTAACTGACAATAATTGAATCAAACTGAGTGACTTCTCACATAAGCATTAATAATCAATACCGTGTGCTGCTATGCAACCACACGTATTACTGTACTTTTACTACCGAGTAGTTCAACAGTATCAATGGTAAAACTTCCGCCGTTATTTTTAATAAAATATTTTTGTCGTTTTCTCAATCCGATAATAATTCCGTTGTGGGGTCCACCAATGATTGTGCCGTTGTACGAATATTCCCTGTTAAAACGAATATTCCTCGACCAATCGAATATTATATAACTTGCGTACTTTACAAAATTTATAAATATTACCCACAACTATAACATTATATCAAATTAACTCTATAATATTCAAAAATGATATTTATAGAAAATTCATCTTTATTTATAAAAGTTGGGGTCTTACAACCTCCCCTTCTTATGAAATTTCGCCCTCGAAATTAGGGTACGTACCTGGTATGTCGAAGATGTAAGGATACCTTGATTTCATTTCAGATTCTAACTCCCAAGTCATTTCCTCAACATCGTGGTTTCTCCAGAAAACTTTGACTTGAGGTATAACCTTGGAGCGTAGAATATGTTCCTTCTTATCCAAGATTTGAACAGGAACTTCTTCATACGTCAAATCCTCCGCTATTTCGTCCGGTTCTAACTCAATAATGTGGTTCGGGTCTTCCACATATTTGCGTAACATGGATATGTGAAAAATATTATGAACACGAGACATACTTGGCGGTAAAGCGAGTCTATAAGCCACAGTTCCTACTCGATCGAGGATTAAAAATGGACCGATGAATCGAGAATTGAGCTTTCCTCTTTTTCCAAATCTCGTAACTCCTTTCCATGGAGCAACACGTAAGAACACATGATCTCCTATATCAAATTCCACGTCCTTTCGATGAAGATCAACATAACTCTTTTGTCGATCTTGTGAGGTTTTTATACGTTGTCGGATCGTTTGAATCTTTTCTGTAGTCATACGTACCAACTCTGGTCCCAACAACGTTGCTTCACCCACCTCATCCCAGCATACTGGAGAACGACATTTTCTTCCATACAATGCTTCGAATGGAGCCATGCCAATACTTGCTTGATAACTGTTGTTGTAGGAAAACTCCACCAATGGTAAGAACTTGTCCCAACTTCCCTTGAAGTCAAAGACACAGAGTCTTAATAGATCTTCAAGAGTTTGAATAGTCCTCTCTGATTGTCCGTCCGTCTGAGGATGATATGCTGAACTAAATCGTAAATTCGTGCCCATAGCTTTTTGTAAACTAACCCAAAATCGTGAAGTGAATCTTGGGTCTCGGTCAGAAACTATGGATACTGGCATACCATGCAGTCTTACAATCTTGTTTATGTACATACGAGCAAGACGTTCAAGTGTATAAGTTTCTCGTATCGGTAAGAAATGAGCAGACTTGGTCAATCTATCAACAATGACCCAAATCGCATCAATACCTTGAGAAACCCTAGGAAGACCGGTAACGAAATCCATGGTAATGTGCTCCCACTTCCATTCTGGAATTTCAAGTGGTTGCAATGGACCTTTTGGTACTTGATGCTCCGCTTTGACTCGTTGACAAGTTAGACACCTTGAGATAAACAACGCTATCTCTCTCTTCATATTGCTCCACCAAAATGTATGACGAAGATCATGATACATTTTGGTACTTCCAGGATGGATTGCAAACGGTGTGTTGTGCGCCTCCATCATGATTTCATACTTTAAATCAGGGTTGTTAGGAACACAAAGTCTGGAGTTGACTCGAAGTATTCCTTCTTCATCGATTCTTGCTTCCGGCATAGCACCTTCTTGCACTTTCTTCCTCATACGCATCAGCTCCAGGTCTGTAGCTTGAGCAGCTTTAACTTTATCGATTAAAGTTGGTTCTACTCGTATATTCGCCATCATCACATGGGTCCCTGGAGTCTTTAACTCTATCTCCATCCTTTGCAAGTCACACAAAATGGGCCTTTGTGTTGACAATATTGCACTCGTACTTGCATATGATCTTCTACTCAATGCGTCAGCTACCACGTTCGCTTTTCCAGGATGGTATTGAATGGTATGATCATAATCTTTCAACAGTTCAAGCCAACGTCGTTGTCGCATGTTGAGTTCCTTTTGAGTGAAGAAATATTTGAGGCTTTTATGATCCGTAAAGATCTCCACCTTCTCCCCATACAAGTAATGCCTCCAAATTTTAAGTGCAAAGACAACAGCTGCCAACTCTAGATCATGAGTTGGATAATTCCTCTCATATTCCTTGAGTTGTCTTGATGCATAGGCTATGACTTTTTCATGTTGCATGAGAACGCACCCCAACCCTTTGCTCGAAGCCTCACTGTAGATGACAAATCCCTCCGAGCCAGATGGTATTGTTAGAACAGGTGCTGAAATGAGTCTCCTCTTGAGTTCTTGAAAACTCTGCTCACATTCTTCGCTCCAACCGAACTTTGTATCTTTCCGAGTTAGCTGAGTTAATGGAGTAGCGATTCGAGAAAATCCTTCCACGAATCTCCGATAATAACCAGCTAAACCAATAAAGCTACGTACTTCGGTCACTGATTTAGGTTGCTCCCAGCTTTGAATAGCTTCAATCTTTGCCGGGTCAACCGATATTCCACGACTTGATACTACGTGCCCAAGGAATGCTACCTCCTCCAGCCAGAACTCGCATTTCTTCAACTTGGCATAAAGCTTGTATTCACGAAGCTTTTGGAGTACCAGCCTCAAGTGTTGCTCATGATCTTCACGGCTTTTGGAATAGATAAGGATATCATCAATAAAGACGACCACAAAGTGATCCAAATATACCTTGAATACCCAGTTCATCATATCCATGAAGGCAACAGGAGCATTAGTCAATCCAAAGGACATGACTAGGAATTCATAATGCCCGTACCGAGTTCTAAAAGCCATCTTTGGAATATCCTCAGTTCTAACCTTCAGCTGATGATATCCAGAATGAAGATCGATCTTTGAAAAGAATTGTGCTCCTTGCAACTGGTCAAACATGTCATAAATACGTGGCAATGGGTACCTGTTTTTGATGGTGACATGATTCAACTCCCGATAATCAATACAAAGTCGCATACTTCCATCTTTCTTCTTCACGAATAGAACAGGAGCACCCCAAGGAGAAGTACTAGGACGAATAAAGCCAATGTCTAACAATTCCTGTAGTTGGATCTTTAACTCCTGAAGTTCAATAGGAGCCATTCGATATGGGGCTTTGGAAATGGGTTTGGTACCGGGTTCAAGGTCGATACAAAATTTAATTTCACGCTCTGGGGGTAGGCCAGGAAGTTCTTCAGGGAATACGTCAGGGAATTTATTAACAATAGAAATATCATTCAAAACTGACGTATTTTTGTTTAGATCCGTGACATGAGCTAAGAAAGCTTGACATCCGTTTTTCAATAAATGAATAGCTTTATGGCTTGAGATGACAGCGATTGATTTTAATGGTTTGGTTGCTTGAATTCGCATAATAGGTCGATTAGGAATATGAAAGCTAACAACCTTACGAAAACAATCAATTTTTGCATGATGAGTAGTTAACCAATCAATCCCTAGAATCACGTCAAATGCAAGTATTTTTAATGAAATCAGATCGACAGGTAATGTGTGGGTACCAACTTGAACCAAACAAGACTTATAAACCGTGGATGTAATGAAGGTTTCTCCCAATGGAGTTTCAACAGATAAATCAAAGTCTAATTTCTCCGGAGTCAAATTTAATCGATGAGCGCAAGTAGGAGAAATAAAAGAATGGGTAGAACCGGTATCAAATAAAGTATAGACTTCGTTAGAGTTTATGATAAGCTTACCCGTGATGACCTCATTCGAGTTCCTTGCTTTCTGGGAGGTCACAACAAACGCTCTCCCTTGCACTACCGGTTTTGACTTTTCTGGGACGGCCTTTGGTGTCTCCATCTTGGCTGAACTTGTTTTTGGTAAACAACAAAATCGAGCTAAATGACCTTCTCTTCCACAATTATAACATGCTTTAGACGGCATCGCGCAGTTTGGACTGATGTGCCCCTCCCCTCCGCATTTGAAACATATGATAGGTGGTCGTTCTCCTTCCTTAACAACGGGTGTTAGTGCTGACGTCTTTCCGTCATTGTTGAATCTCCTCTTCTTGAAATGACCATTCTTATTGTTTTGGCCCTGATTACCACCGAAGTGGTTACCATTTCTGGCCTGTTGATTCCCTCAACGCTTGTTATCACCGCTTCGATGACTGCTCTCACTGGTATTATCATTTTACCGACTGCTCTCTTTCGGTTGCGTTGACTCGTTATCGCGCTCCACTAACTGAGCCCTATTCACAACATCTGAATACAAACACAGTTTATGAGAAATAAGATGTTGACGTATCTCAGGTTTCAAACCTCGCAAAAATATTCGTGTCATTCGCTCTTCATTATCCACCAAGTGGGACACAAACCGGGACAACTCAGCAAATTTAGCCTCATACTGCGACACGGTCATATTATTCTGCTCTAATTTGATGAACTCCACCTCCTTCATGTGATGAACACTTTCGGGAAAGTATTTGTCATTGAACAGCTCTTGGAACTTCTCCCAAGACATCTTCAGTTCGGCAGGTTGAGTATGCTTAATCGATTTCCACCAGTAATCTGCCTCTCCTCGCAACATAAAGGCGGCAAAGGGAACCTTTTGCTTCTCGGAGCATCCCAAGACATCAAATATCTTGGTAATCTGCTTTATCCATGTTTCCGCTATAAGCGGTTTTGGCTCTCCCTTAAACTCTGGTGGTCCCAGCTCCTTGAACTGTTTAGCGGTGACCGTCCGAGAGTTTTCAGTGTTTCCACCTATATTTTGGACAGGAGCCGCTCTCGCCTGCTGTTGCATGAACTGCATAAAGTTTTTGAACATTCCATCATTCATCATCTGATCAGTGTTGTTGTTTGGATGAGGATTGTCACCTTCCTGATGCACATTATCCTGATTATTGATATGTGGTGAATCAACAGTCACCTGTGCTCCATTGCTATTCTCAACATTCTCAGATGCCATTTTTAGATACTGCCACAAAATAAAAGTTAATTGATATGTCATATATTATCCTTATATTATGACCGACCAATTAAATACCATGCAAATAAACTTAGGTAGGTCATACTAGCGAAGGAATTTCCCGTCTCTCCCCTCCTAGTTCTATTCTCACATCTTAGCCAGGGATTATATCCCTAAGCTCTGATACCAACTGTGACGCCCCCAAAATTAGGTATACATCACCCATCTTGGGTCGTCAGATACATAGTACAGAATACAAATACAACTTACTAATACAACTGTCGTGTACAATACGACAAAACATAAACTGTGAGTTTGAATACAAATATTATCTTCTAGAGAGTATTCATACTCAAAAGGAGTCCTCATTACATTTATTAACACACCATTACATAGAATAGTGAGGACTATTAACTAATACTATCATTCGGACCATCACTCCGTTCCCCGACTTGCTCCAGCTACGTTCTCATTTCCTGAAGAGAACAGTGAAAGAAAGGGTGAGCTCAACTAGCCCAGTAAGAAATATTATGACTAAGATAATGCAGAATAAATTATCATTAGCCTTCAACAATGTTAAACTGATAAAATATAATAGACATCAAGTTTAACTGCAGCGGAACAAGCAATCCATTAAAAGAGTCAAGTAAAAAATAAACTCTACTATCTTTTATGATTTAAAAGGTTTTTCAACACTGTGATCACTGGGACTCAGCTTAATAAAATAATCCACATCATCGAATCACCCCTGCACTACGGCCAAGGATATTCGTGTATTCATTAATGGTCATGATCATGCCAACAACTGTCCATCAATGCACTACGGGCCAATGAGGACTTTTACCACATAATTTATAACATTACGGTCATGATTATACCGAATAATCCCTGGTCATAATCATACCAAGTTCATCTATGCATCACAGGCCACAGATGACTTTTAACATTTTATAAACATGAGGATGATGACAATGATATAAGAATTCAATAAAACAAGTTCAAGAATTAATTTATCCAAGAATTAACAACGTCCAAATTGTCAACATGATACTACTTTGTGGAGTAAAATTCAAGAATGCTTAGAAGAATATTTTCATAAAAAGATACTGGATGAAACACAATTATCAAGGATATTCCACAAATTTCATGGAGTATAGAAGTCAAAACTTAACCAACTGAGTATAATAAAGAATGGAATAACAAAAGAAATCACCATGCATGCGATAGACCGCACAGACAGGTTATTCCCATAGAATAATAAATAATGGAACCAGGTCCGGCGTAAAACGCACAGACAGGATATTCCAACAGAACAATAATAAAGACGAAATCAGGTCCTGTGTAAAACACACAGACAGGATGTTCCAACAGAATAATAATAAAGACGGAACCACGTCCGGTGTAAAACACACGGACAGGATGTTCCAACAGAATAATAATAAAGACGGAACCAGGTCCGGTGTAAAACACATGGACAGGATGTTCCAACAGAATAATAAAAGAATGTCACCAAGTATAGGGTAGACCGCGTATACAGGTTATTCCAACAGAATAATAAGAAATGGAATAACAAAAGTTCTCTTCATGAATAAGAAAGAATAACACCCCTTACCATTTTAAAGAAGAGCTGAAATAAGGAAGTAGTTAAGTAGTAGAATACTCTTCTCTCTCTCTCTCTCTCTATAATTTCTCTCTATAGTTTCTCTCTCTAGAGTTCAGTGAATTCGTAAGAAATAATGAAGGAATGAGCTGCTATTTATAGAAAAATAGAATGCATAGTAACTAATCCATGAACGGTCCAGATTGATTACTTTAATCTGACGGTCCATATTTAAAGAAAAATCTTTTAAATAAAATATAATATATTCTATTTATAGAATAACTTTAATAAAGTATTCTGTTTTATATAAAGAGATGTTTCTGTTTTATTACGTTAATAATACGAATAAAACAAAACGTCATTATCGCTAAATAATTCATATTATTAACTGACAATAATTGAATCAAACTGAGTGACTTCTCACATAAGCATTAATAATCAATACCGTGTGCTACTATACAACCACACGTATTACTGTACTTTTACTACCGAGTAGTTCAACAGTATCAATAGTAAAACTTTCGCCGTTATTTTTAATAAAATATTTTTGTCGTTTTCTCAATCCGACAATAATTCTGTTGTGGGGTCCACCAATGATTGTGCCGTTGTACGAATATTTCCTGTTAAAACGAATATTCCCCGACCAATCGAATATTATATAACAACTTGCGTACTTTACAAAATTTATAAATATTACCCACAACTATAACATTATATCAAATTAACTCTATAATATTCAAAAATGATATTTATAAAAAATTCATCTTTATTTATAAAAGTTGGGGTCTTACAACGTAAATATGTGGAAGACCCGAATCATATTATTGAATTAGAACCAGACGAGATAGCGGAAGATTTAACGTATGAAGAGGTACCTGTTAAAATCTTGGATAAGAAGGAGTATGTTCTACGCTCCAAGGTTATACCTCAAGTCAAAGTTTTGTGGAGAAACCATGATATTAAGGAAATGACCTAGGAGTTAGGATCTAAAATGAAATCAAGGTATCCTCACCTCTTCGTCATACCAGGTGCGTACACCAATTTTGAGGACGAAATTTCATAAGAAGGGGAGATTGTAAGACCCCAACTTTTATAAATAATGATTAATTTTTCTCAAAATATATTTTTAATATTATGATGTGGATTTGATATAATGTTATAATTGTGGGTAATATTTATAAATTTTGCAAAGTAAGCAAGTTTTTATAAAATATTCGATTGGTCGGGGAATATTCGTTTTAACAGGGAATATTCGTACAACGGCACAATCATTGGTGGACCCCATAACGAAATTATTGTCGGAGCTAGAAAACGACAGAAATATCTTTTTATAAAACTAACGGCGAAAGTTTTATCGTTAACTGTTGAAATACCCGGTGATAAAAGTACAATAATACGTGTGATTGCATTGTAGCACACGGTATTAATTATTGATGCTTACGTGAGATGTAAAGACCCCAAACTCGGGTAATTGAAACCCGAACTCGATTCTTCACGATACCATTTCTATGAACGGAACAATACTAATAATAATAACAATAATATAAAAGATCAACTTAATTTACATAATTATCAGAGTCTAGCTCCCAAGTACGTAACCTTTAAACATTCATTACAACCCATGATAGATAATATATATCATACTTGTCTTAATATCATCGAACTATTACATAACATAGTAATTCGATCATTCAGCAACCTTCCCTTTTCCTTTGTTCCTAGCAGAGCTCTCTGGTCGTTCGCACTTAACTGAAAATATTTAAATTTAAGCAAGGATGAGCATTTGAGTGCCCAACAAGTAATAGCAATTATATATATATATATATATATATATATATATATATATATATATATATATTAGCTGAAAGGATTTAAATGTTTTCTTTGTACTATTCTTCTACAACCAGTCGATAGTTGTGAAGTATTCTGAACCGATAATAATAACATAACAACTCTCTTTCAAATTTTTGAAACTACATAATGACTATAACTGGGGTTATGGTGACATGCCATGAACATTGTTTTCATTTTCGAAAAGGTTAAACAGAAATTCATCTATAAACCGACATAACTTACGGGCACGGGGGGTGATCAGCCCATTATGCCCTGCATTGATCAATACTACATTACAAGAACGATAGGATTGTTCACTCTGTTCCACCTTGGGTGCATAAAAAGTTTTTCCGTGTAGGGATGTTCATACTTGTCTGGTTTCCAAATCAAAGGTTTTATCTTGTTTCAACAATAATCTATAATTCAACATATATATATATATATATATATATATATATATATATATATATATATATATATATATATATATACGGGTAATTGACAAAGGTATATCAACATGTGATTAAATACAATGATTATCCAAGTGGGGACACTTATTTAACCATTTACAGAAATTAACGAACAGAATATATATATCTGAATTACCATATACTAACATGTTGATAAGCAATGAGCGTATATAATATAATATTAATAATTTGTACAGTAATAATATAATTTAGAAACATTCTTACTCATGTCCATTGCATAAAGAAAATGCAAAGGTTAGATACTTGCCTGAAGCGCTGCTTACAGTTTGCAATTTAGATTTATCGCTTATCTCACGACCTATCATTAATAAGATCGTTCGTTCGATTAGAACAACATACTATAACACATAACACTGCTTATTGCAGTCAGCACATACCCTAATCACATTGACACATATATTTAATAACCATTAAATCATAAATAATCACTTATCTAATCACATTATCTAAGTCCAGATCAATTTCTGAAACATGTCAGCGTACCGACAACTTTATCGGGTAATTATCGAGTCTAAGACTCTGTACTGTAGCTTAATATCATTCATATTATTTATAAATGACTTGTAATAATTTTAAAACATTTATTATGATTTATCATAAATTTTCAAACATCGGAATCACATTAAAATGATTTAAATTCTAATCAATTCTATTATCATTAATATTTAATTAGTATTAAACTATTAATGAAATCATTTCTAAAATATTAAAGTTATTTATAATAACTCAAAATATTTTTAAAGTATTAAAATTACCCTTAAACGATTTTTAAAACATTTAAAATCATTTCTAAATAATTACCATTATTATCAAAGTATTAATGTTCTATTTATCAAAATATTAAAAGTCATTATTCATTACTTAAAATATTTTTAATTCATTTCTATCCCTTTTAAATGATTTTTAAATTTATAAAACCATTTATAAACTATTTATTTAATATAATTATTAAATAAATTTAATATCATTAGTAATAACTTAATAATCATTAATATTTAATTATTAATGAAATTATCTTTTAAATATTAAAAGTTATATTTTATAACTTAAAATATTTTTAAACACTTTATTTTTATTTAAAATAATTTTTAATATAATAAAATCATTTTTAATTAATTTATTTAATTCATTTAGTAAATAAATTAATTACCATTAATATCAATTTATTAATGAAATTTATCACAAAATATTAAAAGTTATTAAAAATAACTTAAAATATTTTCTTATATCATAATATAATTTTTAATGATTTTTCTAATATTAAAATCATTTTTAAATAATTTATTTAATATTATAATTTAATAAATTAAATACTTTTAATATTCCAAAAATATTAAATATTTATGAAATATATTTAAAATAATTAAAAACTAATTTTCGGAATTTAAAATAATTTTTAATAATTTATTTTGTATTTTTAATAATTTAAAACTAATTTTTCTATTTTTTATTAATTTTCGGAAAATAATAAGGTATCTGTCGCTAAAGGCCACCTATAGCGACAGAACCGTCGCTATAGGTGTTTTTCATGTTCTTGGCCAAAACCCAGAACACCATAGACAGTTTCGAGGTACCTTCTTTGACCACTGATTAAACACTTCTCAAGTAGTTTCTGGGCATGTTGTTGTTCAGATCATGTAGTATAAATATAAGATTACACGATCCAACATTAAACATCATCAAACAACACTTAACATAAGAGATTTAGAGTCATGAACAAGCTGTCAGAGGCTGTTCTTCATTTCTGGGTTGCTCAAAAATGAAGAACAGTTCGAGCATACACTTTTGGGCTTCCACAACTTGAAATCCTTGAAATCTTTTAGTGATTTAAGAGTCCTAGATTGTAGCTAACATGCAAGAGAGTAGATCTATTACATAAAATACAAATAACATCAACTTAATCATCCGTTATGATCTGGTCAAACCATGCCAGTCGACATGTTCATATGTTTTCTGGGTTACCCAGAAAACATAGATCATGCTCGACTCGGCTAGTTTGACCAGCCTCTGTGTTCAATCCACTTGATTATTTAGTGATATTAAAGCATGGATCCATAGTACACGTACCCAACTACAACTTAGTTACAAAAACAGAATTAAAACAACAACACACTTACAGATCCAAGACCAACAAAAACTTGTCAAACACTGAAAGCCCATTTCTGGGTTACCCAGAAATAGTCTGGTCATGGTCGGTCAACGACCTTTGACCAACCATATCAAGCAATCTAACACAGATCTAAGTCTGATTTCAAGCCCAGATCCAAGATCACATACTAGACTACAACTACCAACTTTCAAAATACAAAACACATTAAAAATCATAGAGATATAAGGTCTGACATTTCTTGTCAGACTTTCTGGGCAAATTCTGGGTTTCAAAAACAGCCGGTCAATGCCGGTCAACCCACTTTGACCTTAAATAACTTTTAATCTACAACAGATACGACTTTGATTCTTTTTGCAGATTTAAGACAACATTGCAGGCTACTACTAACAACTTAAAAACAACACAAAACATAATTGAGCAAGGATCTGTGGCCTCTGACATTCGTTGTCAGACCACAGAACCAAGTTTTTTCCAGATTTTTAAGATCTTCAAATCTGAGCTTCTACATGTTATGGATCTAGCATCTAGCAACCCAGATCATCCATAGACATTAGATTTAACATGTTTAGCACAAAAAA
The DNA here is from genome assembly GCA_016801055.1 of Panax notoginseng. NCBI lineage: Eukaryota > Viridiplantae > Streptophyta > Magnoliopsida > Apiales > Araliaceae > Panax > Panax notoginseng. The sequence continues at coordinate 140,789,008 of CM029020.1, forward strand.
ACTAACATCTAACAACAAATCGTTGGACAGAAATCATGGCTAGGGTTTATACCTTCTATGAACGATTCTTGATTTCTGACTTCTGATTTGTTATAGCTGATCGTGGGGCTTTGATTTAGGACTGATATACTTGAATATTTTGAAGGTTAGAGAGAGAGAGAGAGCTTAGTTTGAGAGTTGTGAAAAATATAAGTAACAAATGACATTTCTCTCTCTTCAAATCTATTTATACAACTTGAATGCAATGTATTTGGCTGGTGTAGGTGACTTGTTGTTGTTATTTTGAGCACATGGGGTGGTTGAAGTGGTTCAACCACTCAACCTATTGTCAAAACCTATTTGTTAGCCAAAATAATGCTTTAGGGGCAAAATGGTAAATTGATAAATCATTTAATGGCAAAATTAGAACTTGGCAAACCCTTAGGGTTTAACCCTTAGGGTTTAGCACAAAATGAAGAATTTTCCCACTAGGGTTTACACAAAATAAAAATTAAATAAAAAAATTAAATAAATTTTAGTTTCTAAATTTTTGAAATTAGGATTTTCTAATTATGATTAATCTTCTAATTACTTTATATAGGAACATTAGGGTTTAATATCATATAATTATCATTAACATTGCTAAAATAGCAATTAGGGTTTACGATTTTGATAATTAGAGTTACCAATTTATAATTAGGTTTTCTAATTATCAAATTAGGGTTTAAAATTTTAGGATTTCCAAAATTAGCAATTGAGATTATAATACTTGCTAATTAATCACATTAACACAATTACAACCAATCTCGAACTCTAATTTAAATTTCAAATTAGGGTTCCTCATTTTCAAAAATTATTTAGGGTTTCTAGATTATAATTAGGGTTTTCTAGAAATTAGGGTTTCTAGAATTTTAATTAGGGTTCACCTAATTGATACATTTAATACACGGCATAAATTATATAACACACTTATAAAACAATCTTGCACTCTAATTTGGATCTCAAATTAGGGTTTAGCATTATTACTATGGTTTGGTCATAATACACCGTAATTGACCTACCATTATCAATACGGAAATGCAGTACATATTCATAGCACTGAAAAATCAAAATATAATTATTATTATATTATTATTCTCATGCCTTTATAATAATCTAAAATTAGGGTTTGGATTCCATATCTGATTTATTCTTCATATTTAACCTTAACAATTAAGGTAAAATAATTAACTTAATAACTTATACTAAAATTCATATAATAAAATAATTATTATAATTATTCTAAAAATCACTTAATATATTATTTAAATAATATATGCTTATATTTTCATGGAAAATAATTAATAAAAATATTTTTGCCATAATTTTAATTATTATAAGAATATACTTTATAATAATCAAAAATTCTAAAATAAATTCATTTGTAAATATTTATGTAATAAATATATTTTTATTTACCACATAAATACATATATAAAATATCTTGTACAAATCCTCATCCTTAAAATAAAAAAAAATAAATTTATACGCAAAATTATTTATTTATTTATATAGAAAATATCGGGTTGTTACATTCACCCTCCCTTATAAAGATTCCGTCCCCGGAATCACCATTTTAAAACCTATACATACACGGCACATAGCATACATAATCATTGCAAGTAGATCTCGATCAACTTTGATCGAACTGATCTTTAACTATTCACACAAAGCTTGTCTTTCTGATTAAACTGAAAAATTGGTTTCTAAAAGAACTCAAATTCCTCCTCAAACTTTCTTTAAAAAATAATTTACTATACATAAGAAAATCATGTATAATAAAATAAAAGTTATACGAATAATACCTGGAGTTCTAGTGCCAACTGCTGCCGTATCCTGAACCGTCATGTTGCAGACCCTCGCAGTAGATTTTGTTGGCTTGCTTGACGAAGTCGGTCCCGTGATTGCTAACGTCCCACTGCCAGTGCCCATGTTCACACTTCCTGTCTCCACCCTCCTCTTCAGACAATCTTTCACCCTGTGCTCTGTCGATCCACATATAAAACATCCACTATTCATCCTAGGATTGGGGCAGTTGGGAGATATATAGCTCTCCTGCCCGCACTTGTAACAAACAAATTTTCTTTTTAAACACTCCCCCGAGTGATTCTTCCCACATGTCTTACATGGCACTATCTGTTTCTTAACACCTTCCTGTTTCACTTGTACACTTGCAAAACTGCTTACCTTCCTCTTGCTATCTCCACTCCTGCTCCCATTATTAACTCCTACTTTTCCAGCTCCTTCGGTCTTACCTTTATTCTTCCTCTCCTTATTGTAAAGGCTCATGGCCTCACCTCCCTCCTCAGCTATGATCGCTTTCTCCATGAGTGCTGCAAATGTACGAATTTGCAACACCGCCACTTTGTTGTAGAGCCAGGGTTTCAATCTCAGCTCAAACCTTCTCGCTTTCCTAGCCTCCGTATCGACTTGATGCGGGGAAAACCTAGCTAACTCATTGAATTTGGCGGCGTATTCAGACACCGTCATATTCTCCTGCTTCAACTCTAAAAATTTAATCTCCATCCTCGCCTGCATACTTGGTGAAAAATAGTTTTCGAAAAACAAAGTTTTAAATCTATCCTATGTGACTACACCTTCTCCTGCCCTAGCCTGATTCGCTTCCCACCAAAAATTTGCTTCCCCCTTCATCATGTAGGTGGCAAAAGCAGTCTTCTGCCCCCCATCTACCCTAGCTACCACAAATGCTTTTTCAATTTCCTTAACCCAAGTTTGAGCTTCTACAGGGTCAGTTGTACCTTTGAATTCCGGTGGTCCTACAACCTTAAAGTCTTTGAAGTTCGCTAAGCGGTTGTCCGACTGGTTTCCAGCGGCTGAAAATCCTTGTTGCATAGCCTGAGCTATCATGTTTGCAAATTGCTGCATTGGATCAGCTTGTTGTTATCCCTCAGCATTATTGACAGACTCTTCTGCCCTTTGGTTGCGAGTTCGACGTCTTGGCGGCATTATCTGATTAAAGAAAATCATAACTTTAACTTACATTCTAAACCTTATTAAATAAGTTTAATATTCTAAACTTGTTTTATTTCTCAAACTTAGATTCATATTCATTCAACAAATATTTTACATAGCATAACATATAATGCTTTAAACATTATTCATCCCTTTGTGACTACAAAAGTCGGGATTTACAGACTTGACCAACACAAAAGTTTTAGAATATTACATTCACAGACATACTAAGCACACATATTAAATGCCTACATCACAACAGAACCTATACTACTTATTTATTATTATTTTTCATTGGACAACTTTTCTCCTGATGACCTTCTATCCACAGATAAAACATGCTCCTTTTTTGTAGTCAGGACAATACAGAGTAGTATGTCCCTCATAGCCGCAGAGATAATATATTCTTTTCCATTTCTTCTTATTAGATTTTCCTAAGTCATGGTCTTCTATCTTTCTTTTCCTCTTCTTGTCCGGAGCTGCACATGATGTGTTGCTTGTGGCTCCCATCTGACCAATTTGGATCTTAAGCTTATCTTGTCCTTCCATTGTTTCTATTAACGCTTGACGCAACTGACTATTCAACAGCTTTTCTATCTCCCACAGCCTTTCCAGAGAAGAAACCTTGTTCTTCAGATTCTGTACCTCTGTTGATGCTTGATCAGCTTCAACTTTAGTGTCTGAATCACTATCTGTCAGCTCCACCATCTCCGGATCTGGTACTATGTTTTCCACAATAACCACATCTTCTGAGTTATTTTCATTGTGAGCCTCTATGTCAGCTATCGGCTTCGATATTGGCTCCTTCTTTGCGATCCGAGGGTAATCGAATCCTTTTTCACCTGACATCTACATACATAAATTATCCTAATTAGCATATAGTATATACACACAACAAATAAGAGTTTTATATAAGTTATCTTTTATTTGGTTTGACGATGAATTTATTCAATTCATCTTCTCTTTAAACTCTATATGAGTTATTTGTATTTTCAACGTTTCTCTCTGTTCTAAGGTTATAGCCTAAGGTCTAGCCCACCTAAGGTTTTTAACCCCTAAGCTCTGATACCAACTTGTAAAGGTCCCAAACTCGGGTACTTGAAACCCAAACTCGGTTCTTCACGATACCATTTCTATGAGCGAAATAATACTAATAATAATAACAATAATATAAAAGATCAACTTAATTTACATAATTATCAGAGTGTAGCTCCCAAGTACGTAACCTTTAAACATTCATTACAACCTATGATAGATAATATATATCATACTTGTCTTAATATCATCGAACTATTACATAACATAGTAATTCGATCTTTCAGCAACCTTCCCTTTTCCTTTGTTCTTAGCAGAGCTCTCTGGTCGTTCACAATTAACTGAAAATATTTAAATTTAAGCAAGGATGAGCATTTGAGTGCTCAGCAAGTAATAGCAATTATATATATATATATATATATATATATATATATATATATATATATATATATATATAAGCTGAAAGGATTTAAACGTTTTCTTTGTACTATTCTTCTACAACCAGTCGATAGTTGTGAAGTATTCTGATCCGATAATAATAACATAACAACTCTCTTTCAAATTTTTGAAACTACATAATGACTATAACTGGGGTTATGGTGACATGCCATGAACATTGTTTTCATTTTCGAAAAGGCTAAACAGAAATTCATCTGTAAACCGACATAACTTACGGGCACGGGGGGTGATCAGCCCGTTATGCCCTGCATTGATCAATACTACATTACAAGAATGATAGGATCGTTCACTCTGTTTCACCTTGGGTGCATAAAAAGTTTTCCCGTGTAGGGATGTTCATACTTGTCTGGGTTCCAAATCAAAGGTTTTATCTTGTTTCAACAATAATCTATAATTCAACATATATATATATATATATATATATATATATACGGGTAATTGACAAAGGTATATCAACATGTGATTAAATACAATGATTATCCAAGTGGAGACACTTGTTTAACCATTTACAGAAATTAACGAACAGAATATATATATATATATATATATATATATATATATATATATATATATATATATATATATATATATATATATATATATCTGAAGTATCATATACTAACATGTTGATAAGCAATGAACGTATATAATATAAGGTTAATAATCTGTACAGTAATAATATAATTTAGAAACATTCTTACTCATGTCCATTGCATAAAGAAAATGCAAAGGTTAGATACTTGCCTGAAGCGCTGCTTACCGTTTGCAATTTAGATTTATCGCTTATCTCACGACCTATCATTAATAAGATCGTTCGTTCGATTAGAACAACATACTATAACACATAACACTGCTTATTGCAGTCAGAACATACCCTAATCACATTGGCACATATATTTAACAACCATTGAATCACAAATAATCACTTATCTAATCACATTATCTAAGTTCAGATCAATTTCTGAAACATGTCAGCGTACCGACAACTTTATCGGGTAATTATCGAGTCTAAGACTCTGTACTATAACTTAATATCAGTCATATTATTTATAAATGACTTATAATAATTTTAAAACATTTATTATGATTTATCATAAATTTTCAAACATTGAAATCACATTAAAATGATTTAAATACTAATCAATTCTATTATCATTAATATTTAATTAGTATTAAACTATTAATGAAATCATTTCTAAAATATTAAAGTTATTTATAATAACTCAAAATATTTTTAAACTATTAAAATTACCCTTAAATGATATTTAAAACATTTAAAATTATTTCTAAATAATTACCATTATTATCAAAGTATTAATGTTCTATTTATCAAAATATTAAAAGTCATTATTCATAACTTAAAATATTTTTAATTCATTTCTATCCCTTTTAAATGATTTTTAAATTAATAAAACTATTTATAAACTATTTATTTAATATAATTATTAAATAAATTTAATATCATTAGCAATAACTTAATAATCATTAATATTTAATTATTAATGAAATTATCCTTTAAATAGTAAAAGTTATATTTTATAACTTAAAATATTTTTAAACACTTTATTTTCATTTAAAATAATTTTTAATATAATAAAATTATTTTTAATTAATTTATTTAATTCATTTAGTAAATAAATTAATTACCATTAATATCAATTTATTAATGAAATTTATCACAAAATATTAACAGTTATTAAAAATAACTTAAAATATTTTCTTATATCATAATATAATTTTTAATAATTTTTTCAATATTAAAATTATTTTTAAATAATTTATTTAATATTATAATTAAATAAATTAAATACTTTTAATATTCCAAAAATATTAAATATTTATGAAATATATTTAAAATAATTAAAAACTAATTTTTGAAATTTAAAATAATTTTTAATAATTTATTTTGTATTTTTAATAATTTAAAACTAATTTTTCTATTTTTTTATTAATTTCCGAAAATTAAGCTATCTGTCGCTAAAGGCCACCTATAGCGACAGAACCGTCGCTATAGGTGTTCTTCATGTTCTTGGGCAAAACCCTGAACACCATAGACAGTTTCGAGGGACATTCTTTGACCACTGATTAAACACTTCTCAAGTAGTTTCTGGGCATGTTGTTGTTCAGATCATGTAGTATAAATACAAGACTACACGATCCAACATTAAACATCATCAAACAACACTTAACATAAGAGATCTAGAGTCATGAATAAGCTGTCAGAGGCTGTTCTTCATTTTTGGGTTGCCCAGAAATGAAGAACAGTTCGAGCATACACTTTTGGGCTTCCACAACTTGAAATCCTTGAAATCTTTTAGTGATTTAAAAGTCCTAGATTGTAGCTAACATGCAAGAGAGTAGATCTATTACATAAAATACAAATAACATCAACTTAATCATCCATTATGATCTAGTCAAACCATGCCAGTCGACATGTTCATATGTTTTTTGGGTTACCCAGAAAACATAGATCATGCTCGACTCGGCTAGTTTGACCAGCCTCTGTGTTCAATCCACTTGATTATTTAGTGATATTAAAGCATGGATCCATAGTACACGTACCCAACTACAACTTAGTTACAAAAACAGAATTAAAACAACAACACACTTACAGATCCAAGACCAACAAAAACTTGTCAAACACTGAAAGCCCATTTCTGGGTTACCCAGAAATAGTCTGGTCATGGTCGGTCAACGACCTTTGACCAACCATATCAAGCAATCTAACACAGATCTAAGTCTGATTTCAAGCCCAGATCCAAGATCACATACTAGACTACAACTACCAACTTTCAAAATACAAAACACATTAAAAATCATAGAGATATAAGGTCTGACATTTCTTATCAGACTTTCTGGGCAAATTCTGGGTTTCAAAAACAGCCGGTCAATGCCGGTCAACCCACTTTGACCTTAAATAACTTTTAATCTACAACAGATATGACTTTGATTCATTTTGCAGATTTAAGACAACATTGCAGGCTACTACTAACAACTTAAAAACAACACAAAACATAATCGAGCAAGGATCTGTGGCGTCTGACATTCGTTGTCAGACCACAGAACCAAGTTTTTTCCAGATTTTTAAGATCTTCAAATCTGAGCTTCTAGATGTTATGGATCTAGCATCTAGCAACCCAGATCATCCATAGACACTAGATTTAACATGTTTAACACAAAAAAACTAACATCTAACAACAGATCGTTGGACAGAAATCATGGCTAGGGTTTATACCTTCTATGAACGATTCTTGATTTCTGACTTCTGATTTGTTATAGCTGATCGTGGGGCTTTGATTTAGGACTGATATACTTGTATATTTTGAAGGTTAGAGAGAGAGAGAGAGAGAGAGCTTAGTTTGAGAGTTGTGAAAAATATAAGTAACAAATGACATTTCTCTCTCTTCAAATCTATTTATACAACTTGAATGCAATGTATTTGACTGGTGTAGGTGACTTGTTGTTGTTATTTTGAGCACATGGGGTGGTTGAAGTGGTTCAACCACTCAACCTATTGTCAAAACCTATTTGTTAGCCAAAATAATGCATTAGGGGCAAAATGGTAAATTGATAAATTATTTAATGGCAAAATTGGAACTTGGCAAACCCTTAGGGTTTAACCCTAAGGTTTAGCACAAAATGAAGAATTTTCCCACTAGGGTTTACACAAAATAAAAATTAAATAAAAAAATTAAATAAATTTTAGTTTCTAAATTTTTGAAATTAGGATTTTCTAATTATGATTAATCTTCTAATTACTTTATACAGGAACATTAGGGTTTAATATCATATAATTATCATTAATATTGCTAAAATAGCAATTAGGGTTTACGATTTTGATAATTAGGGTTACCAATTTATAATTAGGTTTTCTAATTATCAAATTAGGGTTTAAAATTTTAGGGTTTCCAAAATTAGCAATTGAGATTATAATACTTGCTAATTAATCACATTAACACAATTACAACCAATCTCGAACTCTAATTTAAATTTCAAATTAGGGTTCCTCATTTCCAAAAATTATTTAGGGTTTCTAGATTTTAAATAGGTTTTTTTTAGAAATTAGGGCTTCTAGAATTTTAATTAGGGTTCACCTAATTTATACATTTAATACACGACATAAATTATATAACACAATTATAAAATAATCTTGCACTCTAATTTGGATCTCAAATTAGGGTTTAGCATTATTACTAGTGTTTGGTCTTAATACACCGTAATTGACCTACCATTATCAATACGGAAATGCAGTACATATTCATAGCACTGAAAAATCAAAATATAATTAATATTATATTATTATTCTTATACCTTGACAATAATCCAAAATTAGGGTTTGGATTCCATATCTGATTTATTCTTCATATTTAACCTTAACAATTAAGGTAAAATAATTAACTTAATAACTTATACTAAAATTCATATAATAAAATAATTATTATAATTATTCTAAAAATCACTTCATATATTATTTAAATAATATATGCTTATATTCTCATGGAAAATAATTAATAAAAATATTTCTGCCATAATTTTAATTATTATAAAAATATACTTTATAATAATCAAAAATTCTAAAATAAATTCATTTGTAAATATTTATGTAATAAATATATTTTTATTTACCACATAAATACATATATACAATATCTTGTACAAATCCTCATCCTTAAAATAAAAAAAAATTTATACGCAAATTTTTTTATTTATTTATATAGAAAATATCGGGTTGTTACATGAGAAGTCACTCAATTATTTTTACAGTAATTGATGCATAGTATCTCACGTTATTGATTCAATTATTGTCACAATATTTTGTATTACTAAATAAATAATTGAGATGACAAGTTATTCATATTATTGTTTGTATTATTGACAATGTCTAGAAAATTCTGTCGAGGAAAGGGGTTTGGTCACCTAATTGCGCGCCAATAGGGAGAAATCCTTATCGAAAAACCCCCTCTTTCTTGGGAATGATCTGGTTGTTAATATTGCAAGTTATATTATTGATGAATAAATGTTGTTAAAAATATTGAGGGGATTTTTATGAAATATTTATTGTAAGTTTGGCGTATTATTTGGACCCTCACTTTCTCATTTTTTAAAATAATTGGTGGAAAGTTATCTCAATTATATATATATATATATATATATATATATATATATATATGTGTGTGTGTGTGTGTGTGTGTGTGTGTGTGTGTGCGAAAGAAAAAGGGAGTATAAAGTGTGTAATGTGTGTGGGTGTGTGTGAATATATATATATATAATTGGTGTGTGTGTGATTGTGATATATATATATATATATATATATATATATATATATATATATATATATATATATAGCTTACGTGTGTGTAAGGGCATTTTGAAAATCAGAAGTCTGTGAATTCAATTAAATTCGTCCGTGAACCTTTCAATTGTTTCGTCCATGAGGAAAAAAAATTGTTCACCCGTGATTTTATTCAAATAGTATCCTTTCCATTCTCCTATAAATAGGATGCTTAGTTTAAAATTAAAAATCACACCAGAATCAGAGAATTCTTCTTCTATAATATTGAGCGTATTTCTTTTGAGTTTAAGGAAGCTTTGAGCGTAGAAAACAGTATAAATTTTTTTCAAGAATATCCCCGCTATACCATTCCGAAGTACTCTCCTTTTAAGGTAAGGAATATTATTTTTGTTCAATATTCGTATGAAATAATATTTTCTTCCATACTCTGTAGTATATAAGTAATATTATTTCGTTTCAGATTCCGAATTCTACACTCATTTTGTTAAGTATTGCTTCTATACTCCTTGAATTTAGTAGAATATCCTTGAAATTTGCGCTTCATCTAGTATCTTTTCATGAAAATATTATTCTGAATATTCTTAATAATTTTTAACCTTTTCATGCAGGGGTACTATTCACGAGATACTATTCTCGAAATACTATTCATAGGGTACTATTCACTCGGGTACTATTCACCAGGGGTACTATTCATGATAAAAATTAATTTCTTTTCGGTCCAAATTATTTTTGATACAATATTATTCTTAAATTTTACTCCACAAAGCATTATCATGTTGACAATTTGGACATTATTGAATTATGGATAAATCTTTAAAATTTATCCTTGCTTTCATTTAATTGAAATCTTATATCATTGTCATCATCCTCATGCTTATATTGTGATGAAAGTCATCTTTGGCCCATAGTGCATAGATAGACTATTGATTGGTATGATTATGACCAGGGATTATTTGATATAATCATGACCTGTAATGTTACAAATGATGTGGTAAAAGTCCTCATTGGCCCGTAGTGCATTAATGGACAGTTGTTGGCATGATCATGACTATTGGTGATAACACGAATATCCTTAGCCCGTAGTGCATAGATAATTCGTGGATGTGATACTAATGAATATCATTGGCTCATAGTGCATGGATAATTCAGTGATATGGATTATTTATTGAGTTGAGTCTCAGCGATAAAATTTATGATAAACTTTTTAAATCATAGAAGATAGTAGATAGCATGCTCTACTTGACTCTTCTAATGGATTGCTTGTTTCGCTGCAGTTAAACTTGTTATTTTTTGTATTCTATAAGTTTAACACTGTTGAAGGCTAACGATAATTTATTCTGCATTATCTTAGTCATAATATTTCTTACTGGGCTAATTGAGCTCACCCTTTTGCTTTCATTGTTCTCCTCAGGAAATGAGAACGTAGCCGGGACTAGTCGGGGAATGGAGTGATGGTCTAAGATGGTGACTGTAGTAGTCCTCAGTATTTTATAAAATAGTGTGATAATAATTATAATGAGGACTCTATTTGAGTTTGGATATTGTCTAGAAGACAATATTCGTGTTAAAACTCTCAGCTATGTTTTGTTGTATTTTACACGACAGTTGTATAATTAAGTTGTATTTAAAATTTGTACCATGTATTTGGTGACTCAGAATGGGTGATGTATACCTATTCTGGGGTCGTTACGACTTTGGCCTCCTTGATCAACATATCTGAAAGGGGAGGCATTCCAAATATCAAATTTTCCAGCTAAAAGGCATCAACCTATGGGAATTATATCGGAGAAGTATCAGATGAACTGCCTCTCATCCAAAACCCTTGGTACTATTCCATCAAAGAATATTTGCGAGATGGATCTGCGCCCACTGGGACAAGTCAGGCTGAAAGAAAGTGGATCCATAGAATGACCATGAAATTCTATCTGAGCAGAAACACACTCTACAAAAGGGATGCGGGACTAGGCCTTCTAAGATGCCTAGACAAAGACCAAGCCCAGAGACTCATAGATGAAATCCATGGTGGAGTATGCAGCCCACATATAAGCGGTCCTCTACTTGTCAAGAAGATCATAAGAACATGGCATTACTGGATCTCTCTCAAAGCTGACTGTGATGATCACATCAGGAGATGTTATCAATGCTAAATTCATGGAAATGCTATCCACGCCTCTCCAAGGGAACTCCACAATATGAGTTCACCATGGATCTTTTCAATGTGAGAAATGGACGTGATCAGGCCAATCAAGCCCAAAGCTAGCAATGGTCATCAATTTATCTTCACCATGATTGACTACTTCACCAAGTGGGTAGAAGTAGCCTCTTTTCCCAAAGTTACCAAAGAGGTGATCATTGGTTTCATCAGAAACAATGTCATTTGTCGATATGGACAATTGGAGGTGATTGTATCAGACAATGCAAAAAACCTCAACAACCAAATGAAGGAGGAATTATGCAGCAAATTCCACATCAAGCATCTCAACTCCATCATTTATCGACCAAAGATGAATGGTGTTGTTGAAGCGGCTAATAAGAACATCAAGAAAAATCATGCAAAAGATGTCCGCTAATCACAAAGGATGGCCTGACTTGTTTCCTCTGACTCTATTGGCCTACAAAATATCAATGCGCACTTCCACTGGGGCAACCCCTTACTCATTAACCTATGGCATTGAAGCAGTACTCCCATAGAGGTAGAAATAGAATCCCTAAGAGTGTTGATAGATGCTCGAATGGAGGAAGACCAATGGTTGCAAAATCGGTACCACCAATTATCTCTGATAGATGAAAGGCAGACCACAACCATTTTTCATGGTCAATTATATCAACATAGGATCGCTCAATCCTACAATAAGAAAGTCCGACTAAGGCAATTCAAAGAAAATGACTTGGTCTTAAAGAAGGTCCTTGACAATCAAGATTAATTTAAAGGAAAGTTCGCCCCAAACTGAGAAGGCCCTTTCATTGTCAATGAGGTATTGACAGGAGGAGCCCTCAGATTGCAAGAAATGGATGGCGAAGAATTTTCTCAGCTTATCAACTCAGACACCGTAAAAAGGTATTATGTCTGAAGTTACTCGTAAACCAGCATCCTGGTTCTGGATCATCAATCTATCAGTTAATTTAGGTTTTCAAAACCTTTCTAACTGCATTAGTTTGCCCTAAAGAGTGAACTATGTATACCTAATCTCCCCCAGATATAGGAGTACGTAGGCCGCCATTTATGGTGCGGTCTAACCTTTGCGAAAAAAAGAAAAAACCCTTCACCACATACAACTTTCAAACCGTCTAGCTCAGGCTGGAACTACGCAGACCTGATCTCCCCCATACACAGGAGTACGTAAGCAACCTTCTATAGTGCGGTTTAACCACAAAAATAAAAAAATCCAAACCCTTCAACTTTGTCAACCTTCCGAACCTTTTCACGCTAGGTTTGAACTACACAGACCTGATCTCCCCTCATCAATGGGAGTACGTAGACAACCATTTACGGTGCGGTCTCAACCCTGCGAAATCACAAAACCCATTTAACGGTGCTGTGATCACCCTTTCAAAGTAAACCATAAGAGATGGAACTACCTGGTTTCCCCTCATCAATGGGAAACAACCGGCGACCATCTGTGGTGTGGTCAAACCACACCTCATCGGCTTAGACAACAGAGACGTAACTACATATTCTCCCCTCATAAATGGGAGAAAAATTGGCGGCCATCTATGCTGCGGTTGAATCTAAACACCAATTCATAAGAGATGGAACTACCTGGTCTCCCCTAATCAATGGGAGAAAACTGACGACCATCTGTGGTATGGTCACCCTCAGAGAGGAAATCCAAAATCCTCTCCTCAAACCACAACCATATGCAGAAACTAGTCCCAAAACACCAAAGAGCTGAGAAGCCCAAAGATCAACGATCCATTCTGAAAGATCCTGAGACATCTCAAAGTCCATCCATCAATGAGGAGTTTAGAATAAATCGAGATCGTAAGTCCTGGAGAAAAAGGGAACTATCAAGCAAGTAACAAGGCATATCTAAAAGGGAAGTAAATAAAAATATATTTCATTGCCATATAATATTGTTTGATATATACAATGTGTCATGTACATGACAAAAATGGCTAACCTAGTATATGCAGGAAAATCAAAGCTAATCTACAAAATCGTGGATAAGCGAGCCATCAAGTCCAACATGGCATCCCTCTCAGTAAATGGAGGTGAATCTATGAACTCCTGCCTCAGGGTGTCCATGTGATCCAGGAGATCTACGGCCATTTGCATAGTGCTACCATGCTCATCAATGAATTCACTCATCTCTGCAATAATGCCATCAGTATAAGATCTAAGTGCAGTACTATCTGTAGTGGCAGCATCTCGGGTAGCTAGAGCCTCATCCCGCTCAACAACAGCGGTATTCCTGCTAGCTAGAGCATCATCCCTCTCAATAAAAGCGCCATCTCTATCAGAAAGAGCTATCAACATCAAGGCCATAACCTGATCCCTCTCAAACGTTATCAGATATAACCTCTGCTCTAAATACTCTACAGAAGGTGGAGCCACAACAGTGGGAATACTGGGGGAATCAACCAGAGCTACTGACGAACCAGTAAATAGGTCATCCTCGATGGGCGCCATAGGTTCTCCATCATCAAAATCAATACCCGACTCTGAGGAAATAACCCTAGCCGATACAATCTCTGCTTCCAGGCATGAAGAATACTTTGGAGAGTGACCTAGATGGCTAGTCAAAAAGTCAGCCCTCTCTCGACGAGTCTAACAGTCATAAATCCTGGTTAAATCCTTCACTGACAGAAGTTGAGATGACAATCGCTGACCCACTGCCCCGTCAAAGGGATGAATATCCTGAAACTAGTCAAACTGTCCCATGACAGCCAGTGGACGATATGTGGTAACCCCCCTCAAACCTGCCAGGGGAAGATTGTCCATGCCGACTGCATGAGTGATAAAACTATAGGGATAGCTGAGTCCCGAATATAGCAAAATAGCAAATGGGTCCTCGATCCCTAACAAGAAAGCCAACCATGATGCTGCGTTTATACACTCAGTGTTAGGTTTGTAATATTCGTGAACGCAATCAAATTGCATAAAGTAAGCGGAAATGTGGAAAAGCAGAGTTTTAAAATTTTACAAACCATATACTCGGATCATCCTTTATGCAAAATTATTAATTAAACGAAAAATAAAGGACGAGAATCATACCCTTGAAGATCCGAGCTTCCTCAGGTACAAGTTCACCTCCAAATCTTTTTCGTGTTCAACTTGAATCCACCGAATTGTGTTCCTTCTTTTGATCAACGTTAGCCACCCAAGTGTTTGGCCTCTAGAGGTGATCCACCAAGGAAGAAGAAGTATTCAAGAAGAAGGGTATTTGACAAAACCCTAGTTTTTCTATCTCTATAGAAAAGAACGTACTCTCCAACTATTGGAATTGCGTATCTAGATATCTGATATAAGACTCACCTTATAAAGATATCAGGTAACCCTATTAAAATAAGGTATTATTTATTTAATTAAACTCTTTTAATTAAATGGGCTTCCTAATCTTATTAGGGATAATTAATTAAACTCCTTTAACTAATTTTTCCTCCTAATACTATTAGGAATAAATGAGAGTACTTATATTAAATTAATTCCAAAACTCTTTTAGAAATTAAAATAATAATAATTGTAATAATATTAATAAGACTCCTCTTATTAATTTATATTTAATATTTTTAAAATATTAAATAATAAATATTAAGCTATTTAATTTATTCTATCACCATAGATTAAATTAAATATACTTAACATATTATTACGATTATGCCATTAACTTCTTAAATAATTATTCTTCCTTTTTATGGTGTGACCCTTTAGGTTCTCCATATTAAACCGGTTGTGAATAAATCAATTAGAACAATTCTAATCTTATTTAAATAAATAAATTAAACAATTAATTTATTTAAATAAATAATATTTATTCTACAATAGGGATAAGCCTCCCTAGTGATCAACGACTTTCCAGACAATATAGATTTTAACATTAATCATAAAAGAACCTTTGAGTAAATAGTTACCGTACAATTCAATCCTTTCACCATATAATATCCCAATTAAATATAAGACATAGAATTACTGTCAAGCCTTATTTTATTTAATTATATGTTTTTCGATTCTTAAATGCACAACTCTAAATAATACAAATTAGAAACTCCTTTTTAATTTCATTCTGCCTTGGCCAAGGACTATTGGGTTGTCATTTATCGAATCACATAGGACATTTCTCATCTTTTACTAGAGGTGGTAGATTTTTTATTGATCATACATTATCTCCATGTACAACTTATTATACCCAAGCATACCCTTTGATATACCCTAAGGGTCTTAAGGAATAAGTCAAAGTATAATTCATCATACATAAGATACTATGATGATCTCAAGTCCAAGGATCACTTGTACTACTATCACTACAGGAATTCCTATTGATATGCAAGTAAAACTCCATTAGGTATTCCTTAGCGAGCCACGTTCAGTGAACTTATTCTCTAATAAGCACCTACATACTTGCTTTAGTGTCTTCACACTAATGATCATGAGATCAATCATCCTCATCCAATGAGCAAGCAATATATGTACCAATCTTTCAGGATTCACTAATCCCTAATTTAGTAATCCAACGATTGGGAACTATTTCAGTTTTAAGCTTTCTAAGAATTTAGATCTCATTAAAATGATCATCATCATTATTCTAAAAGCATTGCTTAAAACTATGGGTTTATCACATATTATAAAATAGCATCATGTAGATAATTAATACTTTTTATTAATAACTGAATAAGATTGTTACAAAGTATATGCTTTATCATCAAACATGATTAGCTTGTGTGCATACTACTTTCAATCTCCGACTTGCACTAAAGCCAATCGTCATGGTATCTCATACCCTTCTTCTCTAAGTGACGATTATCCTGTTGTTGGATAAGTTTTAGTTAATAGATATGTAATGTTATTCATGAGAGTTCACTATCTCTATAGTGATTTCCCATCTTTCAATGATTCTTATAATCAAATGAAAGTGCCAAAACACATGGTTAGATCCAAGATGAGACTTAGGAACTATTCCTAGTTTTGTAATGAACTTTTCATCCAAACAATCAACTTGCAGCTTCATTTATAGTTATATACTTTGTCTTTATCACTAAACCAACAACTCTTTGCTGTTTGGAACCTTTTCAATTCACTGCACCACTGTTCAAGGTAACCCTTTACCTTAAAGTGGATTTTCTGTCGTCTTGGTCTGTCTGAAAAACCTGAGTTTGTTAAGCCCTCTAGTTTTAATTTAGACCCACCATAAACATTATCACATCCTTAGTGTCGGTTAAGTACTTTAAGATATTTTTCACTGACTCACAATGAACTTCTCCAGAATATGACTAATCAACATCAGGTCTCCTATATTTTATTGCAAACATGATTGTCACTCATGCGATCTCTCTTTAGAAGTCTATGAGGACTATTAAGAGAGATACACTCCATGGCTCATGGGAGCTGTCGTTTACACTCCTAAATTAATCTCACTTTCACTTTACAAATTCAAACAATTAGCACAGTAGTAAGCAAGGATCGATCCCACAGAGAGTGATTTGTTTTATATTTATCCTATGATTTCTAATGAAAAGGGAATTTTTAATTAATTAACTAAATTAACAAGAATAAACTAATAAGAATAAACAATGAATAAAAAGCTTCAGTTCTTCAGTTCAGTATCACCTTTTTACAATAATGGATTAGTCAAGTATAACATTATTTATCCTTCAATGAAACTAATAGCCCTAGGTAACAACAAGCTCTGCTACCTGAAACTCCCCTTAGATTGTCACTCAATGAAACAAGCTCTTCACAAGATTCTAACAATTATATAACCTAAAACAAGCTCTCTAGATTTAATATAATAGCAGCATTAAGAACTAGGGAATTAGACTATTCCAAGCAACAAACACATAAGCTCGAATTGTTTAGCTTGTCTTCTGATAATCATAGCAATACTCAAAAGATTGTCCACAAGCAGATATTACTAATTACTACTTGTAATTAGAAACAATATCAATTACACGTATCAAGGTTGAAATCAGGCTCCAAGTGACTGCTATGCAAATTGCAACTTCCAAACTTTGAGGTTCAACTTCCGTCTGGTAAAAAGATCATAACTTCTTTATACGAACTCCGATTGGGACGATTCAAAATGTTCCAAAAAACTAAGGAAGAGCTCTACAATAAAATCCAAGTTCCAAGCCAAGACCATGCATGCAACTTAATGCTAAAAACCCTGCAATTTTTCTTTTTTTCTCATTTCATCTCCAATTCCTCCTGAAATCATTAAATACCATAATAAGCTCATATACACATGAAACATGCAATAAAACTAAATATAATGGAATCAAAATAAATGAATAATATGCACTCATCAAATTTCCTCACACTTAGCCTTTTACACGTCCTCGTGTAAACCAAAAGTTTGATTTCCAAAAAATTCTATTCAACCATCATGTTAAAAGATTTCAAGGTACAAATAATGATTATCAATACTAAATTTTCAAAAATCTTAATCAATGTCTTATCAGTTAACTCACAATGAACAACATTACTAGTTCACCAATGAATTTCATTAAACCAAACCATAACCACATAAGCAACTTTCCAAAAATCATCATACTTAATTAACTTAGTTACCATGGAGCAAAAACCGTGCACACTGACTCACAACCAAGAACAAAATTTTCTTGCTTTTAAGTTTTTTCATAGAACTTTCTTTTTAGCACAGATGATTGTATTTTCATGCTTCTTTTTTTCGTATATTTTTTTTTCTTTTCTTGACATGTGCAATGTCTCCTTTTCTTAGGCTTTTCAGAGTTACTCATTTGCGAACTTTCCACCAACGACTCCCAAACCAGATGATCTTAGGGCGCTAGCTGTAGAGACACCCCTAAGGCTTACTTATTCAAGTAACAAAAGCCACAAAAGTCTACTAGTCAAGCTGTTTTTATCCATCACACTTTTCAGCGTGAATATCGATGCTTCCCAAGGCTTGGATATCTAGTTATTTCGCACAATGGACATTGAAGCAGATTTTTAATTTTCATTTTTTCCTTCCCTTTTTTTTTCTTTTTTTCACCCATCATTTTTTTCACATGGTTCTGCAACAACATAAGCAAGTTAAACAGTTCTAAGTCATGAAATCAGTGCACATAGACAACTCCACAAATAACTTAGCCAAAAAAACATGCTTCTCATATTCAAGTACTCATGTATCACAAATTCAATTCAAATCAGTTACTATGGATCATAGCTTAGTCTTCATCATTCATTAACCAACTAAGCATTAAATAGATTTTGAAATGTAGCATTAATTTTCAATCTTTGACTTTAATCTTTTTAACACAAAGCCAGATAGAATCATGAAATCAATTTTTTTTTTAAAAAATTTCAAATGCATCAATTTTTCAAATTCTCCATGAAAATAGGATCAATATTCCTACATAAATAAAAACCTAAATCTTCCCCCCACACGCAAACCTTACATTGTCCCCAATGTAAAAAAAATCATGCAAAGAAGAAAATACTTCTAGCTAACATGTAATAAAAAAACTAAAAAGTGAAGGGATAGAAAAATCAAATCTGAGATCTTGGGTTGCCTCCCAAGCAGCTGCCCTTGTTTATTGTCATTGGCTTGACATCATCCTTCTCATCCTATGTAATTGGACTTGTGTACTTCAAGTGGACTGGTAATAATTTTAATTCTTCATTAGGAGCATCCTTCAGATCATGATTTTGCTTCATTCCAGCCCTCAAATTCTCCTTGTATATTTGTATTTGATCAAAAGATTCCTGCACTATAGAGTCAACAACATCAGTAGAAAAAATAGAATTAATATTACCAAGATACCTTTTAACTTCATATATGCTGAACTGGACATGTGCCTCATCCAATTCCATAGTTAAGGTCCAATGGTATGTATCATGTTGTGTTTTTATTATTTACACCGATGTATCCTCTATATCCTCTTTGTAAATATCTGCAGAACTTATCAAATTGTTCTCCTCTTCCTCTTGTTCATCCTTTTCAGACTTTAAATACCTGATTTCTTCTTCAAATTCAGTAGTAGCCTCAAGCACTTCCAACTGGTTTCCACTAGTAAACTCCTCATCATCTTTAAGTTCTTGTTCTCTATTCGAGATTTCTTCTAGGAATTTTTCATTAGACTCTGTATACCACCACGTTGAATTCTTTCCAACTTTCCAATTCCTTGTTAGAACTTGGGGAAAAGGTAGTTTCGGTTCATAAGCTGAAAGAGGTGGAAATTTATGCTTGAGTATATCACTGCTGTTTATTTCACTATTGTCTGACTTGTTTTGTATTGACTTTCCTTGTTGCCGATCCTCTGCACCACATCTCAATGTTATGGCACTTACATTTTCAACAGTTTGAGAAAGTGACCTTCTTACTGTGGTTGCAAGTTGACCAACTTGGTCCCTCAAATCTTGAACAGAAGTTCTTGTCTCCTACTGGAATTGTTGTGTCTGACTCATGAACTGTTGTGTTTGGTTCATGAATGCCTTGAACATATCCTCCATAGATGTCCCAGAATTAACAGGTACTTCTTGATTTTCTGTGTGGTACTGAGGTTGAGCTTGCTGAATACCTTCAGTATTCCTTACAGCCATTTGTTGAACTAAAATAGTTAAATCAGAAATCTGCTGCTCCAAGTCTCTCGTGCTTACCCCATTTACCCTTTGTGGTGTGTGATCCATCTTAGTTCCATACTGTTGTGAGTTAGCTGCCATATTTGTAATTAAGTTCCTTGCCGCTTCTGGAGTCTTGTCTACCAGTGCTCCTCCACTTGCTGCATCAATCATGCTTCATTCCATTGGTAGCAACCCCTCATAGAAGTACTGGATCAAGTAATGTTCATCAATTCCATGAGGTGGACAGCTGGAACACAACTTCTTGAACCTTTCCCAATACTCATAGAGATTCTCTCCATTGAACTGCCTGATTCCATATATCTCCTTTCTTATATCGGTAACTCTTGATGCAAGAAAATACCTCTCCAAGAATAACCTTTGCATATCATTCCATGATCGTATTGATCCTGAAGGTAGATAGTATAACCAGTCTTTAGCCAAATCTGCTAATGAGAATGGAAAAAGTCTAAGCTTGATCTGCTCCTCTGCCACTCCTTGTGCTTTCATCGTGGAACACACCACATGGAACTCCTTTAGATGCTTATATGGATTTTCACCTGCAAGACCACGAAAAGTAGGCAAAAAATGAATTAGTCTAGAGTTAAGTTCAAAAGCAACATCTAAAGTAGGATACTCAATACAAAATGATGATTGATCAAGATCGAGAGTAGCTAGTTCTTTTAAAGTCCTATTTTTGTTTGGCACCGCCATCTTTTCCTCTTCAAGTGATGGAACAAAATCTTCTTCTATATCTGCAGTTTTCTCTATCTCTTGAACAAAATTTAAGTTAATAGAGTGAGAGGATTAAGTTATAAAACAAAAATAAAAATAAAATAATAAATAAACGAAAACAACGAATAAACAAAAATAAATAACACTCCCCGACAACGGCGCCAAAGTTTGGGAGCTGTCATTTACACTCCTAAATTAACCTCACTTTCACTTTACAAATTCAAACAATTAGCACAGTAGTAAGCAAGGATTGAACCCACAGAGAGTGATTTATTTTATATTTATCCTATGATTTCTAATGAAAAGGGAATTTTTAATTAATTAACTAAATTAACAAGAATAAACTAATAAGAATAAATAATGAATAAAAAGCTTCAGTTCTTCAGTTCAGTATCACCTTTTTACAACAATGGATTAGTCAAGTGTAACATTATTTATCCTTCAATGAAACTAATAGCCCTAGGTAACAACAAGCTCTGCTACCCGAAACTCCCCTTAGATTGTCACTCAATGAAACAAGCTCTTCACAAGATTCTAACAATTATATAACCTAGAACAAGCTCTCTAGATTTAATATAATAGCAGCATTAATAACTAGGGAATTAGACTATTCCAAGCAACAAACACATAAGCTCAGATTGTTTAACTTGTCTTCTGATAATCATAGCAAAACTCAAAAGCTTGTCCACAATCAGATATTACTAATTACTACTTGTGATTAGAAACAATATCAATTACACGTAATATTATTCCTTGATCTAGCATATGATATTTGTTAACCAACTCAATCCTGCAGAAATCAAATCAGTTAAGCCAAATAACATTCAGAAATTAAATCAGATTATCAAGAATGAATTTCATGTGAGAAAGAATAAATAATGAATACTCAATTAACCATTAATTATAAATAAGGTTCAACATCCCTTAGAACTGAATAAAAAAACTTAGCTCGTGTCTTCAATCTTCCAATGTTGTAGATGAGAGAATGTAGTAGATGATTGAATGAATAAAATCCTGACTATCATCCTCTATTTATAGTGCTAGACAAAGTCCTAAATCCTATAGGAAGTAGAAATCCAAATCCTAAAAGGAATTACAAATCATAACTAGTTTCCATAAAAATATAGAATCTAATTTGAAAATAAATCTTAGTATAAAGTAAATCCTAAAGCTAATAGAAATAATAATCCCATTCTATGTTGAAATTTGCCAAAATCTGCATTTAGAAACTTTCCAAAAATCCAAGATTTTCCAATTTTCGCTGTCAAATTCGCTGGGGCGAATTTCAATTTCCTGTTGCGACGTCCTTTGGTAAAACGAGCATAACTTTTGATCCGGGAGGAGTTACGGGGCCTGCTACCAATCAAAACGAAAATATCGACGAGATCTACAAATTTTATTTTTTTGAGATTAGATAGATTCCGGCTATATCAAGGTTGAAATCAGGCTCCAAGTGACTGCTATGCAAATTGCAACTTCCAAACTTTGAGGTTCAACTTCCGTCTGGTAAAAAGATCATAACTTCTTCATACGAACTCTGATTGGGACGATTCAAAATGTTCCAAAAAACTAAGGAAGAGCTCTACAATAAAATTCAAGTCCCAAGCCAAGACCATGCATGCAACTTAATGCTAAAAACCCTGCAATTTTTCTTTTTTCCTCATTTCATCTCCAATTCCTCCTGAAATCATTAAACACCATAATAAGCTCATATTGTGACGCCCCCAAAAATAGGTATACATCACCCATC
This sequence comes from Panax notoginseng, assembly GCA_016801055.1. Classification (NCBI taxonomy): domain Eukaryota; kingdom Viridiplantae; phylum Streptophyta; class Magnoliopsida; order Apiales; family Araliaceae; genus Panax; species Panax notoginseng. Next base: position 140,812,006 of record CM029020.1, read on the forward strand.
TTGGGTCGTCAGATACATAGTACAGAATATAAATACAACTTACTAATACAACTGTCGTGTACAATACGACAAAACATAAACTGTGAGTTTGAATACAAATATTATCTTCTAGAGAGTATTCATACTCAAAAGGAGTCCTCATTACATTTATTAACACACTATTACATAGAATAGTGAGGACTACTAACTAATACTATCATTCAAACCATCACTCCGTTCCCCGACTTGCCCCAGCTACGTTCTCATTTCCTGAAGAGAACAGTGAAAGAAAGGGTGAGCTCAACTAGCCCAGTAAGAAATATTATGACTAAGATAATGCAGAATAAATTATCATTAGCCTTCAACAATGTTAAACTGATAAAATATAATAGACATCAAGTTTAACTGCAGTGGAACAAGCAATCCATTAAAAGAGTCAAGTAGAAAATAAACTCTACTATCTTTTATGATTTAAAAGGTTTTTCAACACTGTGATCGCTGGGACTCAGCTTAATAAAATAATCCACATCATCGAATCACCCCTGCACTACGGTCAAGGATATTCGTGTATTCATTAATGGTCAAGATCATGTCAACAACTGTCCATCAATGCACTACGGGCCAATGAGGACTTTTACCACATCATTTGTAACATTACGGTCATGATTATACCGAATAATCCCTGGTCATAATCATACCAAGTCCATCTATGCACCACAGGCCACAGATGACTTTTAACATTTTATAAACATGAGGATGATGGCAATGATATAAGAATTCAATAAAACAAGTTCAAGAATTAATTTATCCAAGAATTAATAACGTCGAAATTGTCAACATGATACTGCTTTGTGGAGTAAAATTCAAGAATGCTTAGAAGAATATTTTCATGAAAAGATACTGGATGAAACGCAATTATCAAGGATATTCCACAAATTTCATGGAGTATAGAAGTCAAAACTTAACCAACTGAGTACAATAAAGAATGGAATAACAAAAGAAATCACCATGCATGCGATAGACCGCACAAACAGGTTATTCCAACAGAATAATAAATAATGGAACCAGGTCCGGCGTAAACGCACAGACAGGATATTCCGACAGAATAATAAATAATGGAACCAGGTCCGGCGTAAACGCACAGACAGGATATTCCGACAGAATAATAAATAATGGAACCAGGTCCGGCGTAAAACGCACAGACAGGATATTCCAACAGAATAATAATAAAGACGGAACCAGGTCCGGTGTAAAATACACAGACAGGATGTTCCAACAGAATAATAATAAAGACGGAACCAGGTCCGGTGTAAAACACACAAACAGGATGTTCCAACAGAATAATAGAAGAATGTCACCAAGTATAGGGTAGACTGCGTATAAGAAATGGAATAACAACAGTTCTCTTCATGAATAAGAAAGAATAACACCCCTTACCGTTTTAAAGAAGAGCTGAAATAAGGAAGTAGTTAAGTAGCAGAATACTCTTCTTCTCTCTCTCTATAGTTTCTCTCTATAGTTTCTCTCTCTAGAGTTCAGTGAATTCGTAAGAAATAATGAAAGAATGAGCTACTATTTATAGAAAAATAGAATGCATAGTAACTAATCCATGAACGGTCCAGATTGATTACTTTAATCTGACGGTCCATATTTAAAGAAAAATCTTTTAAATAAAATATAATATATTCTATTTATAGAATAACTTTAATAAAGTATTCTGTTTTATATAAAAAGATGTTTCTGTTTTATTACGTTAATAATACGAATAAAACAAAACGTCATTATCGCTAAATAATTCATATTATTAACTGACAATAATTGAATCAAACTGAGTGACTTCTCACATAAGCATTAATAATCAATACCGTGTGCTACTATGCAACCACACGTATTACTGTACTTTTACTATCGAGTAGTTCAACAGTAACAATGGTAAAACTTCCGCCGTTATTTTTAATAAAATATTTTTGTCGTTTTCTCAATCCGACAATAATTCCGTTGTGGGGTCCACTAATGATTGTGTCGTTGTACGAATATTTCCTGTTAAAACGAATATTCCCGACCAATCGAATATTATATAACAACTTGCGTACTTTGCAAAATTTATAAATATTACCCACAACTATAACATTATATCAAATTAACTCCATAATATTCAAAAATGATATTTATAGAAAATTCATCTTTATTTATAAAAGTTGGGGTCTTACAACCTCCCCTTCTTATGAAATTTCGCCCTCGAAATTAGGGTACGTACCTGGTATGTCGAAGAGATAAGGATACCTTGATTTCATTTCAGATTCTAACTCCCAAGTCATTTCCTCAACATCGTGGTTTCTCCACAAAACTTTGACTTGAGGTATAACCTTGGAGCGTAGAATATGTTCCTTCTTATCCAAGATTTGAACAGGAACTTCTTCATAAGTCAAATCCTCCGCTATTTCGTCCGGTTCTAACTCAATAATGTGGTTCGGGTCTTCCACATATTTGCGTAACATGGATATGTGAAAAACGTTATGAACACGAGACATACTTGGCGGTAAAGCGAGTCTATAAGCCACAGTTCCTACTCGATCGAGGATTAAAAATGGACCGATGATTGAGCTTTCCTCTCTTTCCAAATCTCGTAACTCCTTTCCATGGAGCAACACGTAAGAACACATGATCTCCTACATCAAATTCCACGTCCTTTCGATGAAGATCAGCATAACTCTTTTGTCGATCTTGTGAGGTTTTTATACGTTGTCGGATCGTTTGAATCTTTTCTGTAGTCATACGTACCAACTCCGGTCCCAACAACGTTGCTTCACCCACCTCATCCCAGCATACTGGAGAACGACATTTTCTTCCATACAATGCTTCGAATGGAGCCATGTCAATACTTGCTTGATAACTGTTGTTGTAGGAAAACTCCACCAATGGTAAGAACTTGTCCCAACTTCCCTTGAAGTCAAAGACACAGAGTCTTAATAGATCTTCAAGAGTTTGAATAGTCCTCTCTGATTGTCCGTCCGTCTGAGGATGATATGCTGAACTAAATCGTAAATTCGTGCCCATAGCTTTTTGTAAACTAACCCAAAATCGTGAAGTGAATCTTGGGTCTCGGTCAGAAACTATGGATACTGGCATACCATGCAGTCTTACAATCTCGTTTATGTACATACGAGCAAGACGTTCAAGTGTATAAGTTTCTCGTATCGGTAAGAAATGAGCAGACTTGGTCAATCTATCAACAATGACCCAAATCGCATCAATACCTTGAGAAACCCTAGGAAGACCGGTAACGAAATCCATGGTAATGTGCTCCCACTTCCATTCTGGAATTTCAAGTGGTTGCAATGGACCTTTTGGTACTTGATGCTCCGCTTTGACTCGTTGACAAGTTAGACACCTTGAGATAAACAACGCTATCTCTCTCTTCATATTGCTCCACCAAAATGTATGACGAAGATCATGATACATTTTGGTACTTCCAGGATGGATTGCAAACGGTGTGTTGTGCGCCTCCATCATGATTTCATACTTTAAATCAGGGTTGTTAGGAACACAAAGTCTGGAGTTGACTCGAAGTATTCCTTCTTCATCGATTCTTGCTTCCGGCATAGCACCTTCTTGCACTTTCTTCCTTATACGCATCAGCTCCAGGTCTGTAGCTTGAGCAGCTTTAACTTTATCGATTAAAGTCGGTTCTACTCGTATATTCGCCATCATCACATGGGTCCCTGGAGTCTTTAACTCTATCTCCATCCTTTGTAAATCACACAAAATGGGCCTTTGTGTTGACAATATCGCACTCGTACTTGCATATGATCTTCTACTCAATGCGTCAGCTACCACGTTCGCTTTTCCAGGATGGTATTGAATGGTATGATCATAATCTTTCAACAGTTCAAGCCAACGTCGTTGTCGCATGTTGAGTTCCTTTTGAGTGAAGAAATATTTGAGGCTTTTATGATCCGTAAAGATCTCCACCTTCTCCCCATACAAGTAATGCCTCCAAATTTTAAGTGCAAAGACAACAGCTGCCAACTCTAGATCATGAGTAGGATAATTCCTCTCATATTCCTTGAGTTGTCTTGATGCATAGGCTATGACTTTTCCATGTTGCATGAGAACACATCCCAACCCTTTGCTCGAAGCATCACTGTAGATGACAAATCCCTCCGAGCCAGATGGTATTGTTAGAACAGGTGCTGAAATGAGTCTCCTCTTGAGTTCTTGAAAACTCTGCTCACATTCTTCGCTCCAACCGAACTTTGTATCTTTCCGAGTCAGCTGAGTTAATGGAGTAGCGATTCGAGAAAATCCTTCCACGAATCTCCGATAATAACCAGCTAAACCAAGAAAGCTACGTACTTCGGTCACTGATTTAGGTTGCTCCCAGCTTTGAATAGCTTCAATCTTTGCCGGGTCAACCGATATTCCACGACTTGATACTACGTGCCCAAGGAATGCTACCTCTTCCAGCCAGAACTCGCATTTCTTCAACTTGGCATAAAGTTTGTATTCACGAAGCTTTTGGAGTACCAACCTCAAGTGTTGCTCATGATCTTCACGGCTTTTGGAATAAACAAGGATGTCATCGATAAAGACGACCACAAAGTGATCCAAATATTCCTTGAATACCCTGTTCATCATATCCATGAAGGCAGCAGGAGCATTAGTCAATCCAAAAGACATAACTAAGAATTCATAATGCCCATACCGAGTTCTGAAGGCAGTCTTTGGAATATCCTCAGTTCTAACCTTCAGCTGATGATATCCAGAACGAAGATCGATCTTTGAAAAGAATTGTGCTCCTTGCAACTGGTCAAACAGGTCATCAATACGTGGCAATGGGTACCTATTTTTGATGGTGACATGATTCAACTCCCGATAATCAATACAAAGTCGCATACTCCCATCTTTCTTCTTCACGAATAGAACAGGAGCACCCCAAGGAGAAGTACTAGGACGAATAAAACCAATGTCTAACAATTCCTGCAGTTGGGTCTTTAACTCCTGAAGTTCAATAGGAGCCATTCGATATGGGGCTTTGGAAATGGGTTTTGTACCGGGTTCAAGGTCGATACAAAATTCAATTTCACGCTCTGGGGGTAGGCCAGGAAGTTCTTCGGGAAATACGTCAGGAAATTTATTAACAACAGAAATATCATTCAAAGCTGACGTATTTTTGTTTAGATCTGTGACATGAGCTAAGAAAGCTTGACATCCGTTTTTCAATAAACGAATAGCTTTATGGCTTGAGATGACAGCGATTGATTTTAATGGTTTGGTTGCTTGAATTCGCATAATAGGTCGATTAGGAATATGAAAGCTAACAACCTTACGAAAACAATCAATTTTTGCATGATGAGTAGTTAACCAATCAATCCCTAGAATCACGTCAAATGCAAGTATTTTTAATGAAATAAGATCGACAGGTAATGTGTGGGTACCAACTTGAACCAAACAAGACTTATAAACCGTGGATGTAATGAAGGTTTCTCCCAATGGAGTTTCAACTGCTAAGTCAAAGTCTAATTTCTCCGGAATCAAATTTAATCGATGAGCGCAAGTAGGAGAAATAAAAGAATGGGTAGAACCGGTATCAAATAAAGTATAGACTTCGTTAGAGTTTATGATAAGCTTACCCGTGATGACCTCATTCGGGTTCCTTGCTCTCTGGGAGTTCACAACAAACGCTCTCCCTTGCACAACCGGTTTTGACTTTTCTGGGACGGCCTTTGGTGCCTCCATCCTAGCTGAATTTGTCTTCGGTAAACGACAAAATCGGGCTAAATGACCTTCTCTTCCACAATTATAACATGCTTTGGACGGCATCGCGCAGTTTGGACTGATGTGCCCCTCCCCTCCGCATTTGAAACATATGATAGGTGGTCGTTCTCCTTCCTTAACGACAGGTGCTGGTGCTGACGTCTTTCCATCATTGTTGAATCTCCTCTTCTTGAAATGCCCATTCTTATTGTTTTGGCCCTGATTACCACCGAAGTGGTTACCATTTCTGGCCTGTTGATTCCCTCCACGCTTGTTGTCACCGCTTCGATGACTGCTTTCACTGGTATTATCATTTTGTCGGCTGCTCTCTTTTGGTTGCGTTGTCTCGTTATCGCGCTCCACCAACTGAGCCCTATTTACAACATCTGAATACAAACACAGTTTATGAGAAACAAGGTGTTGACGTATCTCCGGCTTCAAACCTCTTAAAAACATCCGCGTCATTCTTTCTTCATTATCCACCAGGTGGGACGCAAACCGGGATAACTCCGCAAATTTTGCCTCGTACTGCGACACGGTCATATTATTCTGCTCCAATTTGATGAACTCCACCTCCTTCATGTGACGAATACTCTCGGGAAAGTATTTGTCGTTAAACAGCTCTTGGAACTTCTCCCAAGACATCTTCAGTGCGGCAGGTTGAGTACGCTTTATCGATTCCCACCAGTAATCTGCCTCTCCTCGCAACATAAAGGCGGCAAAGGGAACCTTTTGCTCCTCGGAGCAACCCAAGACATCAAATATCTTGGTGATCTGCTTTATCCATGTTTCAGCTACAAGTGGTTTGGGTTCTCCCTTAAACTCCGGTGGTCCCAGCTCCTTAAACTGTTTAGCGGTGACCGCCTGAGAGTTTCCAGTATTTCCACCTACGTTGTGGACAGGAGCCGCTTTCACCTGTTGTTGCATGAATTGCATAAAACCTCTGAACATTCCATCATTCATCATCTGGTCAGTGTTGTTGTTTACATGAGGATTGTCACCTTCCTGATGAACATTATCCTGATTATTGATATGTGGTGAATCAATAATCGCCTGCGCTCCATTGCTATTCTCAACATTCTCAGATGCCATTTTCAGATACTGCCACAAAATAAAAGTTAATTGATATGTCATATATTATCCTTATATTATGACCGACCAATTAAATACCATGCAAATAAACTTAGGTAGGTCATACTAGCGAAGGAATTCCCCGTTTCTCCCCTCCTAGTTCTATTCTCACATCTTAGCCAGGGATCATATCCCTAAGCTCTGATACCAACTGTGACGCCCCCAAAAATGGGTATACATCACCCATCTTGGGTCGTCAGATACATAGTACAGAATACAAATACAACTTACTAATACAACTGTCGTGTATAATACGACAAAACATAAACTGTGAGTTTGAATACAAATATTATCTTCTAGAGAGTATTCATACTCAAAAGGAGTCCTCATTATATTTATTAACACACTATTACATAGAATAGTGAGGACTACTAACTAATACTATCATTCGAACCATCACTCCGTTCCCCGACTTGCCCCAGCTACGTTCTCATTTCCTGAAGAGAACAGTGAAAAAAAGGGTGAGCTCAACTAGCCCAGTAAGAAATATTATGACTAAGATAATGCAGAATAAATTATCATTAGCCTTCAACAATGTTAAACTGATAAAATATAATAGACATCAAGTTTAACTGCAGTGGAACAAGCAATCCATTAAAAGAGTCAAGTAGAAAATAAACTCTACTATCTTTTATGATTTAAAAGGTTTTTCAACACTGTGATCGCTGGGACTCAGCTTAATAAAATAATCCACATCATCGAATCACCCCTGCACTACGGCCAAGGATATTCGTGTATTCATTAATGGTCATGATCATGCCAACAACTGTCCATCAATGCACTACGGGCCAATGAGGACTTTTACCACATCATTTGTAACATTACGGTCATGATTATACCGAATAATCCCTGGTCATAATCATACCAAGTCCATCTATGCACACAGGCCACAGATGACTTTTAACATTTTATAAACATGAGGATGATGACAATGATATAAGAATTCAATAAAACAAGTTCAAGAATTAATTTATCCAAGAATTAACAACGTCCAAATTGTCAACATGATACTGCTTTGTGGAGTAAAATTCAAGAATGCTTAGAAGAATATTTTCATGAAAAGATACTGGATGAAACGCAATTATCAAGGATATTCCACAAATTTCATGGAGTATAGAAGTCAAAACTTAACCAACTGAGTACAATAAAGAATGGAATAACAAAAGAAATCACCATGCATGCGATAGACCGCACAGACAGGTTATTCCAACAGAATAATAAATAATGGAACCAGGTCCGGCGTAAACGCACAGACAGGATATTCCGACAGAATAATAATTAATGGAACCAGGTCCGGCGTAAACGTACAGACAGGATATTCCGACAAAATAATAAATAATGGAACCAGGTCTGGCGTAAAACGCACAGACAAGATATTCCAACAGAATAATAATAAAGACGGAACCAGGTCCGGTGTAAAACACACAGACAGGATGTTCTAACAGAATAATAATAAAGACGAAACCAGGTCCGGTGTAAAACACACAGACAGGATGTTCCAACAGAATAATAGAAGAATGTCACCAAGTATAGGGTAGACCGCGTATACAGGTTATTCCAACAGAATAATAAGAAATAGAATAACAACAGTTCTCTTCATGAATAAGAAAGAATAACACCCCTTACCGTTTTAAAGAAGAGCTGAAATAAGGAAGTAGTTAAGTAGCAGAATACTCTTCTTCTCTCTCTCTCTATAGTTTCTCTCTATAGTTTCTCTCTCTAGAGTTCAGTGAATTCGTAAGAAATAATGAAGGAATGAGCTGCTATTTATAGAAAAATAGAATGCATAGTAACTAATCCATGAACGGTCCAGATTGATTACTTTAATCTGACGGTCCATATTTAAAGAAAAATCTTTTAAATAAAATATAATATATTCTATTTATAGAATAACTTTAATAAAGTATTCTGTTTTATATAAAAAGATGTTTCTGTTTTATTACGTTAATAATACGAATAAAACAAAACGTCATTATCGCTAAATAATTCATATTATTAATTGGCAATAATTGAATCAAACTGAGTGACTTCTCACATAAGTATTAATAATCAATACCGTGTGCTACTATGCAACCACACGTATTACTGTACTTTTACTACCGAGTAGTTCAACAGTAACAATGGTAAAACTTCCGCCGTTATTTTTAATAAAATATTTTTGTCGTTTTCTCAATCCGACAATAATTCCGTTGTGGGGTCCACCAATGACTGTGTCGTTGTACGAATATTTTCTGTTAAAAAGAATATTCTCCGACCAATCGAATATTATATAACAACTTGCGTACTTTGCAAAATTTATAAATATTACCCACAACTATAACATTATATCAAATTAACTCCATAATATTCAAAAATGATATTTATAGAAAATTCATCTTTATTTATAAAAGTTGGGGTCTTACACATATACACATGAAACATGCAATAAAACTAAATATAATGGAATCAAAATAAATGAATAATATGCACTCATCAGCTCATCAACATGAGACATCTCTTGGAGTTTGCCATGCTAAACGACTTTAGCATCAAATGAATATATGTTCCTTGGGTTATGTCGAGCATCCTCTCAAATCTATCTATATAGATTTGTATCCCCAATTAAGATACTCTTCCCAAATCATTCATGGAGGAATGTTTAGACAACTTTATCTTTACTGATTGTAGCATTGGTATGTCATTCCTTATCCGTAGTATATCAACATATAATACTAGGAATGTCACGACGCTCCCACTGACCCTTTTGTACACACTAGGTTTATTCTTATTTTTGATAAAATCAAACTCTTTGATTGTCTCATCAAAACGAATGTTTCATTTTGAGAAACTTGCTTCAATCTATTTCTCTGAATTTCTACAACTCTTACCTCATCGTATGTAACTGGATGATCATCTTCTATGATGTGTACCTCATCATCATCGTCTATGATGAATCCATACCTCCCAGATATGTTCGGTATTATTCCAAATTTACGATTCAGTTGTGGTACAATAGGTCTATCTATATGTTCTTCTTATTTGACTTATATTAATTTGTGGTTCTTGAACTCTTTAAGATCTATTATCCTCCTACTAGCTCATTCAATGATAAACACCTTTATCTTAGAAGGTAACGTGTTTTGCAACAAACACCTTTTGCGAAGTAGGATTATAGAACATATACCTTAAACTTACTTTAGGATGTCCCATAAATATGTACTCGTCAAATCTTGTCCCAAGCTTATCCTTTGAAACTTTTTCATATAAGCTGGACAACCCCTTATCTTAACATACTTAAGATTAGAAATTCTCTCTGTCCAACTCTTATAGAGTCCTGGGGCCGAATTTTAAGGTTACCTTTTTCTTAGATATGCAGCCATTTCTAGGGCATGACCCCAGAAGGATACTGGAATGTCGGTAAAATCATTATAGATTGTACCATGTCCAACAAGGTACGATTTTTTCTTTCAGATACATCAATCAATTATTGCGTATTAGGAGGTGTCCATTATGAGAAAACCATTTGAGATAATCTAGAAACTCATTGCACAAGTATTCCTTCCTTGATCTGATCAAAGAATCCTAATATTTTACCAATTTGTTTCAATTCTGAATTCTTTGAAGCTTTCAAATAATTCATACTTATATTTCATCAGATATGTAACGACCCCAAAATAGGTTCATTCCATCCAACCTATTCTGAGTCGCCAAATACATGGTACAGAAAACAACTACAACTTTATTACAACAATTGTCGTGCAAAATACAACAACACATATACTGTGAGTTTGGATACAAATATATACCAAATGTGACTCATGTTCCAACCGTGGACATCACCTCACAATAACACCTTACATAAAGGTATAGTCAAAAACTGTTTTAGAAATTAAAATCTTTGGGAAGTGCTCAAGGAAACCTTCGTACATGGGAGGCCACGCGTCTAGGTTATGATAGATATCATATGGCCACAGAATTATCCTTGGTTGACCCAATAGACCCCAAAGAAAAACGAGAAGATTACTATCATATTCTTCCCAATGGTGAGTCTTCTCTTGACATATCATTATCTCTACTGTCTCTAATTGAGAATTATACTTTAAACAAACACCAAGATTATATAGGTAGTGCTCGTATATATACTCAGCAAGTGGATGAGCACATCCCTGTCTTATGATGACACGAGGTTGTATGTCGTTAGACATCTTGTATGATAGTGGCAAACCACCCTTCCAACGTTGGGTACACCTTACCCTATTGGATTCACCAAATATAACTACTAAATGAACTTTTCTATACTGCTTCGGGAGAACATCCACAGCTAGAGACCACTGTTCTATTTCCCCGTTACCCTCGCTCGACCCAGCTACACTCTTATTACCTGAAAGGAATTGTGAAGCAAAAGGGTGAGCACAACTAGCCCAGTAAAGAATATCATGACTAAAGATAATTAAATTATCAGTAGCCTTCATCAATAATAAATCAGAGATTTAGAACATATGGTAAATGATAAAAATTTCAACCATAGTTGCAGCGGAACGAGCAATCCATTAGAAGAGTCAAATAGACTATAAAGTCTATTATCTTCTCCATGTTAAAAATTCATCAACAATGTTTTATCCCTGTAACATCAATCAACAGTTCCTTTCCACAATCATATGAATAACTCATAATCATAATTGTGATTCTAAATTTTTCTTCGCACCCAGGACGAAGAATATTTTCATCACATGTCTTTACCTGAAACATCAAAGATCATGGTTATACCAAATCACAGTTCCTGTTCATAATCATACTAATAAATCCATCTTTGCACTACGACCAAAGATATTCAACAACAGTTTATCTTTGCACTACGGGCCAAAGATATTCATCAACAGACCATCTTTGCACTACAGGCCAAAGATATTCATCTACAATTCATCTTTGCACTACAGGCCAAAGATATTCCTCAACCGTTCATCTTTGCATTACTGGCCAAAGATATTCAACAACAGGTCATCTTTGCACTACGGGCCAAAGATATTCATCTACAATTCATCTTTGCACTACAGGCCAAAGATATTCCTCAACAATTCATATTTGCACTACATGCCAAATATATTAATACCTCAAAGAATATATAATCATTTAAGAATTTATATAAACAATAATTATAACCATGTTGATCATTTCACCTTTGCACTTAAGCTAAAGATATTCAATTATAAATTTAATGGTCATGATCATACTAGTCAACAATTCAACTTTGCACTACTGGCCAAAGAGAACCCATAGTCATGATCATACCAATAATTTACCCATCTTTACACTCAAGCGAAAGAGAATTTCAACATCAAGGTTATAAAAATGTTATATATGATTATAAAAATAATATGGTCAAAACATGGATTTAATTTCAAGAGCAATATTCATAAATCAACTATAATTTGGTTAGAAAAAGAAACCAATTTTATCGTGAATAGTAACTCATGAATAGTAACCTCGACTCAAAAAGGTAGAAATTCCACAATAAAATCTATACCAATATTTCGGTATAATGATATTGAAAGGATAACATTTCTTAAGCTTATAAACAATTTATTTAAATTGTTTACACTTTACTAATTAATGCATTTAATCATCATAAAATGTCAACTCTTAAGATTTCATCATCAATAGCCAAAACCCTCATCAAAAATCTGCATATACCTCATATAGGATTCTCAAGCCATAAAATCCTATTTTCCAATTTTCTTTCCTCACAAAACATATTTAATTCATTTACTCATAACTAGACCATTTTCATAAAAAATACCAAATCAGTTCCAAAAATATTTCTTTTCTGGAATTTAGCATAATATAGTCTCATAGTGAACATATATTTTTCTCAGAATTTTTAAAAGTCATTTACTATTTTTCATATGGCCAAAATAGCTGAATATTTAAACATTTATCAAAAATTGTACTTTTGTCTAAAAATTCTGAAATTTACAGAGTATACTTCTATCATATACATGTACTCCCAATAAAAATTTCATCAATTTTGGAGTTAACCACAAGGAATTATAAGCTGTTACTTTTAAAATAGTTTTTTCTCATAAAATTCATAACTCTCAATCTATACATCCAAAAATCACCATTTTTGGACACAATCAAGAAAACTCATCAAAATATCATTTCAAATTTTTCCAGAATTTTTGAAGATCAGAAAAATTACGAAACTGAAAATCATAACAACCCTTAAAATCCCTTAATATCCCTTACTATCCCTTACCTCAAAAGAGCAGTACTTCTGATCGGTATAAGGCTGAAAGAAACTTGCACTGATGAATAGCAACTCACCAAGTATCTAAATACTCACAAAATACACTCAATAATCTAGAGAGAGAAAGAGAGAAAGCTTATGTTTCTGGTGTGATTTTCAATTCTAACTTAGCCCTCTATTTATAGGAAAATTTTGGTAGGTTTGACCTGCAACCTGATGGCTTTACCTGCTACTATTCCCACCCACCACATTTGAAATATAATTCAGCACATTTCTTCACCAACCACAAGTGGGGCCCACCAATTCTAGAATTTTCCACCAAAATGATAAACTCCGAAAATTCAACAATTTCTGAACCAGTCATCTCGTAAAATTCATAACAAATCATACATTCATTTTTAACGGTTCAAAATTTGTGGACATATACTCAACTTATATATGTATAACATATCCAAATATTACTACGATCCAACGGTCGGATTAAAAATTATAACCCCCGCAAAATATCTCAAAAACCCTGATTTTTAATACCTCCATTCCGACAAAAATACTGATAAAAACCTCAACATTAACTCCTTCATTTTAACCACAAAAATATATCCCTCATTTATATCCACATAAAATAAATATTTTCTTATCATATAAATCAATAATTAATTATTCACAAATAATATTACAGAATCACATTTATGACAACCAGGCCGTTCCCAGGAAAGAGGGGGCTTTCCAATAAGGATTTCTCCTTACTAGCGCGCAATTAGATGACCAAACCTCTCCTTAGACAGAACTTTCTAGACATTGCCAATAATGCTATCTAATAATACTATTCAAATAATATGAATTATTGATCTGATAATGGAAAATACTGTGCAGCAACAATTATTGAACAACAATAATATAAAATTTCAACGTAGCAATTATTGAATCAATAAAATAAAATATTGAACAGTAATTACTGTAACAATTATTGAGTAGTGCCTTCTTACGTAAGAATCAATAATTTCAAAAATACTGTGCAATACCGTGTGCTACTGTGCAATAACGCGTATTACTGTATTTTAACCACCGGGTATTTCAACAGTATTAACGATAACAACTACGCCGTTATTTGTAAAAACTCAAATTTGTCATTTTTCTTCACCCGACAGTTATTCGTTATGGGGCCCACAAATAGCTGCGCCGTCGTACGAATATTCTCCGACAGAAAGAATATTCCACGACCAAACGAATATTCCCCGACAACAATGATTATTTTATAACCACTTGCTTATTTTGAAAAAAAATTTATATTTCACCCATAACTTTAAACTTTTATCAATTTAACCATTTACTGACTAGTAATTATAAGAAAAATTGAATACTTTTATTTCATAAAATTCGGGGTCTTACAAGATACAAACATTCAACTATTTGAATGATCATCTCCTTTTCTTATACTAGTTTGTTCAATTTGCAAAATAATTTTTCACGTAAGTCAAGTATACAAAATCCATTAAGTAATATTCCAGTTCTACACAAAATATTATTATTATCAATAGAACAACAATTGTTCTTAAATATACTATCAAAGATTTCATTGTCCAACAACAAAATGGAAATAATGTTTCTAACAAGAATTGGAATATAATAACAACTTATTGACTTATTAGATTTGCCCGTAGGTTGTGCTAAACTATAAGCTTCTATGGCTAATGCAGCAACATTTGCTTTATTTACCAGACATAGGATTACTTATCTTTGTTTAGCTTTCTACTTCTGCTTGGTCCCTTCATAAATCTATATTTATGATAACCAAAGCCGGTATCCTATACCCAAGTAGAACTTTGACTTAAAGAAAATTTATTTTAAATCATGAACAAAATTGTATTTGTAACCAAAACTTCACTAAGCTTCTTCTGGTTAGCCTCTGCAAGATGTTTCTTGCAGTTTCTTTTCAGTGTCCAGGCTTATTGCAGTGGAAGCAAACTCCTTTGCTATC
Organism: Panax notoginseng; assembly: GCA_016801055.1. NCBI lineage: Eukaryota > Viridiplantae > Streptophyta > Magnoliopsida > Apiales > Araliaceae > Panax > Panax notoginseng. The sequence goes on from CM029020.1 coordinate 140,827,077, forward strand.
CGTATCAGTTTTGTTCTTATTATCCTTTGTTTATGCCTTTTCTATTTACCTTCTTAGAATCGTTCTTCTGTTTAGAAGATCCTTTGGCCCCTACCAGTAAGACTTGATCTTTCTTGGTTGGAAAGTGACTCTCAATATTTTTTAACATGTTAAGCAAATTAGCGAGGCTGATATCTAGCTTGTTCATATGAAAAATTCACAACAATTGTGAAAGGAGTCTGGGAGTGAGTACAAGATCAAATCTTGGTTCAACTCTCCATCCATAACAAAACCCATTGTCCTAATTGTTCAATCAAATTGATCATGTTTAGGATATGTGTCTGTACTGAAGTGTCGTTGGTCATTCTAGATCAGACGAGCTCCTTAGATATTTGATATCTATCAGTCCTACTTTTCTCACCATCAACTACTTGATGTGTAGGAATATAGTAGGAGCATCCATAGCTTCATGCTGACGCTGAAGCACGTTACTCATGGATGAGAGCATGATGCATTGAGCCAACTGTGCATCATCTTGCCACTTTCTAAAAGTAGCAATCTTTCCTCAGAGGCATTGTCTGTAACCATTGCAGGGATAGGCGTATTAAGGACATAAGATAGCTTTTCAGCCATGAGAACTATTCTCAAATTCCTTAACCAAACCGAATAATTCGGTCCGATTAATTTAGCATCTAATATGCTTCGCAGTGATAGTAATTTAGAAATTGTAAAATTCTGTAAATGAATTTGTAATTAACAATATTTTAGTATACATTCTTTTATTAATTACCAAAATAAATTAGGTCTTGTTTTAAATTGGTATCTCCCACTATTTTCATCAAACTATATTACCCTCAATATATATAGTTCGACAAAATCTAGTTAAAGATTTGCTAGTGAGAATAAGGATCCCATTTCAAATGTATATAGCCTTGTGGTGACACAACAAACTGTATATAAATAAATAGGTAGACAACTCTTGTCAATTACATCAACTATGAAACTCATTGTATTTTGCCTCTTAGATTATATTGATCAAGTGGTGGCACATCCGAATCAAAATTATCCAAGTTAAGTCCAACCTAGCACTCCATATATTTAAAAAAAAATATTGTCCTTGTGGTGACACAACAAAACAACATTATTCAATTTTCTTTATAAACATCAAATGTGATAAAATTAACATCTCAAAGAATTAAGATAAGCCTTGTGGTGACACAACAAACTTATAATAATTAATTGATACTCTATTATTTTTATCATGCTAGAAGGCGATGTTCGATATTCCAAATATCTTTGAACGCTTAGGACTTAATATAAAAAATTTGAGGGGTTTGTTATTAAATTGTCTCATCTTGTTTAGCGCGCATGCACACACACACACACACACACACACACACACACACACACACACACACACACACACACACACATATATATATATATATATATATATATATATATATATATAATACGCGTCATATTAATTAACATGCGAAGCATGTTTGTATAATATAAAATATATATAGTATAAGCATGCACATATAGAATACTATATTCTACCCGGATTGATTATGGACTTTTATTCTAGTTTGGTTCACTAGAGCCACCAAGTGAACCAAAAGGTCAAACCCTAGGGGTGCAAGAATTAATATTTAAATATAACTATTACATTTAAACCCGGGCTCCATTACAAACGGGTCTTCAAGCGCTCCTTGATCCTTAATCTCCAATTCTTCAAAATTAATTCTAACTATTCCTATTACAAAACTATTTAAAATAAATAGAAACCTTGATCAGCAGTCAAGGGGAAGTACATAGGAGGGAGATAGAATTTACATTAAAAAAAATTAGAGAAGACGAGTTACGCATACCCCATTTAATAAAACCCATACATTCATGCATCCAACTAAAATAAAATCCAATCACATTGGTCAATAGTCCATAATCAATCTCATTTATTATCATACACATCACCATATGCATCAATAAATAACATTCATCTCATGAATAATAAACATTCAATATATATATTGATATCATTTAATGGGCAAATTTAGTTAGTAAAAATCTAATTTTGAATCAAAATAAACCCCTTTATTTTAATCTAAATTTAAATCAAAATAAACCTCTTTATTTTAATTTATCCAATTTTGAATAAAATAAACTATTTTATTTTAATCAAAATCTTTAATCAAAATAAACTCCTTTATTTTAATTAATTATGGAATCCAATTCCAAGTAAAAAAAATAAAACTTCTTTCTATAAAGGAAACACGGATTCTTTTCCTATAAACTCATTTATTTTGAATAATATGAAATCTTATTCCATATCTAAATAAACTCCTTTATTTAAGAAAACATGGATTCACTTTCCTATTCACAAATAAATTTTTTTATTTTAGGAAACATGGAATCCAATTTCAACTCCAATTAGTTAGCATGGAATCCAATTCCAACTCTAATTAGTTAGCAAGAAATCTAATTTTAAAATTAAAATAAACTTTTTAGTTTAAGATTAAATTAAACTTTTTATTTTAAAATTAAAATAAACTTTTATTTTAATAATAAAATAATTAATATATATATATATATATATATATATATATATATATATATATATATATATATATATATATATATATAAGCCGGATTTATATATAGATTAATATATAGATTACAATGTAATCATGATCCTGCATAGCCATTACTTCACGCGACAAGCTTTGATCATATGTCTATTTGGTACGTGGCCACACGGAAAAAAGAAGAAATTGTTTCACGTTTTTTTTTAAAATAAATTTTATACAATAAATTATGCCCAATTAAATTGTTCTAAACACATATCAATATACATATCAAAATAAAATAATTATTAATTTGCATAAAGGTTTGACTCTGATGCCACTGTTAGGTTTGTAATATTCGTGAACACAATCAAATTGCACAAAGTAAGCGAAAACGTGAAAAATCAGAGTTTTAAAATTTTACAAACCATATACCCGGATCATCCTTTATGCACAATTATTAATTAAACGAAAAATAAAGGACGAGAATCATACCCTTGAAGATTCGAGCTTCCTCAGGTACAAGTTCACCTCCAAATCTTTTTCGTGTTCAACTTGAATCCACCGGGTTGGGTTCCTTCCTTTGATCAACGTTAGCCACCCAAGTATTTAGCCTCTAGAGGTGATCCACCAAGGAAGAAGAAATATTCAAGAAGAAGGGTATTTGGCAAAACTCTAGTTTTTCTATCTCTATAGAAAAGAACGTACTCTCCAACTATTGGAATTGCGTATCTAGATATCTGATATAAGACTCACCTTATAAAGATATCAGGTAACCGTATTAAAATAAGGTATTATTTATTTAATTAAATTGACTTCCTAGTCTTATTAGGGATAATTAATTAAACTCCTTTAACTAATTTTTCCTCCTAATACTATTAGGAATAAATGAGAGTAATTATATTAAATTAATTCCTAAACTCTTTTAGAAATTAAAATAATAAAAATTGTAATAATATTAATAAGACTCCTCTTATTAATTTATATTTAATATTTCTAAAATATTAAATAATAAATATTAAGCTATTTAATTTATTCTATCACCATAGATTAAATTAAATATACTTAACATATTATTAAGATTATGCCATTAACCTCGTAAATAATTATTCTTCTTTTTATGGTGTGATCCTTTAGGTTATCCATATTAAACCGGTTGTGAATAAATCAATTAGAACAATTCTAATCTTATTTAAATAAATAAATTAAACAATTAATTTATTTAAATAAATAATATTTATTCTACAATAGGGATAAGCCTCCCTAGCGATCAACGACTTTCCAGATAATATAGATTTCAACATTAATCATAAAAGAACATTTGAGTAAATAGTTACCATACAATTCAATCATTCCACCATGTCAAGTTATATTTTATTTAATTATATGTTTTTCGATTCTTAAATGCACAACTCTAAATAATGCAAATTAGAAACTCCTTTCTAATTTCATTCTGCCTTGGCCAAGGACTATTGGGTTGTCATTTATCGAATCACATAAGACATTTCTCTTCTTTCACTAGAAGTGGTAGATTCTTTATTGATCATACATTATCTCTATGTACAACTAATTATACCCAAGCATACCCTTTGATATGCCCTAAGGGTCTTAAGGAATAAGTCAAAGTATAATTCATCATACATAAGATACTATGATGATCTCAAGTCCAAGGATCACTTGTACTACTATCACTACAGGAATTCCTATTGATAGGCAAGTAAAACTCCATTAGGTATTCCTTAGCGAGCCACGTTCAGTGAACTTATTCTCTAATAAGTACCTACATACTTGCTTTAGTGTCTCCACACAAATGATCATGAGATCAATTATCCTCATCCAATGAGCAAGCAACGTATGTACCAATCTATCCGGATTCACTAATCCCCAATTTAGTAATCCAACGATTGGGAACTATTTTAGTTTTAACCTTTCTAAGAATTTAGATCTCATTAAAATGATCATCATCATTATTCTAAAAGCATTGCTTAAAACTATGGGTTTATCACATATTATAAAATAGCATCATGTAGATAATTAAAAGCCTTTAATAAATTAATATTTTTTATTAATAAATGAATAAGATTGTTACAAAGTATATGCTTTATCATCAAACATGATTGGCTTGTGTGCATACTACTTTCACTCAGCTGGCTGAAAAGAATATGTCATGGCTATCTCATGGGAAAAATAATACCCATAACGTCTAAAGGTGCCAATCGGTCTCAAGTTTGTCATAAACCACATGTACAACAAGACCGCACTGCCTCTAAAAATTCCCACTAAATGGGTATGGCAAAACGTGGCCGACCTCAAGGTCTCTGTCAAAATCATCGGTAAGATGGTATGACCCTCTCTAAGAGCACAGAATACCATAATCATTCCGATATCCAAATGGTCCATGTACAACGGCATGTACGAAGAGGCCTCAATACACATCAAGAATATATCTACACGAGCAACATGCCAATCACCATCAGAAATGGTGAAATCCCCGGAATATCACAAATAGCTGTCCAATGACCCAAATCTGTCAATCAAGAAGTCCATGGACACCACATGCTCCGAGGTAATCTCGTCTAGGACAACTCTGTGCCTCAAACCTATCAAGGCCATAAACTACTTGCTCATATCACCAACAGCCATCCGAGCACAAGGCCGATCCAATGGCAAGTCTATAAGACACTCATACTCCTATAATGTAGGAGTCAACTCATGGGTATCAAATCTGAACACCTGTCTATCTGGTATCTAATGATTAAGCATGCCTTCTATAAAGCCCGGCAGAACCTAAAATGTCAAAAAGGTCATGGAATGCCTCAAAAACTGATCAACTGTCACCCGGTCTAGGGAAGACAAACTGCCATACCAAGATCTCAAAAAAGATGCCACCAATATGGGTGGGGTATGCTCAATCCGGCTAACAGTGGATGAAGACATCTGTAGAGTCGTATCATAAGACCATCTAGGGGTCAATGCTAAACTCATCTCTGGGAATGCCTATCCATGACATAATACATGCATAATAAATGGCAGATGACAATATAATGTAGGGAATAGAAAGCATTATACATACATTCCTAAGTACATCATCATCTAAATGCATCATCTTTATATACAAATGTAAAATAAAATACAGGGAAATGGGGCACAATCGCCCTACATCTAACAGAGGCATATCAAAAGATATAACGAGAACTAGGGCACAGCCGTCCAATATCTAACAGAGGCCTATCAAAAGAAATAACAAAAAATGCATCAGAAGAAATCAATGATGTATACATCATCCAATCTATCCATATGATGTAACTCCTCCTGAGTCACTGAATCTTTACCAGAAGGGATATCAGGCTGATACAATAGAGGATCTGCGCTAGTAAAACCATCAAAATATGGGCCACCTGAAGGTCCAGCACCAGAGCTGGAAGGATCAAAAGTATCTGCCTCTGATGGATCTCTGCCCAAATTTCAGATAAAGAAATGTGCCCGGTCCAACTGCTGGGTCAAACTCTCAATCTGCGTCAAATGAGTAGGCTCGCAATCCAATATGTCATCATGACTGAGCCAGGAACCATATCCCCCATGAACTGTGTTGCGCGGGTCTGAGCTCCAATGGTAGGAGGGAACCACCAGCGGTAAAAAGCCTTATGAGTGAAAGGTCCCTTTGACAAAGTAAAGCCATCTACACCTATTAAGGGGATCTCAGTGATCGGCTGAGACAAAGGCCAATGACTCCTAGCAGGAGGAAAGAACGAAATGCGTATCTCTCATGTGGTGCTCCTGATAGCACGCTCTCCCAAATAGAGCTCCCTCCTGCAGTAAGGAGAAGAATTCGATGGGTGGACAATACATACTCGACACCAGTCGGGAAACCACCCTCAAAGCCAATTGTCAAGTGTTCCTCGGAGTAAGGAACCTATGTAATGACATCTATGGTCAATAACTTCAATTATAGGCGAGAATGGGTGAAACCCTCAGCTACAGGAACCTCCGTCAAAGTGGAGCAATGCCATCGCCATCCCCGTGGATAGGTGTACAAACCTAGTGTGCTAAGGGGACGAAGACATGGGAGCCTCTCGTATGCCCAAAACTGCGAATACAAAGATCAAATGTCTGTAATCAATCAAACTGACAACCTGAACAAGGGAAATCAAAAATCAAGAGAAAATGCTCACCAACAGAAATGGGTAAAATCCTAACCAAGCCTCCGTCACCCCCTCTGAACATAGACACATCCCTCTGAGGAAGTAGGCAAAGGTGTAGGAGCCACAATCAAACTCTCTGATACGGTCCACCTCCTGAGTGACACTGACTAAAGAGAATGATACCGTCAAAGAGTTATTAGCCAGGAAACGACCCCTGAGGATGATAAAAAATAATGGTCAGAGGATGCGATCTCTAACCCTCCGATCATCGGGTAATGGCTCAGTTAGAGCCCCACTCATGGCATCTACACTCAAGGGACCAGAACGAACAGACTGACCCTTGAGCACCGCGGTTCGGACTCCCAACAAGGATTTAATGGTGGTCGGGGAAATGTTAGCCATCAAAGGCACTGGCGCCCTTGAAAACTCCAATCTAGTGATGAATCACCAATCCATCTGTGTCATCATCATCTCACAATCTAACAAATATAGAGACTGGGTCTGGTGAAACCAGCGCTTAGATAAAGCCCTGAGATAACCCCAGGGACAATGACGGGGGGGGGGGGGGATGGAAAAGAAAGCCTCGAAGCCCCAGGCATGAACAATCTCTCAGTACTCTGGATGGAGAGTCTTGTACAGAGAATGTATGCTAAACCAGTTCCCTCTGAGTTGTGTAAAGTCGGGAACTTGCATCAAAGTGCAAATTAAAATCAGAACCCTTGCCCCCATAAACGGGAAAAGGAAGATCAACACGGCTATTACCTCATTCGCGTGTAGATAGATAGAAGGGTGATGACTCAAATCTTCCAAAAGATCTGAAATCGTCACATTTATAGCTAGAAGCTCCCTGTGGGGAATGGAAGAAGAATGAACAGGATCCGCAATGGGTATGTCCTCCTCCTCGTCCTCAACATCCGGTCTCTCAACCCGGATAGGACGAATCATTGACTCAAGTCAACCGACGAGGCTGTCGGGCTGGGTGAGGCCGAGGAAGATCTGAAGCTCTCCTCCTCACACCTGAAGAGGTCTTACGGGAGCTACTCGGCTAGTCTGGATCCATATATCTGGACAAAAGTCTCCAAATTACCTCAGAAAGGGTGTGATAAATTCTAACCTAGAGCTCATTAATTTCAGTTCATGGCAATATGCATGCATGCATTTCTTTAACATACATCTGCAGTAGAGTTAAAAATGCATGTTCATTTAATGCCTAGACTCGTGAAATTTTTTTGTCAGAGTCTCCTTTGTAAAAAGGACTATCTACATGCACGTAGGCACGACTAGGTGGCCATTCAGTAGCACACCAACTCAAAGTCATAAACATCTTATATGCATGAAAACACATCAAAGTCATATCCATCAGGGTAGCCTAATTACCAGGATTGCTTTGCTTCAAAACCTTTGCTCATTTGTCCTCAAATAAAATGAAAAAATAGCAAAAAAGGGTGCCAATTAACTGTTTCAAAAGTCATTTTTTCACATCAATACGTTTAGCATGGTAAAAGACTAACATTTACTGTGTTGAATAATTTTTATCAAGTCATATGAGCATGCATATTCACTACTATGTGTTTTGAAGCATTTTATATGATATCTCACTTTCCAACGGTCAAGACTGGAAAAAAAACATGTAAATGTTGCCAGGATAGTGCAGAACTATTGCACGGTGATGGATTTTACAGAAAGCAGCCCGAACTTAGTAGATCTGAAGAAGAAATCTCAGCTTCTCTATGTGGCTTTAACTTGAAAATGACTTATGAAAGAGAGGGGATGTGATATATAACCCACGGGTGGCCATGGGTCTACCTGCAGCTACCCAGGGTGGTCCTCACCCCCGTTAGTTTGATCAAATTTGAGTTGCAAAGGAGGTCTTAGAAGCTGAAAAGTCAAATGTGGCGCCCCCAAATTCGGGTCCCAAGAACCTTGGACTTGGTACGTTACGATACTTCATCATCATACATATTCTATCATCTAATGCGGAACAAATAAACATATATTGTTTATTTTACATAATTCTATAACATTTTCCCAGGTTTATCAACCTTAACTGAATACATACCTTCAAAATTACAAAGGTTTACAATAAAATAACTAAATAGTTATTCTTATAGCAATCTATTACTGTATTTTGCTTTTGTCTCTGTCCTTCTTCAAGCCTTCGCCTTTATCTGAAATTTATTATCATGATATAGCAAGGGTGAGCAACTACTTTGCCCATCAAGTTTAAATTCAGTAAAGATATATCATGATTGAAAGAATAATAAGCTTTCAAGTTTTCAACAATTTAATAATTGTGAAGAAACATGAATCAAGATGTCAATAATTGAATGACTGAATCAATAATGTTTGAAGTCAACAAGGACCAGGAATAACTTTATCTGAACCTTAGGGTAATGAAGGTATGTATTTAGTTAAAGTTGTAGACCTTGGGAATGATGTGTAAAAGTTTAATGTATAAACAATTTATATTTATATCTTTCACAATAGTTCTAGAAATGATGTACCAGATCTTAGGTAAAAAGTACCCGAATTTAGGAATGTCACAATTGGTATAAAGATTATCAAAGTATAATGATAATACTAAGACTAAGGTGTAATGTCTAATACTTAACTTTGTGAGTGGAGATTAGACAAGTTAATATAAGATGATGAGATTATAAGTAAGTAAATGAATATGGTGTTAAGATTATCTAATATTTGACTATGTGATTAAGTGTTAGATAGTATTACGAAATAAGGTATGATATGCTAATTAAAATATCAATCTTTTACCTGATAAATCTTTTCAATAAAGAGAATAAATTAAATTGCGTAGCGGTAATCGACTATGCAGGCAAGCTTTCCTAACTCAAACTTGAGTTATATGTTCAAAGCATGTTAGTGAATAATTATTGTTGATTATTCACATCTTTACTAATTATTGATTCGTACTTAGTGCATGTAGCATATGTTCACCAGGCATGAAAGACTGATCACCTTCATTACCATCTGCTCCAGTTGAATTATTTATATTCATTATTGACATTTATTCATGTCGTCCTGATCATTCAGTTATGAAATTTGATTCCTACTAGTTCACAATTATATTGTTGAACGTAGCTAGCCTTTTATTCATATTCTTTCAATCATGATATATCCTCAAATAAATTTAACTTGCTGGGCAAATTTGATGCTCATCCTTGCTATATATCATGATAAAAATTTTCAGATTAAGATGAAAGCTCGAGTAAAGATAGAAGCAAAGACAAAGTTCAAGATTAAATTATGATGCAGTTAGATCTATTAAATTTTCTGACGAAAATAACATTGTAAACCTTTTTAGATATTGAAGGTATGTATTTAGTTAAGGTTGTAGACCTTGGAAATGATGTGTAAAAGTTTAATGTATAAACAATTTATGTTTATATTTTTTGCAATAGTTCTAGAAATGATGTACCAGATCTTAGGTAAAAAGTACCCGGATTTGGGAATGTCACATCAAATAAGGAAAAAAGTTGCTACGCAATTAAGTAGAAAAGCCAAAAATCCTGAATTCAGAGACCAAACTACGGTTCTACATGTCAGTCATTGGTATTTGCCCAGATATAGGGTTCAGAAAGCTGATGATAAAATTTATTGAAAGTGACCCTTGTCAACACATAGCGAAGGTTCGATGCCATCAATCGGGGGTTGTGATTGCAATCAAAAGCATCCAAACTCGTCAAGAGTATAGCTCGTCAGAAATACATCCCCAGCGGAGATTTCAGACATCATAAGTCATTGAAAGCTACTTCAATGAGGGTCAGGCATCCCTGAGACTGCAAGTCATTGGCGACAACTCCAACAAAGTATCGAAAATGGTCTGGTGGTGTAAGCTGTTGAAAGCTACGTTAACGAGGGTCAGGCATCCCTGACACGGCAAGCTATTGGCGATAACTCCAGCGAAGCATCGGAAATGATCCTGTGATATAAGCCGTTGAAGGCTACTTCAACGAAGATCATGGTATCTGATATTACAAGTCGTTGGCGATAACTCCAGCGAAGCATCAGAGAAATCTGATGAAACAAACCACAGAAAACCATCTTCATCGGGGAGGACCGATAATAGAATTTGTTATACAGATCCCCAACCATTAAAATGTTATCCCCAGAGGAACTATTAGCATCGACCTGGTAGAAAGTCAGAACGATGGTGATAATGCCAGTGTAATAGCAAGAAACATCCCATGGTGGCCACAAAGCCAAGCCATCATCTGGATGAAACATCAACAATCCCCAAGAGTAGCTCACAAAAGAGAAGAACGTCTTCGGTGGAAAGAATTTTCAAAAAGATCAAGGACGTTGGTGACAACCCCAATGTCAACATTCGATGGTCTCAAGCATTGGAAAACCTCCACTGCAGGGATTTTGAAGACATCTCTGTTACCTGTTGGCAAATTAGGCTCAGATAGCACTGATGGACATTTCAAATCGTTGGTGACAACCCCAGCATTGCATCGGAAGATTCTGGTAATGAGAGCTTTGTAAACTACCGTTCAAGTAGACATCAAAGCGGTTCAATGGAGCCATCATTGACAATTCTGTCCCCCAATAGAAGCGGCAGGAGCGGGCAGTTATCACATCCCGTTGGAAATCATTCCAACAACAACATTCAACATAACATTGCATCATGCTGCATTACATTGCATCATGCTGCATTACATTGCATCATCATAAGCTTTTCATATTTCAAGTGTCTAGTAGTCTTTATCCTATCTACACCATTACATTGCATGAACATGATAAAGAGGGGCATCTGTAGACACTCGAAATTTCGCATTCCTGTTACTAAACATGCAAAAGGGTAGAATCATCTTCTAGAGATAACCTTGGAAGTCAGATCCAGTTCCAACCCCAGAGACAACCTCGAGAGATTCAGTTCCAACCTCAAAGATAATCCTTAGAGATCCAGTTCCAACCCTAGAGATAACCCCGGGAGATTCAGTTTCATCCCCGGAGATAACCCCGAAAGATCCAGTTTCAATCTCAGAGATAACCCCGAGAGATTCAGTCCAAGTTTCGGAGATAACCCCTAAAAAGTCAATTCTAACCCCGAAGATAACCCCGGGAGGTGAAGTCAACCTCAGAGATAACCCTGAGGACAGTCAGAGTCAACAGCAGGCCAATCTCAGAGATAACCTTGAGAAAAGATTGCTATAATTACGCCAAAGCTGGAGATAACCTCGGGAGGGGCAAAATGGTCATTTTCTACCTCAACATCACATCAACGTCATCTCAACACAGTTCAACTCAAACTGTGTACAAACATGTCCCACAAAAACCACAGCTCAAATCCCGAGTGACAACTGCACAAGACAGCACAATGGATAGACAATGAAGACTTGGAGATCTGGTCATGAACCCATCTTCCTGACTTCAGATAATCTCTAATCCCATGTCATTGTGTAGCTCTCGACAACGACTTTCTGAAAAGGTACAACACACCCCCATCGGATGCACGGATTGAAAGTTAAGAAAGTTCGAGCGGACAACGCATAACCTGAGTGCACGTACTTCGAGACGATGAGACCCACAAAGCCCGGGGTAGCCCGGGCAGCCGTAGATAGACCCACGGCTGTTGCGGGTTGACCCGCGGCTCCTTGGTCTATAAATATGAGATCCCAGTAGCTCAATTAAAAAAAGAAAAAAAAAGAAAAAAAGAGAGAAAACTCTGTCCATTTCAACCTTTAACCTCTTCTAGAGTGCTCCAAACTGTGTGATTCTTCTTTCTAAACACTTGTAAGCTCGTGTTCTACAACATACTAAAATTTAACTGGTGGAAACCGAGTTTTCAAGCCTCAAAAGCTATCTGAAGTATTCCTGGCAGCCCACTGTAAGATTTTTTAGATTTTTAAGCTTTCTACTACTTTAATATATATATATATAGTCCGCTTCTCCAGCGAACTGGAAGGAGTGAACTAAGAACGAATCGGCTATAGCGACGATTTTTTTCGTCGTTATAGCATAGAAAGTCGGTTTTTTATGCTATAGCGACGGAAATAATCGTCGCTATAGCCGGTTCGCTCTTAGTTCGCTCTTAGTTCACTCTCTCCAGTTCGCTGGAGAGAGCCGGGCTATATATATATACTCGAACTCGAACTTGATTACTTAAGCCTGGATAGAATATCCGGAGCGTTTACTGCTTTTATATATATATATTTATATATATATATATATATATATATATATATATATATATATATATATATATATTTACATTTATGTTTGGCTTGGAGTTTACTTCGTGACCTTTTATATATATATATATATTTACATTTCAAAGTCCTGCCTGAATTCCAAATTCGTGGTAGTTGACCGTCTATATATATATACCTATACATATATTTACAGCTTATATATATATATATATATATATATATATATATATATATATATATATATATATATGTTGTAACTGCTTTCGCAATATAGATATTTAATTTTCCAACATGTGGACTAGATTTGCCTAAATCTAGCTATCTCTAACTTTAACCGGTTCAAAAGTGACTAAACTCGAACCATTGAAGCTAGAATGGTTAAGATTTATTTAAATCTAGTTCTTTTTCTAGCTTTTGTACATATTAATCTATTATGTGAGCCTAGGAATCATGTGATCGAAGATTCAGTTTATGAATCTAGATTCGGTTCCCACGATGGACATTTTTCAGCTGCAGCCAACTTCTAAATTATCTACGGTGTCTGGATATCCTTAGATGGCTATCATGCCCATAAGGAGTTTGGCACTGCTATGTATCTTATTTTCTCGAAGATGCTTCACATCTTGAAAATAAAAGTAATCAAGCTGAATACAGAATAAAATGGAAGTATCAAAGACCTCAATTACTATTGAGCATAAGGGTTTGAAAACCTATTTTCCAAAACATCACTGCTATATCTTGCCTAAAATTAAACTTTTATACAAGTCAAACCCTTTGTATATAGGTGTAAACGAGGCATAACACTACTTCTAGATAATTGCACATAGGCCCAAAAACACACACACACACACACTTGCAGATAAATAAGTTAATTGAAAAGTTGCAGTAACCGTGTTTGCCTAACACCTTTCCCCCACTTAATCAAGCTCCCGAACCTAATGAATCTCAGTTTCCAAGGCCAATTAAATAGTGTCCAACCATTGGGCCTTTGTGTAAATATTTTTAAAATCGGTTGAGTTGGTATAATCATTTCAAATCTACCAACTGGCGACTCTAAAAGTCAAATCGTCGACATTCACATGTCGGACCTTTTCAAACTTGTCTTTTAGGCAAAACTCAACCAAATGAGAACACAAAAGGACAAGCACAGAAAGGGACACAAATCTTCCCGACGTCGACAACATAATCTGTGGCAGGGCTATGCGTCAGGGAGGATGTTGTATGGGTTAAAATGCGCCAGGGCAAAATATTCTGCAGAAAAGAAGAGTTTCCATTTTTGACAAGGATTTTGGTGATGATTTATCGGCTAATTATGGACACGATTGGAAGATTATAAAAGGCTACTTGAGGGGTAAAGAAGGGATTATCACATATATTAAAAAAAACCCTAGTTTGGGAACATTTTTGGAGAATTGGAGTAAGAAGCTAGCACGAGGGATTCAAGGAAAAAGTGGAGAAGAGCAAAGGATTACATTACATATTTTATTCTCTTTCTTCATCTTTATCCTTGTATTCAGAATGTTATATTACTTGTGAATTTTGACTTTTATGTCATTGATGATGAACTAATTTCTTATTTGAAGCTACAATAGATCTTAATGTGTAACTAGGATTGACATGCTTCCGTATTAAGCTATATTTAATTATTCAAGGAATGTCTATTATAATTTATACTGAACTATTAATTGCTTAATCAACAATTGCCTTGATAATTTATATGAATTCGAGAGATGAAGTATAAATTTAGATCTGATTATAATATAATGTGTTTATGATTTCTGCATAGTGTTGGAATTCATGATTTGTGTCTAGGATAGAGATATACATATACATCACATGTAATCTGAAAAAGGACTTGTGCTCTAAATCCTCTTTAATTTTAATTCACATAGAGATATAGTGGATTAGTTAATTATGGTGTTCAATTTAATTCTATCAATTGTGGATTTAAGTTGATATGAGTATGATGCATTGAAAGATGGTCATATCTACTTATGTGTTCTTAATTAACAATCTGGAATAATTAAGTTGGTTTAACAGGAAATATGTTGATCTAAGTGAAACATTAAGTGAAGTTATAGGCTTAAATCTCCAAATTCTGATTAAATCTTGTGGTAGTTAGTTAATAGTTAATTAATTAGCAATATAAATTTCACCAACTTGATTATTTGTTTAATAAAATTGAGATAATATAAAATTGGTAGTTGTTAGGATAAATTGCAGTTATTTTCTCTGTGGGAACGATACTCTACTCATCACTTTATTACTTGTTGACCACGTATACTTGCGTGCTGTGCGTAACTAGATTTTACCCAACATTGAGCGTTTAAGGACTAAATGACTAGAAGATGAACGCCTAAAGGCTCAACAAATAGATATTGCTAATGCTAAAGCGCCTCAGGAGGCTGTAGAGGGTATTGAGAAGGACAATGCCAAGTTGATTTGTTACAACTATGGCACAGCAGGACACTTCGCTCTTGACTGCACTAAGTCCAAGAAGGTACTCATTTATCTTGATCAAGCTATGTGTTTAGTGTCTTCCACTATTTTCGTCGATCATTCTCTCTATGTGTGGATTGTAGATTCTGGAGCTACGGACCTGTGATAACCCGGGATTTCGAATAATCCAAATTTTTATGAATAAATTTTTTTTATTTAATATTGATATTGACAATCAATATTGTGCCGAGTATCTGTGATACGAGTCTTGGGATGTGGTCAATTTGTGTATTGACTGAGAAAATATGAGTAGAGTTGTGCTTAATAGAGAATAGAAACCCTAACCCTAAGTTCGGATAGAGATTCGATAGAAATTACGGTTATAATAAACATAACTGTGAGAACTTAGTTCTTCTGTATAGATATTTTGATCAATGATTGATCGGGTAGGGTACAATATTAGTAAACCCTAATAAGGGATTAGAAATCCTAATATCAGGATTAGAAATCCTAATGTACCGTTAGAAACTCTAATCGAATGTCGGAAAACCCTAATTTTAAATTCGGGAACCCTAAACCCTAATTAGGAAACCTTAATCCTATTTAGTAAGCCCTAATGTGATTAGTAAACTATAATATAATTAGCAAACACTAATTATATTTTAGAAATCTTAATTTTCTATTTTAAAACCCTAATTAGAAAATCCTAGAAATTAATTGTGTAAAACATAAGGGTTAGAACCTTAGGGTTAAACCCTAAGGGTTGGGACAAATGACTAGAAAGCCATTAAAATTGCATGTTCAATGACCAAAATACCCTTTTTGCATTTTTTTTATTATGTAACTTGCAAATCTTGCTATATTTGTAGTTGTTCAGAAACTTTTGACTAGCCTTGTGACTTATATCTCAGCCAAATCTGATCTAACTTGACACCTTGCATTACTTACATACATTGTATCTAAAGTGAGGATTAAAGAGAGAGAAAGTCTAAGCATTTTGCTCATTTGCTATCAAACACTCGACTTACTTTTCTTTCTCCCAAACCTCCGAAATATCAAAGTATATCAGTCCTTAAACAACCTCCTAGAACACCAAGATCAGATTGGAGAGCTAAGATCAAAGCTTAGAATTAGAAAGGCAAAACCCTAAGTCCCCTTTTGATCTTGTATGCTTAAACCAAAGTGTTAATTATGTGTTTATATAAGTGTTAGAAGATGTTTTATGGTGATCTATGATGTTATATCATAGATCCATAGCATCAAAGTGGGTAAAAATTGAAGTTTTCAAAAACTATTCTTGAACCCTAAAAGTTTTCTGACAACCATATGTCAGTGGCCTTAGATCTTTTCCAGTTTATGATTTTTGTTGTTTTAAGTTTTAAATCTATAGTTTGACATGAGGTCTGTGATCTGGAAGTGGAATGATAGTCATTCGATGTCCAGATTGTAAGTTTTTAACGGTCAAACCCCGTTGACCTAGCATGACCGGATGATTTTTGGGTAACCCAGAAATCAAATCCAGTGCCTAACAGCGTTTTCAATCGCTTTGATCTGTCAAGTATGATGTTTTTTATTGATGTGTTGGTAACCAAGTTGTAGCCTGATAGTTGGACTTTATTTCCATACCTTTAGATCTCTTAAACAATCAACAAGATCGGTGTAGTGGATGGTCAAACTAGACCATTTGATCACGGTTAGCGTTTCTGGAAAACCCAGAAACCGTATGAACTAGCTCTCTGACAAGGTTTGATCGAGCTGAATCTGGAACATGTAATGTACTCAGACTGATCTGTTGATGTAAATATGTTCTATGACATGAGTACTACATGTATCGACCAAGAAAACACTTAACTAATGAACAGAACCTAGATTAAATTGAGCTAGAAAATGGTACCATGACACTGCCTAGGTTTTTGGGCTACCCAGAAAACCCAGATTAAGTCTGACAGCAACTTTGAATGGCCAGATCTTCATTGTGTAATGCGATAAGACACTGGTGATGATTGATAATTGTAGTACTACATGTATACTACAAGATTGAAGCCTAAGTTAGCCCAGAAACAAATTTAACTGAGAATTGCAAGCGGTCAAACTTGGCTTGTTGAACACTGGCTTGTCAGTGTTCTTGAGTCCAAGAACACCTACAGCGACAGAAAGTGTCTCTATAGCCTACAATGACGGTTTCTATTATTTTTATTTTTTTGAATTTCTGAAAAATGATTAAAAATAGAAAATAAATTCTAAAAATTACAAAAATGGTTTTAAAAATTATTTTATGTTATGAAAAATAACTTTTGATAATTTGGGATATTTTTTATTAATATTTATAATTATTTGAATATTAATGGTATTTAATTTATTTAATTAATATATTAAATAAATTAGAGAAAAATAATTTTAATATTACAAAAAATCATTTTAAATAAGAATAAAGTGTTTGAAAATATTTTGAGTTATAAAATATAACTTTTAATATTTTTGGAGAATTTTTATTAATAAATTAATATTGATAATATTAGATTTATTTAATTATTATATTAAATAAGTGAGTTAAAAATGGTTTTATTGATTTAAAAATGAGAAAAGTGATTTAAAAATATTTTAAGTTATAATTAATGACTTTTAATATTTTGATGATAAATTCATTAATATTTAAATATTAATGGTGATGGTTTAAAAATGATTTTAATTATTTTAAAAATTATTTAAGTGAAATATTGGTGATTTAAAAATATTTTGAGTTATTATTAATAACTTTAATATTTTGAGATGAATATCATTAATATTTTAATATTATTAAATATTAATGATGATTGAATTAATCTGTAATTGTAACAATCTAGAATTTTAATTATAATTTTTTTAAATATTTATTGAACTATATAAATATTTAATGGATGTGTTTATCGTTGAATAAATATTTGTTTAATTGATTTGATTTGATTTGGTTAATTATTTGTTTAATAAATAATTAATGAGTTAAGAAAATTAATTGTTATGAGATAATATTCTAATTTAATTTAATAATTAAGTTAGAGAGTTTATAATGATTAAATGATTTATTCAATAAATTGTTATTAGAATTAATTAAATTAAGTATGAAAACTTAATTAAATAAAGTGTGATAAATAACTATATTATAAAGGAATTATTAAAATAAATTAAAGGAGTTTAATTTAGTTTTGCCAAACAAGGCTTAAATATATTAAGTCTTTAATTTTTAAAGAGTTTTGCCAAACGGAGTCTTATGGCTTTTGAATTTTTAAAATATGAATTATTAATAAAAAAATTAAATGAATAAAATATAAATAAAATATATTTATAATTTATACGTTATATTGGTAACTGATAGTATTTATTAGGTTTATAATGACCATATGTGTTTCTTTTATTTTACATTGGCTTATCAGTTTTAGAGTACGCATAGATTATCAGTTGGATTTTTAGTTTACGTATTTGTCTAAACTTAAGCCTAAAAAAAAGAAAAAGAAAAATCAGAGAGTTTTGAGAGAGTCTGAGAGAAAAGTAAGAGAGACTTTCAAGTAGTCGTCTGTGGTGTTTAACAAAGATTGTCTGAGCAAATTGAAGGTATGTCTTTACCATATATGTTTTACGCCAAATTTACTATGAATTTGATTCTATGTGTTTCTAAATTTGACTGTAGTATAAAAAATTCTTTACAAAAAGTGTCTGTAATCCATATGCTTTGCTAATTGATTATGGAATCATGTGTTTTGGTACTAACTAGCATAGATATATGACTGTAGTTTACATGTACATTCAAAAATAAGAAAAATGGTTTTACAGTGATTACATGTACATGAACATGTTTTGTAGGATAACAAAATTAGTATATGATTGTATGCTAATTGTGAAATTGAACCTTATGTATGTTAATTGGGTAAGAACTTAATGAGAACGTAGTTCAAAGGACTGAATTTGTTGGATAATTGTGGTTTACAGTGTTAAACCTTGTAAAACAACGTCAACAATGGAGTTTTGTTTTAAAATAATGTTTCAAGGATTTAACTTCTCTTAAATTATTGTTTAAGTTGTGCTAAATTAGTATATGCATGCTTGTTAATGTTATGTGTGATTTACATAAATTATATATGTTAATTTAGCTTCTAGAAGCCATTAAACCATTAAGAATTGTTGTGTTCTGTTCTTCGTGTCGGTTTCTGTAAGTTTCGACGCCTCAACGCCAAAAATCAGAGCCACAGCCTAGAACTCTGCGCCGCAGCGCTGAAATCAACGCCACAGCGCCAATTTCGCGCTGCAACACCACTGCCTGACTTAGTTCTCGCGCATCGGCGCCGGAATAGTAGTCTGGGTCGGACAGCTTTGACCTCTTGTAGTAAAACAACCATAATATTTTCATACGAACTCCGATTAAGGTGATTCAATATGATCTGGAACGAGAACGAAAAGCCCTACAACTTTTGTTCTTTAAGTGTTTCAATTTGAAGTCAGGAACAGGGGTCAAAATGGTCATTTGTGGGATTGATATATATTATGAGGCAATCGAAGGGCGTCGGGAATGCACATATGCAAATGTAGTGCTCCTGACGATAAAAGATGTTGTCCTAAGTTATAAAACATGAATATTAGTAAATATAATGATGCTTAACATTAATAAATGATGTATTAGATAAGTTGTATAAGCATACTAAGCATACACAAGAGAGACGAATCGGGAGTGTGACGAATGAACGTCGAAACGTCGTGTCAAGTGTTAACGAACTTAAAAAGTGTTTCAATTCAATTGAAATGAATATTATAAGATATGAAATGGATTTAATATAAAACCAATGAGTAGTCCTGTAACGATCGAGAAATTTATAATTTAATTTAAATATTTATTGAATTAAATAAATATTTTAAATAATTTATTTATTGAGATAAATAAATATTTGGTGAATTGTAATGTAATAATTTAGTTGAGTATGTGTGCTAACTAAATTAATGAATGGTAATTTTATTATTTGAGGATTTAATTTAATAAAAATAGTTAAAGTAAATGAATTGTTTAATATTTAAGAAAATAAGTAAAGTAAGGTTTTAGTCTAATTTATTAATTAAATTGGATGTATGAATATTTATTAATCATAAGTATTATTATAATAAAAATTATAATTATTATAACTATTATGGTAAGTTATTTAATTAACTAAAGTGTGACAAGTGAAAACTATATAATATAAGACTATTAAAATAAATGGGAATTGGGGAATTGGTGTGTGGCCAAACAAGGCCTTGTGGCCATTGGCTTATTTGTAACTGATGTAAACCTTTTTAGTTCTTACCTGACGTACGTGGGGGAAGAGGGAGTTAGTTTATATGTGTTACGCATATTTTCTTAAGGCTAACTAAGACAGAGAGTTGCAGAAAGAAAGAGAGAAAAACACGGTGAAAGAGAGAATTATCTGAGATTTTCAAGAGGAAGGAGAGGATTGCTAAACCTTGTCACCATCTTTTGCTAGCATATAATCAAAGATTAAAGGTATACTCTACTCTTAGTGTTCATGTTTTAAGTTTTCAAGGATTATTGTCTGTAAATTTCTAAGACACGTTGGATATATATATATATATATATATATATATATATATATTTGTATGGTATTATAATCTGTTAATCATCATTTATGAGTGCTATTTGGTGATCAAAAACATGAAATTGGCTTTGCAAGAAGAAAGTTAGTATAACAGTGATATGTTTATGTGATATGGCTTACTAAGTCCAAAATTTGATGTTCAATACTTGCTATAATCTGCAAATTGGTGTTAGATTGTGGTAATATGGTAAAAAAATGAATTCAACGCAATTGGAATGGTGTCAATTGGTTAAGAAACAAAGTTGTGACAATCAAATTCGCTGAAAGTGTTAAAAGTCAAGAAATTGAGAAAATGGTGGTTTTAATTCTTCAAAACTGAATATGTATAATGTTTATGTAGTTGGAATGGTGAATAGCATGTTTAGTAATGTTATTACAAAGTTTTAGTTGCTAAGTTACATGAATCTCTGTGGAATTGGGATTTTTGGTCTTGAGCAGAGTCTGATGTCGAGAGTCTGCAAAAATGGTTTCTAGTGTCGAGCGCGGGCGCGCTGCATCTTGGCGCTGGTGCGCAGCCACGCGAGCACGCCGGACTCTAAGCTAACCATGGCGCGGCCGCGCCAATGGTCAGTCAGACCCAAAATTGAACTGCTAACAGCATAGCTTGGAAATTATTAACCTAACTTATGTGATGATTTTAGAGGAACTTAAAATGTGTTATAAGGTATAACAACATGTTGTAATCACAATGTTGAAACTATAGATTATGAATTAGTAAAGTTGTGTAATGAACCAAATGCGATGTTTTCAAAAGTTAAAGATAAATGATAAGGTTTATGTTAGTTCGTAGTGAGATTTTAAATTCGTTATGGATGTTAACCAACATGATTAGACATTAAGATAAAGTTATGACTTAAATGGTGGGTTAAACCCCTAAAGCTAATATTCATATAACTAATTGTTGTTGCAATTTCAATGATATATGTAGGGTAATTGGCGAATATTATTACTTGTGTAGCTTACGTACAAGGCAAGTTTCTTATCCTAAACTTTTATTGTGCAAGCTTTTTAACTTCATTCTTTTATTAATGAATGCAAGTTCTCTATTCTGAACTTCTATTGAGCAAATTTCACCTTTCTTAATATTATTCGAAGCATATATTGTTCTAGTACATCGATTCAAAGGAGATTGTTCTAACTCTTTTAAATATAGCACGTTGCATATATATCATGGTTATTCAATTATACATTGTTGTTATTCGGACTTTGACTTTGATAACCTTGTTCAACTCTATGTTGTTATATTAAACCTTCAAGTAGTAAGCAAACTCTTATTGATTGAACTAGTCTATTATGGAATAGTGTTCTAAAATTCTAGAATCACTGATAAGCTAGTTCCAAATTAAACTTTCTTTAGTGTGGAAATTCTTTATTCAAACTGAGACGAACAACCCTTATAAAGGGGATTTTGTACGTGTAATGTTTAGATGTTTGTGCACAATACATGGTACAAAGGGCTGATCCCCCTAAGTACGTTAAGCAGGGTTTGTATAGTCTAAATGACTGTTAATGTTGGGGTAGTAATACCTAATCACCGGGGATATAGTTCGTGGTCTTAAGACCCTCAGATATTAAATTCGAACTTGTTTTCTATTTTTTATTCATAGAACAAGTTCACTATTGTTTAGTATTCGTTGTTCATTCACATGTTGTTATCATTACTACTTTTTATATCAGTGAGCAATTATTTGCTCACTCTTGCAATTAACACTACAGCTAAAGTTGAAAGAGTCGATGAGCCATCTACTAGCAAAGGAAATGGCAAAATGTCCAAATGTTGAAGATTTATGTAAGACCCCAACTTTTATAAATAAAGACGAATTTTCTATAAATATCATTTTTGAATATTATGGAGTTAATTTGATATAATGTTATAGTTGTGGATAATAATTATAAATTTTTCAAAGTACGCAAGTTGTTATATAATATTCGATTGGTCGGGGAATATTCGTTTTAACAGGGAATATTCGTACAACGGCACAATCATTGGTGGACCCCACAACGGAATTATTGTCGGATTGAGAAAACGACAAAAATATTTATTAAAAATAACGGCAGAAGTTTTACAATTGTTACTGTTGAACTACTCGGTAGTAAAAGTACAGTAATACGTGTGGTTGCATAGTAACACACGGTATTGATTATTAATGCTTATGTGAGAAGTCACTCAGTTTGATTCAATTATTGTCAGTTAATAATATGAATTATTTAGCGATAATGACGTTTTGTTTTATTCGTATTATTAACGTAATAAAACAGAAACGTCTTTTTATATAAAACAGAATACTTTATTAAAGTTATTCTATAAATAGAATATATTATATTTTATTTAAAAGATTTTTCTTTAAATATGGACGGTCAGATTAAAGTAATCAATCTGGACCGTTCATGGATTAGTTACTATGCATTCTATTTTTCTATAAATAGCAGCTCATTCCTTCATTATTTCTTACGAATTCACTGAACTCTAGAGAGAGAAACTATAGAGAGAGAGAAGAAGAGTATTCTGCTACTTAACTACTTCCTTATTTCAGCTCTTCTTTAAAACGGTAAGGGGTGTTATTCTTTCTTATTCATGAAGAGAACTGTTGCTATTCCATTTCTTATTATTCTGTTGGAATAACCTGTATACGCGGTCTACCCTATACTTGGTGACATTCTTCTATTATTCTGTTGGAACATCCTGTCTGTGTGTTTTACACCGGACCTGGTTCCGTCTTTATTATTATTCTGTTGGAACATCCTGTCTGTGTGTTTTACACCGGACCTGGTTCCGTCTTTATTATTATTCTGTTGGAACATCCTGTCTGTGTGTTTTACACCGGACCTGGTTCCATCTTTATTATTATTCTATTGGAATATCCTGTCTGTGCGTTTTACGCCGGACCTGGTTCCATTATTTATTATTCTGTTGGAATAACCTGTCTGTGCGGTCTATCGCATGCATGGTGATTTCTTTTGTTATTCCATTCTTTATTATACTCAGTTGGTTAAGTTCTGACTTCTATACTCCATGAAATTTGTGGAATATCCTTGATAATTGCGGTTCATCCAGTATCTTTTCATGAAAATATTCTTCTAAGTATTCTTGAATTTTACTCCACAAAGCAGTATCATGTTGACAATTTGAACGTTGTTAATTCTTGGATAAATTAATTCTTGAACTTGTTTTATTGAATTCTTATATCATTGTCATCATCCTCATGTTTATAAAATGTTGAAAGTCATCTGTGGCCTGTAGTGCATAGATGGACTTGGTATGATTATGACCAGGGATTATTCGGTATAATCATGACCGTAATGTTACAAATGATGTGGTAAAAGTCCTCATTGGCCCGTAGTGCATTGATGGACAGTTGTTGGCATGATCATGACCATTAATGAATACACGAATATCCTTGGCCGTAGTGCAGGGGTGATTCGATTATGTGGATTATTTTATTAAGCTGAGTCCCAGCGATAACAGTGTTGAAAAACCTTTTAAATCATAAAAGATAGTAGAGTTTATTTTCTACTTGACTCTTTTAATGGATTGCTTGTTCCCCTGCAGTTAAACTTGATGTCTATTATATTTTATCAGTGTAACACTGTTGAAGGCTAATGATAATTTATTCTGCATTATCTTAGTCATAATATTTCTTACTGGGCTAGTTGAGCTCACCCTTTCTTTCACTGTTCTCTTCAGGAAATGAGAATATAGCTGGGACGAGTCGGGAAACGGAGTGATGGTCCAGAGGATAGCATTAGTAGTCCTCACTATTCTGTGAAATAGTGTGATAATAATTGTAATGAGGACTCCTTTTGAGTATGAATACTATCTAGAAGACAATATTTATATTCAAACTCACAGATTATGTTTGGTCGTATTGTACACGACAGTTGTATTATTAAGTTGTATTTATATTCAGTACCATATATCTGGCGACCCAAGATGGGTGATGTATACCTAATTTTAGGGGCATCACAGTTGGTATCAGAGCTTAGGGATATGATCCCTGGCTAAGATGTGAGAATAGAACTAGGAGGGGAGAGACGGGGAATTCCTTCGCTAGTATGACCTACCTAAGTTTATTTGCATGGTATTTAATTGGTCGGTCATAATATAAGGATAATATATGACATATCAATTAACTTTTATTTTGTGGCACTATCTGAAAATGGCATCCGAGAATGTTAAGAATAGCAATGGAGCACAGGCGACTGTGGATTCACCACATATCAATAATCAGGATAATGTGCATCAGGAAGGCGACAATCCTCATGCAAACAACAATACTGACCAAATGATGAATGATGGAATGTTCAGAAGCTTTATGCAGTTCATGCAACAGTAGGCGAGAGCGGCTCCTGTTCAAAATATAGGTGGAAACACTGAAAACTCTCGAACGGTCACCGCTAAACAGTTCAAGGAGCTGGGACCACCAGAGTTTAAGGGAGAGCCAAAACCACTTATAGCGAAAACATGGATAAAGCAGATTACCAAGATATTTGATGTCTTGGGATGCTCCGAGGAGCAAAAGGTTCCCTTTGCCGCCTTTATGTTGTGAGGAGAGGCAGATTACTGGTGGGAATCGATTAAGCGTACTCAACCTGCCGCACTGAAGATGTCTTGGGAGAAGTTCCAAGAGCTGTTCAATGACAAATACTTTCCCGAAAGTGTTCGTCACATGAAGGAGGTGGAGTTCATCAAATTGGAGCAGAATAATATGACCGTGTCGCAGTATGAGGCTAAATTTGCTGAGTTGTCCCGGTTTGCGTCCCACTTGGTGGATAATGAAGAGCGAATGACGCGAATGTTTTTGCGAGGTTTGAAACCTGAGATACGTCAACATCTTATTTCTCATAAACTGTGTTTGTATTCAGATGTTATGAATAGGGCTCAGTTAGTGGAGCACGATAACGAGTCAACGCAACCAAAAGAGAGCAGTCGACAAAATGATAATACCAGTGAGAGCAGTCATCGAAGCGGTGACAATAAGCGTGGAGGGAATCAACAAGCCAGAAATAGTAACCACTTCGGTGGTAATCAGGGCCAAAACAATAAGAATGGTCATTTCAAGAAGAGGAGATTCAACAATGATGGAAAGACATCAGCACCAGCACCCGTTGTTAAGGAAGGAGAACGACCACCTATCATATGTTTCAAATGCGGAGGGGAGGGGCACATCAGTCCAAACTGCGTGATGCCGTCTAAAGCATGTTATAATTGTGGGAGAGAAGGTCATTTAGCTCGATTTTGTCGTTTACCAAAAACAAGTTCAGCCAAGATGGAGACACCAAAGGCCGTCCCAGAAAAGTCAAAACCGGTAGTACAAGGGAGAGCGTTTGTTGTGACCTCCCAGAAAGCAAGGAACCCGAATGAGGTCATCACGGGTAAGATTATCATAAACTCTAACGAAGTCTATACTTTATTTGATACCGGTTCTACCCATTCTTTTATTTCTCATACTTGCGCTCATCGATTAAATTTGATTCCGGAGAAATTAGACTTTGACTTATCTGTTGAAACTCCATTGGGAGAAACCTTCATTACATCCACGGTTTATAAGTCTTGTTTGGTTCAAGTTAGTACCCACACATTACCTGTCGATCTGATTTCATTAAAAATACTTGCATTTGACGTGATTCTAGGTAGGGGTGCTCAAAAAATTCGATTTTTCAGTTGTTTTACCGAACTGGTTGAAACCGGTACCGGCGGTACCGGTTTTTTTCAGTTTCAGTTTTTTCGGTACCGGTTTTTTGTTTTTTTATACTTTTCGGTACCGGTACCGGTAATGAAAATTTTAAATTCGGTAAAAACCAAAAAATCGAAAAAAATCGAAATTCTCTTTTTTTTATGTATGAAATATTTAGAAGCCATGAAGCATTATGCTTGTGCAATGTATACATAAGAACCTGATAACCTCATTTGGTGTACATGACCAAAACCTTCTGCTACTTGCAATTTCAATTTCAATTAATTAGAATAGTATTTTGTAAATATGATTCTAACTATCTGTAGTACATTGTTATAGGTTGATTTCTTGTTTTAGAATTATATATTTATTTAAGTACTTCAAACTCAACTCTGCACATAACTTCACTTTCTATATGATCCACGTGTGATGTATTTGAGACTACTAATTTCTAATTCCTCCAGCCAGAGTCACCAGGTAATTAATTCATATGGATAATGAATGTGGATTTGTTAATATAAAAATCATATAAATCCAAGTTGCCAATTTGCCATCATTAAAACGAAAGGCATATATTAAAAAAATTTATTTAATTATTATTATTTACTAATAATTATATATATTACCATGCATGCGGTATAACCGAAAACCGAACCGAAAAAACAGGTACCGATTTCGTACCGAACCGGTACCGAAACCAGTAATTCGGTACCGGTTCCAGTTCTTATTTTTTCGGTAATTTTGGATCGGTACCGGTTCGGTTTTTTCGGTACCGGTTCGGTTTTTTACCGATGAGCACCCCTAATTCTAGGGATTGATTGGTTAACTACTCATCATGCAAAAATTGATTATTTTCGTAAGGTTGTTAGCTTTCATATTCCTAATCGACCTATTATGCGAATTCAAGCAACCAAACCATTAAAATCAATCGATGTCATCTCAAGCCATAAAGCTATTCGTTTATTGAAAAACGGATGTCAAGCTTTCTTAGCTCATGTCACGGATCTAAACAAAAATACGTCAGTTTTGAATGATATTTCTATTGTTAATAAATTTCCTGGCGTATTCCCTGAAGAACTTCCTGGCCTACCCCCAGTGCGTGAAATTAAATTTTGTATCGACCTTGAACCCGGTACAAAACCCATTTCCAAAGCCCCATATCGAATGGCTCCTATTGAACTTCAGTAGTTAAAGATCCAACTGCAGGAATTGTTAGATATTGGCTTTTCATCCTAGTACTTCTCCTTGGGGTGCTCATGTGCTATTCGTGAAGAAGAAAGATGGAAGTATGCGACTTTGTATTGATTATCGGGAGTTGAATCATGTCACCATCAAAAACAGGTACCCATTGCCACGTATTGATGACCTGTTTGACCAGTTGTAAGGAGCACAATTCTTTTCAAAGATCGATCTTCGTTTTGGATATCATCAGCTGAAGGTTAGAACTGAGGATATTCCAAAGACAGCTTTCAGAACTCGGTACGGGCATTATGAATTCCTAGTCATGTCCTTTGGATTGACTAATACTCCTGCTGCCTCCATGGATATGATGAACCGGGCATTCAAGGAATATTTGGATCACTTTGTGGTCGTCTTTATTGATGACATCCTTATTTATTCCAAAAGCCGTGAAGATCATGAGCAACACTTGAGGCTGGTACTCCAAAAGTTTCGTGAATACAAGCTTTATGCCAAGTTGAAGAAGTGCGAGTTCTGGCTGAAGGAGGTAGCATTCCTTGGGCACGTAGTATCAAGTCGTGGAATATCTGTTGACCCGGCAAAGATTAAAGCTATTCAAAGCTGGGAGCAACCTAAATCAGTGACCGAAGTACGTAGCTTTCTTGGTTTAGCTGGTTATTATCGGAGATTCGTGGAAGGATTTTCTCGAATCGCTACTCCATTAACTCAGCTGACTCGAAAAAATACAAAGTTCGGTTGGAGCGAAGAATGTGAGAAGAGTTTTCAAGAACTCAAGAGGAGACTCATTTCAGCACCTGTTCTAACAATACCATCTGGGTCGGAGGGATTTGTCATCTACAGTGATGCTTCGAGCAAAGGGTTGGGATGCGTTCTCATGCAACATGGAAAAGTCATAGCCTATGCATCAAGACAACTCAAGGAATATGAGAGGAATTATCCTACTCATGATCTAGAGTTGGCAGCTGTTATCTTTGCACTTAAAATTTGGAGGCATTACTTGTATGGGGAGAAGGTGGAGATCTTTACGGATCATAAAAGCCTCAAATATTTTTTTACTCAAAAGGAACTCAACATGCGACAACGACGTTGGCTTGAACTGTTGAAAGATTATGATCATACCATTCAATTACATCCTGGAAAAGCGAACGTGGTAGCTAACGCATTGAGTAGAAGATCATATGCAAGTACGAGTGCAATATTGTCAACACAAAGGCCCATTTTGTGTGACTTGCAAAGGATGGAGATAGAGTTAAAGACTCCAGGGACCCATGTGATGATGGCGAATATACGAGTAGAACCAACTTTAATAGATAGAGTTAAAGTTGCTCAAGCTACAGACCTGGAGCTGATGCGTATGAGGAAGAAAGTGCAAGAAGGTGCTATGCCGGAAGCAAGAATCGATGAAGAAGGAATACTTCGAGTCAACTCCAGACTTTGTGTTCCTAACAACCCTGATTTAAAGTATGAAATCATGATGGAGGCACACAACACACCATTTACAATCCATCCTGGAAGTACCAAAATGTATCATGATCTTCGTCATACATTTTGGTGGAGCAATATGAAGAAAGAGATAGCGTTGTTTATCTCAAGGTGTTTAACTTGTCAACGAGTCAAAGCGGAGCATCAAGTACCAAAAGGTCCATTACAACTACTTGAAATTCCAAAATGGAAGTGGGAGCACATTACCATGGATTTCGTTACCGGTCTTCCTAGGGTTTCTCAAGGTATTGATGCGATTTAGGTCATTGTTGATAGATTGACCAAGTCTACTCATTTCTTACCGATACGAGAAACTTATACACTTGAACATCTTGCTCGTATGTACATAAACGAGATTGTAAGACTGCATGGTATGCCAGTATCCATAGTTTCTGACCGAGACCCAAGATTCACTTCACGATTTTGGGTTAGTTTACAAGAAGCTATGGGCACGGATTTACGATTTAGTTCAGCATATCATCCTCAGACGGACGGACAATCAGAGAGGACTATTCAAACTCTTGAAGATCTATTAAGACTCTGTGTCCTTGATTTTAAGGAAAGTTGGGACAAGTTCTTACCATTGGTGGAGTTTTTCTACAATAACAGTTATCAAACAAGTATTGGCATGGCTCCATTCGAAGTATTGTATGGAAGAAAATGTCATTCTCCAGTATGCTGGGATGAGGTGGGTGAAGTAACATTGTTGGGACCGGAGTTGGTACGTATGACTACAGAAAAGATTCAAACGATCCGACAACGTATAAAAACCTCACAAGATCGACAAAAGAGTTATGCTGATCTTCATCAAAAGGACGTGGAATTTCATATAGGAGATCATGTGTTCTTACGTGTTGCTCCATGGAAAGGAGTTACGAGATTTAGAAAGAGAGAAAAGCTCAATCCTCGATTCATCGGTCCATTTTTAATCATCGATCGAGTAGGAACTGTGGCTTATAGACTCGCTTTACCGCCAAGTATGTCTCATGTTCATAACATTTTTCACATATCCATGTTACGTAAATATGTGGAAGACCCGAACCACATTATTGAGTTAGAACCAGACGAAATAGCGGAGGATTTGACGTATGAAGAAGTTCTCCAAGGTTATACCTCAAGTCAAAGTTTTGTGGAGAAATCACGATGTTGTGTAAATGACTTGGGAGTTAGAATCTGAAATGAAATCAAGGTATCCTTACATCTTCGACATACCAGGTACGTACCCTAATTTCGAGGGTAAAATTTCATAAGAAGGGGAGGTTGTAAGACCCCAACTTTTATAAATAAAGACGAATTTTCTATAAATATCATTTTTGAATATTATGGAGTTAATTTGATATAATGTTATAGTTGTGGGTAATATTTATAAATTTTACAAAGTACGCAAGTAGTTATATAATATTCGATTGGTCGGGGAATATTCGTTTTAACAGGAAATATTCGTACAATGGCACAATCATTGGTGGACCCCACAACGGAATTATTGTCGGATTGAGAAAATGACAAAAATATTTTTTTAAAAATAACGGCGGAAGTTTTACCATTGTTACTATTGAACTACTCGATAGTAAAAGTACAGTAATACATGTGGTTACATAGTAACACACGGTATTAATTATTAATGCTTATGTGAGAAGTCACTCAGTTTGATTCAATTATTGTCAGTTAATAATAAGAATTATTTAGCGATAATGACGTTTTGTTTTATTCGTATTATTAACGTAATAAAACAGAAACATCTTTTTATATAAAATAGAGTACTTTATTAAAGTTTTTCTATAAATAGAATATATTATATTTTATTTAAAAGATTTTTCTTTAAATATGGACGGTCAGATTAAAGTAATCAATCTGGACCGTTCATGGATTAGTTACTATGCATTCTATTTTTCTATAAATAGCAGCTCATTCATTCATTATTTCTTACGAATTCACTGAACTCTAGAGAGAGAAACTATAGAGAGAAACTATAGAGAGAGAGAAGAAGAGTATTCTGCTACTTAACTACTTCCTTATTTCAGCTCTTCTTTAAAACGGTAAGGGGTGTTATTCTTTCTTATTCATGAAGAGAACTGTTGCTATTCCATTTCTTATTATTCTGTTGGAATAACCTGTATACGCGGTCTACCCTATACTTGGTGACATTCTTCTATTATTCTGTTGGAACATCATGTCTGTGTGTTTTACACCGGACCTGGTTCCGTCTTTATTATTATTCTGTTGGAACATCATGTCTGTGTGTTTTACACCGGACCTGGTTCCGTCTTTATTATTATTCTGTTGGAACATCCTGTCTGTGTGTTTTACACCGGACCTGGTTCCATCTTTATTATTATTCTATTGGAATATCCTGTCTGTGCGTTTTACGCCGGACCTGGTTCTATTATTTATTATTCTGTTGGAATAACCTGTCTGTGCGGTCTATCGCATGCATGGTGATTTCTTTTGTTATTCCATTCTTTATTATACTCAGTTGGTTAAGTTCTGACTTCTATACTCCATGAAATTTGTGGAATATCCTTGATAATTGCGGTTCATCCAGTATCTTTTCATGAAAATATTCTTCTAAGTATTCTTGAATTTTACTCCACAAAGCAGTATCATGTTGACAATTTGAACGTTGTTAATTCTTGGATAAATTAATTCTTGAACTTGTTTTATTGAATTCTTATATCATTGTCATCATCCTCATGTTTATAAAATGTTGAAAGTCATCTGTGGCCTGTAGTGCATAGATGGACTTGGTATGATTATGACCAGGGATTATTCGGTATAATCATGACCGTAATGTTACAAATGATGTGGTAAAAGTCCTCATTGGCCCGTAGTGCATTGATGGACAGTTGTTGGCATGATCATGACCATTAATGAATATACGAATATCCTTGGCCGTAGTGCAGGAGTGATTCGATGATGTGAATTATTTTATTAAGCTGAGTCCCAGCGATAACAGTGTTGAAAAACCTTTTAAATCATAAAAGATAGTAGAGTTTATTTTTTACTTGACTCTTTTAATGGATTGCTTGTTCCGCTGCAGTTAAACTTGATGTCTATTATATTTTATCAGTGTAACACTTTTGAAGGCTAATGATAATTTATTCTGCATTATCTTAGTCATAATTTTTCTTATTGGACTAGTTGAGCTCACCCTTTCTTTCACTGTTCTCTTCAGGAAATGAGAATATAGCTGAGACGAGTCGGGAAACGGAGTGATGGTCCAGAGGATAGCATTAGTAGTCCTCACTATTCTGTGAAATAGTGTGATAATAATTGTAATGAGGACTCCTTTTGAGTATGAATACTCTCTAGAAGACAATATTTGTATTCAAACTCACAGATTATGTTTGGTCGTATTGTACACGACAGTTGTATTATTAAGTTGTATTTGTATTCAGTACCATGTATCTGGCGACCCAAGATGGGTGATGTATACCTAATTTTGGGGGCGTCACAATTTATGAGAATTTATTTAAATGAATTATGTTACAAGACTTATTTTATTTTATGATGTATTCCGCAAACTAATGTATTAAATTAAGGTTAGATTATCTGGGATTGTTTTTGAGATGATGGAACCCTTTAATGGGAAATATTATTGTTTAAGTTATTTGATGTATTTATCCTTTATTATAGGTAGTTAAATGTAATTATTTTGATAAGTGAGCACCAAATTCTGTAGGAATGAAGTACCCGGATTTGAGGGTGTCACAAGTCCTAGCAAGACTCAAGCACTTGAATGAACTTCGAGTTTGACTAAGAAGAAATATAGTGAGTTATAAGTCTAAAGTTAACACAATCAAATTGAACATTATGTATTGATTAATAGGAAAAGTTATAGGATGTAGATTAAAGTTTACATTACAACTACTATGCATTGCTATGTGACTAATAGTTGATGTGAATGATTATATAATTGTGTAGGGCACGTGAAGTACAGATAACTGTAAGATGTTAAACTGTTATTGGTAAACAACTATCAAGGCAAGTCTTTCAGTTCCTATTTGCTATGTGAATTTGATGATGAACTGTTTGAAATCTTTATTGCAAATAGCATGGTGTGTTATATTAATTTTGAAAGTATGAAATATTAAAGTCAATTTATGACTACGTTGATTGAGTAATGAATGTTGATTGAGTAAGGAACTCAATCTTTATACTTATTATATGAACTACAGCATGTATGTTATGTTAGTCCAATGTTTATGAGATGTATATCGAGCATGTTATTATGTGCTATGTGATGCATAAAAATTGTTAGATTTTACTGGGCTGTCGAGCTCAACCTTGAAAATAACCACTTTTGTAGGTTAAAGATTTTAGGTAAAGTTATGTGCTACTTGAAAGATATGAATCAGATGTGATACTTGAAGATTTATTTACTTTGGCTGAGTTATTATTATTTGAACCATGTTTAAGGTTCCGAATAATGTATTAATGTTGAATTATAATATCGTTTTGCGATGTAAACTCTTGTAGTATTAAAATGATTCTGAGATGTTTAGATGTAAAGGTTGAAAGTTCTGGGAACGAGAATAGTTTGTAAATAGAAAATTTTAATTGTAATAGAAAATTTTAAGTATTCCACAAATTTCAGTGGTTGTATTATCGTTTAATGATGTAAAATTAGAGGTTGAATGTATTGTTAACAACCGAAGTCGAGAATTAAATTGTATGAATTTTGGGGTCGTTACAGTTGGTATCAGAGAATTAAATTGTTAAGTCGTGATCTGTATAAGTTATAAAAGGAAGATGGTATGTAATATTTGAATAATTATAGCTTGATGCAATGAAGATGATGTACTATAAAATAGTACAAGATAAACTCATGAGGAGCTATAGATAATGTGATACGAGGAATTTGTATCGAGCAAAGAGTAAGTTATAAGCAAGATAAAGTTAGGTGGGATTTCAATTGAGAACTCATGTGGTGGCTGAGTTATACAAACCTTTGTATGGGCGAGGGTTTTGTGCTTGCACTCAGTTTATCACATTGATAATCATTTAAATGTTGGTGTCGCGCTATCAATGTATATGTGGCGAAAAGGTGATTCTTTTCTCATGTGTATATTTGATAGTTAAAAACGATTAAGATTAGTTAGATATTATTAGGGTTAGGTGCGAGTTCTTAAAATTAATGCATATGGTAAGTTCGTGACTCATAATAATATGGTATATTTTGAACCCCTCAGCGAATAGACGCCTATGGTCTGACTAGGATAAGTTCTTAAACTCATATTGTTGTGTCAAGTTCCTGAACTTCCAATGTGTAGTAAGTTTGATGAATTATATTGGGGGTATAGGAAGATTGTAAGGTGAAATACAAGAATATTTAGTATAAGAGTATTGGTGGTGCTAGAAATAAAAAGAATTGGTTAAGTAATGAAGTAATGGAGTAAATATTAAAATTGATGGATACCTGGATGTTCTAAATCTACTAGCTATGCTAGACTTTTGAGATTTATTGACTTCGTGCTGATGTTGCACTTCTATTTTCTTGAAAAACATCGGATCAAATGATGTAACCAATGAGTTTTAAAAATAATACCGTTATTCATATGTCTATGCTAATTGATTCGGCTAGACAAAAATGATTTGAAATATATCAAAATGTATTTTTATATCATCAATACATCATAGAACCTGGTGCAGAGATGATAAAAATGATGGAGTCATCAATGCAGTAGTGTTGGAGGTGATTTAAGGAACGTCAGCCCACTATGGTATGATGTAGTATGACAAAGTCACAAAATGACGGAATCCTCAAACGGACTGTAAATACTGTAAGACCCCAACTTTTTAATGAATAAAATTGAATTTTCTATATTTATTATTGTGAATAATAAGGTGTTAATTTGATCTAATATTTTGGTTATGGGTTAAATGTGCAAATTTTTTAAAATAAGCAAGTGGTTATAAAATATTCATTGTTGTCGGGGAATATTCGTTTGGTCGTGAAATATTCTTTCTGTCGGAGAATATTCGTACGACGGCGCAACCATTTTGGGGCCCCATAACAGAATAACTATCGGATGAAGAAAATGATAAATTTGAATTTTTATAAATAACGGCGTAATCGTTACCGTTAACACTGTTGGAATACCCGGTGGGTAAAATAAAGTAATACGCGTTGTTGCACAGTAGCACACGGTATTGCACAGTATTTTTGAATTATTGATTCTTACGTAAGAAGGCACTATTCAATAATTGTTATATTAATTACTGTTCAATATTTTATTTTATTGATTCAATAATTGCTACGTTGATATTTTATATTATTGTTGTTTCAATAATTATCACTACACAGTATTTTCTATTATCAGATTATTCATATTATTTGAATAATATTATTAGATAGCATTATTGGCAATGTCTAGAAAGTTCTGTCTAAGGAGAGGTTTGGTCATCTAATTGCGCGTCAGTAAGGAGAAATCCTTATTAGAAAGCCCCCTCTTTCCTAGAAACTGCCTGATTGTCATTATTGTGATTCTGTAATATTATTTGTGAATAATTAATTATTGATTTATATGATAAGAAAAAATTTATTTGATGTGGATATAAATGATGGATTTATTTATATGGTTATAAATGAAGGAATTAACGTTGAGGTATTTTATCAGTATTTTGTCGGATTGGAGGTATTAAAAGATCAAATCGGTATTTTTAAAGCTCTATTGCGTGAGTTATAATTTTAATCCAACCGTTGGATCGTTGTGATATTTGGATATGTTATACATATATAAGTTGAGTATATGTCTACAAATTTTGAACCGTTAAAAATGAACGTATGATTTGTTATGAATTTTAAAAGGTGTTAAAAATCATCCGTTTGTGGATTTCGGATATTTTTTATTTGAAATTTAGAAAAACTTAAAGCTACAAAGTTGTAGAGAATTCAATTTCGTGTGTAATGGACATAAAATTTGTATTTTTCTGATAAACGGGCTATTTTCTATGAATTATTGAAGTTTTAAAAAATAAAATAATTTTTTATTAAAATTGGGTGGGACCCACTTCTATTTTCAACATGTGGGCTGCCAATTTGTGTCCAAGATGGCTGGCTTGGTTGGTGGAAGAGGCGTAGGAAGAAATAAAAGATTATATAATATTTTATTATTTAGTTTCCTATGGCGTTCTATCATTTTCCTATAAATAGACGCTTAGGTTAGAATTGAAAATCACACCAGAAACAAGTTTTCTTTCTCTCTAAATTATCGAGCGTATTTTTGTGAGTATTTTGATACTTTGAGAGTTGCTATTCAGTGCAAGGTTCCTTCGACTTTTCATCCGATATTCTAGTTAGAAATACTGCTCTTTTGAGGTATGGGATTTTAAGGGTTATTATATTTTTCAGTTTTATAATTTTTTGACCTTCAAAAATTCTAAAAAAAATTTAAAATGATAATTTGATGAGTTTTCTAGATTGTGTCCAAAAATGATAATTTTTGGATGTATGGATTAAGAGTTATGAATTTTTGGGAAAAGACTATTTTAAAAGTAAACCCTTATAACTCCATGTGGTTAACTCCAAAATTGGTAAAATTTTTATTAGGAGTACATGTATATAATAGAAGTATACTCTGTAAATTTTGAAATTTTTGGACAAAAGTACAGTTTATGATAAATGTATAAATATTCGGCTGTTTTGGCCATATGAAAAATAGTAAATAAATTTTAAAAATTCTGAGAAAAATATATGTTCAATATGGAACTATATTCTGCTAAATTCTAGAAAAAAAAATTTGTTTGTACTGATTTAGTATTTTTTGTAAAAATAGACTAGTTATGAGTAAATGAATTAAATATGTTATGTGAAGTAAGAAAATTGAAAAATAGGATTTTATGGCTTGAGAATCCTATATGAGGTATATGCAGATTTTTGATGAGGGTTTTGGTTATTGGTGATGAAATCTTATGAGTTTGGCATTTTAGAATGATTAAATGCATTATTTAGTAAAGTGTAAATAATTAAAATAAATTGTTTATATGCTTAAGAAATGTTATTCTTTCAATATCATTATACTAAAATAGTGGTATGAATTTTATTGTGGAATTTCTACATTTTTTATGTCGAGGTTACTATTCATGAATTACTATTCATGAGTTATTATTCACGAGTTACTATTCACGGGGTACTATTCACGACAAAATTGGTTTCTTTTTCTGACCAAATTATCGTTGATTTATGAATCTTTGTCTTGAGATTAAATCTATATGTTGATTATATTATTTTTATTATCATATATAACATTTTTATAACCCTAATGATGTTGTTTATCATTGACTTTAGTGTAAAGATGGGTAGATTATTGGTATGATCATGACTGTGGGTTCTCTTTGGCTAATAGTGCAAAGATGAATTGTTGACTGATATGATCATGACCATTAAAGTTATAATTAAATATCTTTAGCTTAAGTGAAAAGGTGAATTGATCAACATGGTTATAATTATGGTTTATATAAATTCTGAAATGATTATGTGTTTCTTTGAGATATGAATATCTTTGGTCCGTAGTGCAAAGATGACCTGTTGTTGAATATCTTTGGCCTGTAGTGTAAAGATGATCTGTTGTTGAATATCTTTGATCATTAGTGCAAAGATGAACGGTTGATGAATATCTTTGGGCCGTAGTGCAAAGATGAATTTATTAGTATGATCATGAACAGGAACTGTGATTTGGTATAACCACGATCTTTGATGTTTCAGGTAAAGACATGTGATGAAAATTATCTTCGTCCTGGATGTGAAGAGGAATTTAGAATCACAATTATGATTATGAATTATTCATATGATTGTGGACCAGAACTGTTGATTCATGTTACAGGGATAAAACATTGTTGGTGGATTGTTAACATGGAGAAGATAATAGACTTTATGGTCTATTTGACTCTTCTAATGAATTGTTCATTCCGCTGCAACTATGGTTAAAAAATTTTATTATCTACCATATGTTCTAAATCTCTTATTTATTACTGATGAAGGCTATTGATAATTTATTTTTCTTCAGTCATGATATTCTTTACTGGGCTAGTTGAGCTCACCCTTTTGCTTCACAATTCCTTTCAGGTAATAAGAGTGTAGCTGGGTCGAGCGAGGGTAATAGGGAAATAGAACGGTGGTCTCTAGCTGTAGAGGTCTAAGCAGTATAAAAAAGTGTGTTGTATTTTATACATCATTTAGTAGTTATATTTGGTGAATCCAATAGGGAAAGGCGAACCCAACGTTGGAATGGTATTTTGCTTCTATCATACAAGATGTCTAATGACATACAACCTCGTGTCATCATAAGACAATGTTGTGCACATCCACTTACTGAGTATATCTATGAGCACTACCTATATAATCTTGGTGTTTGTTTGAAGTATAATTCTCAATTAGAGACAGTGGAGATAATGATATGTCAAGAGAAGACTCACCATTGGAAAGAATATAAGAGTAATCTTCTCATTGTTCTTTGGGGTTTATTGGGTCAACCAAAGATAATTCTGTGGACATATGATATCTATCATAACCTAGAGGCATGGCCTCCCATGTACGAAGGTTTTCTTGAGCACTTCCCAAAGATTTTAATTTCTAAAACAGTTATTGACTGTACCTTTATGTAATGTATCAATGTGAGGTGTTGTCCATAGTTGGGACATGAGTCACAGTTGGTATCAAAACTCACAGCATATATGCTGTTGTATTTTGCATGACAATTATTGTAATAAAGTTGCAGTTATTTTCTGTACCATGTATTTGGCAACTCAGAATAGGTTGGGTGGAATGGACCTATTTTGGGGTTGTCACAAATACAGTGTGGTATAATGACGTCATAAAATAATTTTCAAAATTTTAAAGATAAATTATTGCCAATTGAATTTGGTCAGACATGTTTCGATTGATATTTGAATTATTGGTATAAGTCTAAGCTATTTTATTCAGCTAGACAAATATTTATGAAATTCAAGCATTTCTTGAGAAGTTATGCCAAACCAAATTATTTTGGTGCGGATTCAGATGTTGAAAAGCTGAGATGAACAACCCTTTTATAGGGGATTACGCGAAAGCGTTAAGATGTTTGTGCACAATACATTGTACAAAGGGTTGATCCCCCTAAGTACGAGGAATCCCTATAGTCTTATAACTGTTAAAGTTTAAGTTGAAAGATTACTTATAACTATGGACATACACATAGCGTTTAAATGTTTATGCACAATACATCGTATGAAGGGCTTAACACCCTAAGTACGGGAGGTCCATATAGTCTTATGACTGTTAAAGGTTCATGTCGAGATACTTGATAACCTGGGGACGTAGTTCAAGGTCTTATGACCCCTCAGCATGATTTGGAATCTTTTAAATTCCTGAGTTATTCATACTGCTTCCTAATTATTGAGAAATTATGGAAGATTCTTGTTATTCTAAAAGGCGAATGTGGTAAGGATGATATTCCTTAGAAAGAAGTAAGTCGTAGAATGCGACACTGATTGATGAATATATTGAATAAGTGAGAAAAGAAATTTTAAAATGAGAAGGAGATGAGTTATCAAAGTATAATGTAAAACTTTTAATAAAAAAAAAGTTAATAATTGTAGAAAGATCTTTATGGAAAGAAAGTGGTTATAGAACCCAATGAATGAATAAAGTATTAACGTAAAATCTATTTTGATAGATTGAATGAAGGAAAATTAATAAATAAAATTTCGAGGACGAAATTCTTAGAAGAAGGGGTGAGTGTAATATCCCGAGTGTTTATGAGTTGAGTATATGATAACGATTCTTAGAAAAAGAAATGAATGGGTTAAAGAATATATAATACTCAAAATATAATTGAGTTCAAGTGAAAGTTATGAAATAAAACCTAGAATTTGTTGAAGTAATGAATGTAGTAGGAAATATAAAACATATATTAAGATAATGTGTTGAAGATATTCAATGATAAATTTTGAAAAGAGATTTGGTGAAAATCGAGTAAGTGAGGTTTCTTTGATTCCGAGGACGAAATCCTTGTAAGGAGGGAAGGATGTAACAATCCAGAATATTAATTATAATTTTTTTAAATATTTATTGAATTATATAAATATTTAATGGATGTGTTTATCGTTGAATAAATACTTGTTTAATTGATTTGATTTGATTTGGCTAATTATTTATTTAATAAATAATTAATGAGTTAAGAAAATTAATTGTTATGAGATAATATTCTAATTTAATTTAATAATTAAGTTAGAGAGTTTATAATGATTAAATGATGTATTCAATAAATTGTTATTAGAATTAATTAAATTAAGTATGAAAACTTAATTAAATAAAGTGTGATAAATAACTATATTATAAAGGAGTTATTAAAATAAATTAAAGGAGTTTAATTTAATTTTGTCAAACAAGGCTAAAATATATTAAGTCTTTAATTTTTAAAGAGTTTTGCCAAACGGAACCTTATGACTTTTTGATTTTTAAAATTTGAATTATTAATAAAATGAATAAAATATATTTATAATTTAAATGTTATATTGGTAACTGATAGTATTTATTAGGTTTATAATGACCATATGCGTTTCTTTTATTTTACGTTGGCTTATCAGTTTAAGAGTACGCATAGATTATTAGTTGGATTTTTAGTTTACATATTTGTCTAAACTTAAGCCTAAAAAAAAGAAAAAGAAAAATCCAGAGAGTTTTCAGAGAGTCTGAGAGAAAAGCAAGAGAGACTTCCTGAGACTTTCAAGTAGTCGTCTATGGTGTTTAACAAAGATTGTCTGAGCAAATTGAAGGTATGTCTTTACCATATATGTTTTACGCCAAATTTACTGTGAATTTGATTCTATGTGTTTCTAAATTTGACTGTAGTATAAAAAATTCTTTACCAAAAGTGTCTTTAATCCATATGTTATACTAATTGATTATGGAATCATGTGTTTTGGTAATAACTAGCATAGATATATGACTGTAGTTTGCATGTACATTCAAAAATAAGAAAAATGGTTTTACAGTGATTACATGTACATGAACATGTTTTGTAGGATAACAAAATTAGTATGTGATTGTATGCTAATTGTAAAATTGAATCTTATGTATGTTAATTGGGTAAGAACTTAATGAGAACGTAGTTCACAGGAATGAATTCGTTGGATAATTGTGGTTTACACTGTTAAACCTTGTAAAACAACGTCAACAATGGAGTTTTGTTTTAAAATAGTGTTTCAAGGATTTAACTTCTCTTAAATTATTGTTTAAGTTGTGCTAAATTAGTATATGTATGCTTGTTAATGTTATGTGTGATTTACATAAATTATATATGTTAATTTAGCTGCTAGAAGCCATTAAACCGTTAAGAATTGTTGTGTTCTGTTCTTTGTGTACGATTTCTGTAAGTTTCGCCGCCTTAGCTCCAAAAATCAGAGCCGTAGCCCAGAACTCCACGCCGCAATGCCAAAATTAGCACTGCAGAGCCACTGCCTGACTTAGTTCTCGCGCTGCGGCGCCGAAATAGTAGTCTGGGTCGGACAGTTTTGACCTCATGTAGTAAAACGGTCATAACTTTTGTATACGAACTCTGATTAATGTGATTTAAGATAATCCGAAACGAGGACAAATAAACCTACAACTTTTGTTCTCTAAGTTTTTCAATTTGAGGTCGAGAACAGGGGTCAAAATGGTCATTTATGGGACTGATATGTATTAGGAAGCAATCGGAGGGTGTCGGGAATGCACATATACAAATGTAGTGCTCCTGACGATAAAAGATGTTGTCCTAAGTT
The DNA here is from genome assembly GCA_016801055.1 of Panax notoginseng. Lineage (NCBI taxonomy): Eukaryota > Viridiplantae > Streptophyta > Magnoliopsida > Apiales > Araliaceae > Panax > Panax notoginseng. Next base: position 140,869,093 of record CM029020.1, read on the forward strand.
ATAAAATATGAATTTTAGTAATATAATGATGTTTAACATTAATAAATGATGTATTAAATAAGTTGTATAAGCATACTAAGCACACACAAGAGAGACGAATCGGGCGTGTGACGAATGAACGTCAAAACGCCGTGCCAAGTTTTAACGAACTTAAAAAGTGTTTCAATTCAATTGAAATAAATATTATAAGATATGGAATGGATTTAATATAAAACCAATAAGTAGTCCTTGTGACAACCCGAATTTTTATAAGTTATTATAATAAGAATTTAATAATTAAATTTCTTATTATGAGGTGTATATATTTTGAATTATGTGATTTGGTACAAAGAAAATTATATATTCATATGTTAGAGAATGTGAGATTTAATAGTTAATTAAACTATTAAAGAAATTAAATAATATTAGTTAATTTAATTAAGTTGAAATTATGTTATGAGATAATATAATTTTAATTGTTATGCCTTGTGGGCAATGGAAATTATTATGAGTTAAGTTTCATAAATAGTGTGAATAATTCACTTAATTAAAATAGTGAATTAATACAAGTATAATTGATTTAATAAAGTGAGAAAGTAATATATTGCATGAAAATGTAAATGTTAGTATAATGCGAGTAAAATATTTATTAAGTACATTAAATATTTTAGTTGGAAACTTTATGGAATAAAATGAATATTTATGGTATTAAATAAATATTTGTTGAAAATTGTTATGGGATGGTTTATTTAAGTGTGATAAAATAGATGTGATTTATATGTATTTTATTACGTGAGTATAATTGTGATATTCTAATTTAATTAAATAATTAAATTAGAGGAGTGAGAATTTGGTAAATAATGTTATGATTATAATGTTTGAATAAAAATTATAATTTTATTGATAAGGTTAATATTATTTTTTAAGAAATTAAAGGTACATAGTATAGTTTATGTGTTCTTGAGTTTCTTTTAAAATTGGGATTTTGGTTAATGAATTTGTGGGTTATGATGTTATATATATTATTAGATTTTATAATTTCATAATGGTTATCTAAAAACGATTTTTCAGAAATCAAATTCATGTATTTATGCTAAAGAAGAGGAATTTGGATTTTAATGGTAATGTGTGTTTTGGTGTACTTTGATACTAAAATTGATGATGAATTCGTGATTGAAACTTTAAATTGATGGATGATTGTTGCTCTCCTCTATAAAACGAAAAGAACGCAACTTGAACGAATCGAATTGGTTAAGAAACGAATTCGTGATGAATGAATACAGTTAGCATGTTAAAAATATGAAAAAATAGTATAAACCAATTAGAATTAGTATAAACCAAGTCCCACATCGACTAAATTGAGAACTTTACCCCTTTTCTAAACCTATAAATAGAAGGGCTTAACCCTTTGTTTCATTCACCAACAATAAGGCCTCCAATTTTGAGAAAGGCTTTGTTGTGGGAGGACTTTTTATAAAGACCTCCTTAGTTAAATTTTGGCGTGGAAGTGTGGAGTCAGTTTGTGGAACTCGTATTTTCGGGGCACGTGAAGTGCAGATAACTGTAAGCTATTAAACTGTTATTGGTAAACAACGATCAAGGCAAGTCTTTCAGTTCCTATTTGCTATGTGAATTTGATGATGAACTGTAGCATCCCCAAATCCCGGTCCTAATCACCAAGGATCTGGTATACTATTTCTATAACTATTGCGGAAGATATAAACATAAATTGTTTATACAATAAACTTTTTCACATCATTCCCAAGGTCTACAACCTTAACTTAATACATACATTCAATATCTTAAATGTTTACAATACTATTTTTGTCAAAAGATTTAATAAATCTAACTGCACCATAATTTAGCCTTGCACTTTGCCTTTACTTCTGTCTTTACTCGAGCTTTCCTCTAAATCTGAAAATTTTATCATGATATAGCAAGGGTGAGCATCAAATTTGCCCAGCAAGTTTAAATTTATTTGAGGATATATCATGATTGAAAGAATTGAACAATAAGCTAGCTAACTTTCAACAATATAAACATTGTGAAAGAGCATGAACAAATTTTCTTAGCTGAACGACCAAGTCAATGAAAATGAATGGTTAAGCATAAACATGAACAGATTAACTGAACCAAATGGTAATGAAGGTGATCAGCCTTTCATACCTGATGACATTTACAATATGCACAACGTGCGAATCAATAATCAATATAGACGTGAATAATCAACAACAACTATTCACTAACATGCTTTGAAATTACAACTCATTGTTGAGTTAGGAAACTTGCCTGAACCGCTGATTACCGCTAAGCAATATAATGTAATCTCTTATGAAAGACCTATCAATTATAAGATTGATCTTTGAATTAGCATAACATACCTATTAACTCATAATACTATTACTTAATCAATCAATTATCTAACACTTAATCACATAATTAAATAATAGATAAAACCTTACAACGTTAGTATTATTATTATCATTTGATAATTCTTCAATCACTGTATCATGTACATTATGATTTACCACTCGCTTTTTCATTTCACAAGTTATTCTTTATCATCTAATAAGTTAAATACTAATCCAGCCACCTGGATTCAAAATCTAACAACCTAAACTGCAATCCAGCTAACTGGATTTCAAATCCAGCAAACTAGATCGCAATCCAACAAACTGGATTCAACAAATATTCAATTCAGTAAAATATTTTTCAATCCAGCAAGCTGGATTCATCAGATTTCCTAATCCAGCAAGCTGGATTCCATATCCTTTTTACAAAAATACCAAAATAACTTATTATTTTTCTATCTCTTGGCCATGATTATATACATGTATATCATACACAAAAAGTATTTTTCCATAATTTTCCAACTTCCTTTGGTATTTTTCAAAAATTATTTTTAGTTAATTCCTTAAGAAATTAGCTACATCGTGCTTAACTCCAGAAATTTCCATCTCTTGACACAATCTTATACATGTTAACGTGACACTCCAGTTTAAATTTCGTGGCCATTGGAGTTATAGAACTCCGGTTATAGCGATTTTCGTCAGAAAATCACAGAAATTGAAATGGTCATAACTTGCTCATTTTAAGTCGGAATTAGCTCATTTTTGGACAGGAGGCACTTAATACTATATATTTTCATGTCCCAAAAGGCCAGAATTTATTACATAAACTAAGTTGCCAAAACAGCCCTCGCAAAAATTTGGGCAGCAACTTTTTGGCCAAAAACAGTTTTGGAGTCCTTTACTAAATCTTAAATAAAATGAGATCTATAACTCTTATTAACGATCCGTCAATTTTGTTGGATTCGTATCTTTCCGATCTACAATTTTCATCTATCACAATCCATATTTGGACATGTTAAGCTCCCGGAATTTAGCCCGGAAGTGGCTGGTAAAAACTGTTGTTCTAACAGTTTTCTTAGCTTTGAGTAGTTTGGGATAACTTCCATAACTTGCTCATTTTTCAACCTAATTGAGTGATTCCAAAGGGGGTTTTATCCTTAATACATAGATCTAGCATCCCAAGATAATAAATCACAAATATCCATCATAGATTTCAAAAATCAAAAGCTAGATCACACTTTCAAGTTTCATTTTTCCGGAAAAATTCTATTTTTCTAATCCTTTTGATTCCAACCAAATCAACACCCAATATGGGTAGATCTAAACATAAAAACACTCATCAACATGGATACCCATGATTTTTGAGTTTATAAACATAAATCCAAGCTTTGATTTGGAAAAACTAAAATTAATTACATAAACTAGTTTTAAGATTTACCTTTTTCCTCAAAATCTTCCTTCCTTCTTCTTCCTCTTTCCATGGAGGATCCTTCTATCTCCTCCTCTCTCTTCTTCCTTCCATTAATGGCAGCCCTCTCTTTCCTTTTCTCTCTCTAAGTGCCGCTCCTCCCTTCTCTCTCTCTCTCTAGTTGCTTTAGATGCAAAGTAGAAAATAAGAGATAATAGAGAAAATGGGTTTTATTAGTTGTTAGTAATTTATGTATAGATATATTTTATATATCTACATACATTCTCCAACTTCTTTCTTGCTTTCTCTCTCTCACTAACCACTAAAATTTTGCTTGGAAGTATTGCCAAAGTGTTGGCTAAATGGAAAAATGACACCTAAGAGGTTTGTTCACCAACTAAAGTGAAATAATCATCACATTCATCTCCCCTCCTTTTCCTTCTCTACATATCCGGCCATGTGGCCTTGGATTTATCCAAAATTGCTTTCTTTTTAATTCTTATTTAACATACCAAATGTCCAATATGCCCCTCCATAATTGAACTTAAAGTTGGGCCACCAATTTCATCTTTTGGGCTTTCTAATTAACATGTTTGGGCTATGTAATTTACATAGTCTACTACCTTTCCATCTTATCTCACCTTAAATATTTAATTAGGGTATCCATTCTAAATATTTAGAATTTAAATCACCACTCTTTTATATTAAATTCTATAACCCAACTAAACTTGTTTTAATTAAGTTATAAAATTAATAACTTGATATAATAAAAATATATCTCTTAACTTAATATTATTTTTAATATTATTGTTCTCCCACAAGTGGGCCTAGTTTTGGCCCTTAATTAATCTCATTGAGCTAACAAATTTAATTGTTTTACTTACTAACAAAACTAACTTGGGCTTTCAATCCCTAATTAAATTGGGTCAATATAATACTTGTCACATACATAATATATTGGGCTAGATTAAATAATTTAATCGCCCTTAGACACTCTATCTACAAGTCTCATGCTTAATTAATTAATTGGACTTGTTTAAATAATATAACTTCATTAGTTCATCAAATTTAATTCTCTTGGACTCTAAATAAATTAATGGGCTATGATATTATTATAGTCCATTACTTTTAATACTATTTTACCCTAATTATTTAATTAGGATTTTTATTTCTCACACTAGAAAATAAATTCATTACTCATGCATTTTTAATTTCATAACCCTTAAGTTATTTAATTCTTCATTCCTAATATATAATTAGGATTACACTAGTTTCTTTTATTTGATTAAATAATAAACAAATATAAACCATCACATAATATTCGTATTCACTTACTCACATAATCATTAAATAAATTATGTCATGCTCCACAATTCTCTTAGATTAGGTCACTAGTATATATTTAATTACAAGGACCACTAAATAACAATAACCATTTAGGTTATTTAATTCTCATACATAATTTAAATAACTTATTCAAGTTATACAATTCATATTGTATACTTAAATTTAATTTCCTCCTCCTCTCCATAAATTGTTTTCAAACAATTATTTATATATTAAATATATAATTTAATATATTCAATCATTTATTCAAATATGAATTTAATTTACTAACTACTTTGATACCAATATTCATATCTACATATTGGATCTCATCTCATATTTTAGTTTTACATCATTGGTATAATATTAAATATTATATCATTATCCATATAACATCATATCATAACATATTTCACTTCTCACTCTAATTTTGACTTTTCTCCATAAAAGGCCAACTGTTGACTTTGAACAAAAGTCAACATTTACACATTTTGTGTTTACTGTCCATTCTGACTAATCTTGACGTTCCGGACGCAACCGAGCAGTCCATGCTTCAAAATTCTATCTCTAACTCAAATTTTGAGTTTTAAATTACTCCCTTCTTATTGTTAATCGTATTAACTAACAACTTTATACTTATTCAAATTCTTATTTGCCAGTCAAGGCCAACGTTCAAGCTATGTTAATTACTAACATAGTTTTATCTTGATCCTTATATCAATAACTTAATTCATCAATCCTCTTGCTAAAATATATATAGCACCTTACTAAGTATATATACATTTCTATACATATACTCATCTTCGTTTAACCTCATAGCTTCTCTTCATGTGAAATCTTATCTCCTTACTAAAATTTCTCATATGTACTTATATAACATTTCTTAGACTATTCAGTTCATATTGAATTTACAGGTATCGTAATACCTTATTCTCGATATTCATTCAAGTACATATTAATTCATTTCTAGGGTTTTGGAAATTTTGTAACCCATATTTCTTTATTCTCATTCAATTAAGAAACCATATAGGTTCTTCTTAAAAAAAATTTTGAAATCCTTAAAATTCCTTTACAGAAATATCAAATCCATACACTTATTTTCTGTCTAGGTTCATCTTATAACTTTTATTCAATCTTTTAAGATTTTATAAAATTGTCCAAATTTCCGGGTTGTCACATTCACCCATTCTTCTAAGAATTTCGTCCTCGAAATTTCAGTTTACTAATCACCACTCCTTTTATTCATCAAAACTAGGCTGTCTTACTAACCTTTAATTGATTTCATGCTCAATTTAATGAGTACATCTTGCTTCCTACTATGAGGAGCTCTACTACTATCACATTCTTCCATAACTTCAGTCTAAGGAGTTAAAACTTTTCAAATCATGCTGAGGGGTCATATAGACCATGAACACGTAGTTTTAACGATATTTATATCGCAAAACAGTAAATTACTAGGTATGTTTACAATCACAAAGAAGGTAAACTACCGTTGCTAGTACTTTAGGTGATTAGCCTATCGTACGCGTACGTCATGCATAACGTATCAATCATGTTTAGCGAATATTTACGCTACTAGATTGGATTATTTTATCCAAACAACATAGTTCACCTCAGTCTTATCATAGGGTTCCGCACCAAAACAATTTGGTTCGGGATAATTTTCAAAGAACGCTTAGGATTTTCATAAAAGTCGGTCTAGCCGAATCAAATAGCTTAGACCCATATCAAATAATTCGAATTTCAATCGAAACATTGCTGGCCAAATTTAGTTGGCAATAATTCACCTTTAAAATTCTTAAAATCATTTTATGACGTCATGATACCGCACTGTATTTACAGTCCGTTTGAGGATTCCGTCATTTTGTGACTTTGTCATACTACATCATAATATAGTGGGCTGACGATCCTTAGATCACATCCAACACTAAGTAATATTGCATTGATGACTCCATCATTTTTATCATTCTGCATCAGGTTCCATGATACATTGATGATATAAAAAAAATACATTTTGATAAGTCAAATCATTTTTGTCTAGCTGAATCAAGTAGCATAAACTATTCTTTAAACCGCTCAAAAATCATTGCAATTCAGTTTTATCATCTCAACAGGTAACGATATGTCGGTGGCCCGAAGCCAACTCATACACAATGGTCACCAGGAGTTGAGAATAAAAATTCATTTTCCAAACAGCACATAGTGCGTTTTTTTTTTAGCTTGATGTCAAAAACTTTGAAGTCTAGCATAGCTAGAAGATTTAGAATACCTACGCTTCCACCATCAACTTCACTTTCTCTAATGATCAATTGCTTAATAAGTTTATCATCCTCAATGCTCCATTCACCACATAACTATACCCAGTTCGTCAAACTTACCACACATTAGGAGTTCAGGAACTTTCCACAATCATATGAGTTTAAGAACTTGTCCTAGTCAGACCTTTGGCGTCCATTCGCTGAGGGGTTCATAAACATATCATATAATTATGAGTCACGAACGTACCATAAGTATGAGTTTTAAGAACTCGTACTTAACCTGATATTCTCTACTTATAACCTATCTATTTGTTATACACATGAGAAAGGAATCACCCTCTCAACATGTATATAGCAATTAGCGCGACACGGACATTTCAATGATTATCAGTATCAGAAACTAAGTGGTCGTCAAACCAAACTCGGCCACTAATCAATATAGGAAGCTAAGCGCACAATTTCCCGCCCATACAAAGAATTGGTGAACCTAACCACTATATTGACCAGGAAGCTAAGTGATTCTAAAACCAAGTACAAATTCTCCGCCCATACAAAGAATCATACAACTCAGCTCCTGACATGAGTCCTCAATTGAAATCCTACACAATTCTAACTTTCTCTTTTCTTAATACGAATTTTCTTTAATCCGTATCTTAACATTTACCACTCTTTTCTAAGTTTACATAGTACCATTTCATAGTACAACTGTCGTACAACAATTCTGTTGTAAAGTTTTCAATCATTTGATTGATCCTTCTCCTGCTATGACCTTATCAGATCACGTTGTGATCTCATATTATAACCGTATTATGATCGTTTTATTTTACGATCTTCTATTCCATTAATCATATAATATTATGATTTTACACTTTTCATCCTATAGACATAGTCTATTTATTTTCACTTTTCTTTTTCTTTTTATTACTGGAGTCAGGTAACTCCAGATTCTTATCCTTATAACTTTTCAAGATTCTTCTTTGAATCTTATTTATCTTTCTCTTTACTTAATAATGAATTTCTAAAAATTCATCTCTTATCGCTTAAACTCGATCGGAGTTTATTCCTTATCATCATCTCCGCGGTTATAGCCTAAGGTACACCTACCTAAGGTTTCTAACTTACAGCTCTGATACCACCTGTAGCATCCCCAAATCCCGGTCCTAATCACCAAGGATCTGGTATACTATTTCTATAACTATTGCGGAAGATATAAACATAAATTATTTATACAATAAACTTTTTCACATCATTCCCAAGGTCTACAACCTTAACTTAATACATACATTCAATATCTTAAATGTTTACAATACTATTTTTGTCAGAAGATTTAATAAATCTAACTGCACCATAATTTAGCCTTGCACTTTGCCTTTACTTCTGTCTTTACTCGAGCTTTCCTCTAAATCTGAAAATTTTATCATGATATAGTAAGGGTGAGCATCAAATTTGCCCAGCAAGTTTAAATTTATTTGAGGATATATCATGATTGAAAGAATTGAACAATAAGCTAGCTAACTTTCAACAATATAAACATTGTGATAGAGCATGAACAAATTTTCTTAGCTGAACGACCAAGTCAATGAAAATGAATGGTTAAGCATAAACATGAACAGATTAACTGAACCAAATGGTAATGAAGGTGATCAGCCTTTCATACCTGATGACATTTACAATATGCACAACGTGCGAATCAATAATCAATATAGACGTGAATAATCAACAACAACTATTCACTAACATGCTTTGAAATTACAACTCATTGTTGAGTTAGGAAACTTGCCTGAACCGCTGATTACCGCTAAGCAATATAATGTAATCTCTTATGAAAGACCTATCAATTATAAGATTGATCTTTGAATTAGCATAACATACCTATTAACTCATAATACTATTACTTAATCAATCAATTATCTAACACTTAATCACATAATTAAATAATAGATAAAACCTTACAACGTTAGTATTATTATTATCATTTGATAATTCTTCAATCACTGTATCATGTACATTATGATTTACCACTCGCTTTTTCATTTCACAAGTTATTCTTTATCATCTAATAAGTTAAATACTAATCCAGCCACCTGGATTCAAAATCTAACAACCTAAACTGCAATCCAGCTAACTGGATTTCAAATCCAGCAAACTAGATCGCAATCCAACAAACTGGATTCAACAAATATTCAATTCAGTAAAATATTTTTCAATCCAGCAAGCTGGATTCATCAGATTTCCTAATCCAGCAAGCTGGATTCCATATCCTTTTTACAAAAATACCAAAATAACTTATTATTTTTCTATCTCTTGGCCATGATTATATACATGTATATCATACACAAAAAGTATTTTTCCATAATTTTCCAACTTCCTTTGGTATTTTTCAAAAATTATTTTTAGTTAATTCCTTAAGAAATTAGCTACATCGTGCTTAACTCCAGAAATTCCCATCTCTTGACACAATCTTATACATGTTAACGTGACACTCCAGTTTAAATTTCGTGGCCATTGGAGTTATAGAACTCCGGTTATAGCGATTTTCGTCAGAAAATCACAGAAATTGAAATGGTCATAACTTGCTCATTTTAAGTCGGAATTAGCTCATTTTTGGACAGGAGGCACTTAATACTATATATTTTCATGTCCCAAAAGGCCAGAATTTATTACATAAACTAAGTTGCCAAAACAGCCCTCGCAAAAATTTGGGCAGCAACTTTTTGGCCAAAAACAGTTTTGGAGTCCTTTACTAAATCTTAAATAAAATGAGATCTATAACTCTGATTAACGATCCGTCAATTTTGTTGGATTCGTATCTTTCCGATCTACAATTTTCATCTATCACAATCCATATTTGGACATGTTAAGCTCCCGGAATTTAGCCCGGAAGTGGCTGGTAAAAACTGTTGTTCTAACAGTTTTCTTAGCTTTGAGTAGTTTGGGATAACTTCCATAACTTGCTCATTTTTCAACCTAATTGAGTGATTCCAAAGGGGGTTTTATCCTTAATACATAGATCTAGCATCCCAAGATAATAAATCACAAATATCCATCATAGATTTCAAAAATCAAAAGCTAGATCACACTTTCAAGTTTCATTTTTCCGGAAAAATTCTATTTTTCTAATCCTTTTGATTCCAACCAAATCAACACCCAATATGGGTAGATCTAAACATAAAAACACTCATCAACATGGATACCCATGATTTTTGAGTTTATAAACATAAATCCAAGCTTTGATTTGGAAAAACTAAAATTAATTACATAAACTAGTTTTAAGATTTACCTTTTTCCTCAAAATCTTCCTTCCTTCTTCTTCCTCTTTCCATGGAGGATCCTTCTATCTCCTCCTCTCTCTTCTTCCTTCCATTAATGGCAGCCCTCTCTTTCCTTTTCTCTCTCTAAGTGCCGCTCCTCCCTTCTCTCTCTCTCTCTAGTTGCTTTAGATGCAAAGTAGAAAATAAGAGATAATAGAGAAAATGGGTTTTATTAGTTGTTAGTAATTTATGTATAGATATATTTTATATATCTACATACATTCTCCAACTTCTTTCTTGCTTTCTCTCTCTCACTAACCACTAAAACTTTGCTTGGAAGTATTGCCAAAGTGTTGGCTAAATGGAAAAATGACACCTAAGAGGTTTGTTCACCAACTAAAGTGAAATAATCATCACATTCATCTCCCCTCCTTTTCCTTCTCTACATATCCGGCCATGTGGCCTTGGATTTATCCAAAATTGCTTTCTTTTTAATTCTTATTTAACATACCAAATGTCCAATATGCCCCTCCATAATTGAACTTAAAGTTGGGCCACCAATTTCATCTTTTGGGCTTTCTAATTAACATGTTTGGGCTATGTAATTTACATAGTCCACTACCTTTCCATCTTATCTCACCTTAAATATTTAATTAGGGTATCCATTCTAAATATTTAGAATTTAAATCACCACTCTTTTATATTAAATTCTATAACCCAACTAAACTTGTTTTAATTAAGTTATAAAATTAATAACTTGATATAATAAAAATATATCTCTTAACTTAATATTATTTTTAATATTATTGTTCTCCCACAAGTGGGCCTAGTTTTGGCCCTTAATTAATCTCATTGAGCTAACAAATTTAATTGTTTTACTTACTAACAAAACTAACTTGGGCTTTCAATCCCTAATTAAATTGGGTCAATATAATACTTGTCACATACATAATATATTGGGCTAGATTAAATAATTTAATCGCCCTTAGACACTCTATCTACAAGTCTCATGCTTAATTAATTAATTGGACTTGTTTAAATAATATAACTTCATTAGTTCATCAAATTTAATTCTCTTGGACTCTAAATAAATTAATGGGCTATGATATTATTATAGTCCATTACTTTTAATACTATTTTACCCTAATTATTTAATTAGGATTTTTATTTCTCACACTAGAAAATAAATTCATTACTCATGCATTTTTAATTTCATAACCCTTAAGTTATTTAATTCTTCATTCCTAATATATAATTAGGATTACACTAGTTTCTTTTATTTGATTAAATAATAAACAAATATAAACCATCACATAATATTCGTATTCACTTACTCACATAATCATTAAATAAATTATGTCATGCTCCACAATTCTCTTAGATTAGGTCACTAGTATATATTTAATTACAAGGACCACTAAATAACAATAACCATTTAGGTTATTTAATTCTCATACATAATTTAAATAACTTATTCAAGTTATACAATTCATATTGTATACTTAAATTTAATTTCCTCCTCCTCTCCATAAATTGTTTTCAAACAATTATTTATATATTAAATATATAATTTAATATATTCAATCATTTATTCAAATATGAATTTAATTTACTAACTACTTTGATACCAATATTCATATCTACATATTGGATCTCATCTCATATTTTAGTTTTACATCATTGGTATAATATTAAATATTATATCATTATCCATATAACATCATATCATAACATATTTCACTTCTCACTCTAATTTTGACTTTTCTCCATAAAAGGCCAACTGTTGACTTTGAACAAAAGTCAACATTTACACATTTTGTGTTTACTGTCCATTCTGACTAATCTTGACGTTCCGGACGCAACCGAGCAGTCCATGCTTCAAAATTCTATCTCTAACTCAAATTTTGAGTTTTAAATTACTCCCTTCTTATTGTTAATCGTATTAACTAACAACTTTATACTTATTCAAATTCTTATTTGCCAGTCAAGGCCAACGTTCAAGCTATGTTAATTACTAACATAGTTTTATCTTGATCCTTATATCAATAACTTAATTCATCAATCCTCTTGCTAAAATATATATAGCACCTTACTAAGTATATATACATTTCTATACATATACTCATCTTCGTTTAACCTCATAGCTTCTCTTCATGTGAAATCTTATCTCCTTACTAAAATTTCTCATATGTACTTATATAACATTTCTTAGACTATTCAGTTCATATTGAATTTACAGGTATCGTAATACCTTATTCTCGATATTCATTCAAGTACATATTAATTCATTTCTAGGGTTTTGGAAATTTTGTAACCCATATTTCTTTATTCTCATTCAATTAAGAAACCATATAGGTTCTTCTTAAAAAAAATTTTGAAATCCTTAAAATTCCTTTACAGAAATATCAAATCCATACACTTATTTTCTGTCTAGGTTCATCTTATAACCTTTATTCAATCTTTTAAGATTTTATAAAATTGTCCAAATTTCCGGGTTGTCACATGAACTGTTTGAAATCTTTATTGCAAATAGCATGGTTTGTTATATTAATGTTGAAAGTATAAAATGTTAAAGTCAATTTATGACTACGTTGATTGAGTAATGAATGCTGATTAAGTAAGAAACTAAATATTTATACTTGTTATATAAATTACAACATGTATGTTATGTTAGTCCAATGTTTATGAGATGTATAGTGAGCATGTTATTATATGATATGTGATGCATGAAAACTATTAGATTTTGATGGGCTGTCGAGCTTAACCTTGCAAATAACCACTTTTGCAGGTTAAAGATTTAAGGTAAAGTTATGTGCTACTTGAAAGATATGAATCAGATATGATACTTGAATATTTATATACTTTGGTTGAGTTATTAATATTTGAACCATGTTTAAGGTTCCGAATAATGTATTAATGTTGAATTGTAATATCGTTTTGTGATGTAAACTCTTGTAGTATTAAAATGATTATGAGACAATTAGATGTAAAGGTTGAAGGTTTTGGGAACGAGAATAGTTTGTAATAGAAAATTTTAATTATTCCGCAAATTTTAATGGTTGTATTATCGTTTAATAATGTAAAATTAGAGGTTGAATGTATTGTTAACGACCGAAGTCGATAGTTGAATTGTATAAATTTTGGGGTCGTTACCGTCCTAGCAAGACTTAAGCACTTGAATGAACTTCGAGTTTGACTAAGAAGAAATATAGTGAGTTATAAGTTTAAAGTTAACACAATCAAATTAAACATTGTGTATTGATTAATAGGAAGAGATATAGGATGTAGATTAAAGTTTACATTACAGCTAGTATGCGTTTCTATGTGACTAATAGTTGATGTGAATGATTATATAATTGTGTAGGGTACGTGAAGTACAGATAACTGTAAGCTGTTAAACTGTTATTGGTAAACAACGATCAAGGCAAATCTTTCAGTTTCTATTTGCTATGTGAATTTGATGATGAACTGTTTGAAATCTTTATTGCAAATAGCATGGTGTGTTATATTAATGTTGAAAGAATGAAATGTTAAAGTCAATTTATGACTACGTTGATTGAGTAATGATTGTTGATTGAGTAAGGAACTCAATCTTTATACTTATTATATAAACTACAGCATGTATGTTATGTTAGTCCAATGTTTATAAGATGTATATCGAGCATGTTATTATGTGTTATGTGATGCATGAAAACTGTTAGATTTTGCTGGGCTGTCGAGCTCAACCTTGCAAATAACCACTTTTGCATGTTAAAGATTTAAGGTAAAGTTATGTGCTACTTAGAAGATATGAATCAGATGTGATACTTGAAGATTTATATACTTTGATTGAGTTATTATTATTTGAACCATGTTTAAGGTTCCAAATAATGTATTAATGTTGAATTGTAATATCATTTTGCGATGTAAACTCTTGTAGTATTAAAATGATTCTGAGATGTTTATATGTAAAGGTTGAAAGTTTTGGAAACGAGAATAGTTTGTAAATAGAAAATTTTAATTGTAATAGAAAATTTTAAGTATTCCGCAAATTTCAATGGTTGTATTATTGTTTAATGATGTAAAATTAGAGGTTGAATGTATTGTTAACGACCGAAGTCGAGAATTAAATTGTATGAATTTTGGGGTCGTTATAGTAATTAAATCATTTAAAAATGATTTCAGTGTTTGAAAAATTATTATAAAATATAATAATTGTTTGAAAATTATTAAAAGCTTCTGAAAATAATTATAAACGATATTTGACTTATCTAAAATAATATTGAAGCTTAGAGGCCGAGTTTAATTGACAATAAATGTGTTAATTGTCGGATAGAGGTGACTAGAACACCGAGAACAAATTGAAGTCCAACCAGACCGAATTAGTTAAACTTAAGAAGTGTTTATATAGGTTATAAACACTGATATGACTATGTGGTAATGTGTCTAGGAGAAATATTGACTGTAAATTATAATATTGTGTGTTGTGAATTATTGTGCTAATTGTGAGACCGATATTGTGATTATAGGTCTTTCAAACGCAGATAAATATTTTGTGTAGCAGTAATCAGTGCGGAAGGGAAGTTTCCTTAACTCAATCTTGAGTTAATACTTTTTAAATATTATGGTGGTTAATTATTGTTGATTAGACCACGTCTGAGAATTATTGTTGATTATTCGCAGTTAGTGCTTGTTTATTAATTCAAATTGAATTAGTGATTCTGAGAATATACTTGTAGAATAACTGTTGTTGGATATTTACATCCGTAGAAACTATTATGGATTGCATATAGTACAGATAATTATTGTCTATTGTGGAATCGTGTTGAGAAATGTCTTGGCTAATTGTTCTAGCTAGACGAACATTTGTTAAAACTTGATAGGTTCGAGAAGAGAATTCAATTATTATTGGCAGATCGATGTCAATTATTTCAGCTAGATAAAGAAGTGATTAGATATTGAAATCATAATATTTCGTTGTTATAAGTCAAACTTTGATTATAAGACTGAGAAGAACAACCTTTTATACAAAGGGAACATTTTGGTTATATATTCGGCCGATGCGCGCGTGTAAGTATTATGCATAATATAGGGTACAAAGAGTTGGTTGCTCTAAGTACTTGCAAAGGGGTATGATTTAATCTTTATGGTTATCTGATACACCTGGGTATATCAAAGTAAATCTTTGATAGTTACTCGAGAAGAGAAGTTCAAGATCCTTAGGGATCACTCAACATAAACCCTGGAAAAATATTTCTATCTTGTTATTCAATTGAATATCGTAGAAACTTTGAAAGCGTTGTACTTTTTCATTATCAAATCATTGTGTTGCATAAGATGCGAAAAGACTTGTCAATGATTAACGAATTGTTTAGCTATTTCCAAGTTCCCCAAACTTTGGTGTTATTCTATCAAAATAGATAGTCTGTTATTCTTGATTATTATACATTCATTGTAAGTCTTAACTTGCGGGGCAAATTTGTTGCTCACCCTTGTTAAATAAAATATTTCAGCTAGGAACGAAGAGGCCGGTGCGGCGGGACAAAGAAGAATAAGGGCAAAGGTGTTTTGCTGGAATAGTATGATAAGCATATTATTATTATATTTGTAAACCCTTTTTGTATATCTAAGGGGTATGTTTGTAATTTTAATGGTTAGATAACCTGGGACAATGTATTAACAATATCAGTTAATGAAGTGTGTATTTCTATTCATAAATAAATGGGTAGTTAGATGTTAATTATATTATGGATCGTGAGCACCAAACTCGGGGGTCAGGTAACCCGGATTTGGGGGCGTCACAGGACCACATAGCGCGTGATCGGACCGGGTTCGTGGAGTATCGTCGAGTTGTAGCTGGCAGAAAAGTACTAATGGAGAATGACTCCAGTGTTGATGTGCTAGGAATTAGCACTTACAAATTGGAGATGCGAGTATGCACTGCATTGATTTTTCATGATGTACTATATGCACTAGATGTCCGACAAAATTTATTTTCTGTTCTTGCAGTTCTTAGTTTAGGTTACTCTATTCGTTTTGAGAATAATGGTGTTGTATTTTCTCGTGGGAATGAAATTTTTGGATATGGTTTTATGTCTAATGGTTTTATGATTTTAGATACTATTAATTCTTGCGTTAATAGTAATGATTCTTATTTCTTGCTTGTTAAAAATGATCATGATAGTTCAATTAAATGGCATGCTAGATTATGTCATATTGGACAGGATAGAATGGCTAGGTTAGCTCGAGCAGGTCTTTTAGGCCCACTCGCTAAGGTCAATCTACCTATTTGTGAACATTGTTTAGCAAGGAAATCAACTAGAAAACCATTCGATAAAGCAACTAGGGTTGAAACACTATTGCAACTCATTTATTCAGACATCTATGGCCCTTTGAATGTAAATGAAATGTATGGACGTTACTACTTTCTCACAATGATAGATGACTATACGCGTTTTGGGTACACTTTCTTGATCTCTCATAAGTCTGAAGCATTAGATTGCTTTAGACGTTATTTGATTGAGGTCGAGAAACAGTTGGATAAAAGTGTTAAGGCACTTTGAACTGACCGAGGTTGCGAGTATCTATCCGGTCAGTTTAAAGAACTGTGTGAGGAAAAAGGGATAGTCTGGCAACTGACAATCCCTAGAACTTTGCAACAAAACGGTGTGGCGGAGAGGAGGAACCGAACATTATTAGACATGGTTAGGTATATGATGGCGTAGGCAAATTTGCCTATCTCCTATTCGGGTGATGCATTATTGACTGCGACGTATATACTTAATTGTGTACCTTCAAAATCGGTTCAGTCCACCCCATATGAAATGTGGACCGACAGAAAGCCCGAATTGGGCATTATGCAGCCTTGGGGATTGGCAGCTTACATGCACAACACTTCTCATAAGCATGGAAAGTTGGGCCCGAGGGGTAAGAAGTGTATCTTTATATGATATTCTAAATACTCCAAAGGCTATGTGTTTGTTGGAGAGCAACCTGATGGGACTGTATCCGAGATAGAGTCACAAGATGTGAATTTTCTTGAGATACATTTCCCTAATAGAGGTAATGTGAACAAGGAGATAAACCATTATGAGATGGAGGAAGATTTGGACGACCCAAATCGTACAGTAGAGACCGAAGAAGCTATTATTCATGCTCCTATAGATAGTGGGAGTGATATGCCTTCTAGCAGTTCTCTTCCATTGAATGAAGAGTCTCTTGTTCCTCAAATGCGTAGAAGTTAAAAGGGTAACATTCTACATCACCTATTTGAGATTGAAGGGAATGCCTTTATGGCTAATGCGCAGGATGATGAGGAACCTCGATCTTATCGAGATGCTCTATCATCTGCTACTAGTGATGAGTGGATGATTGCAATAGAAGAAGAGATGGAGTCCATGAGGACTAATCAAGTCTTAGACTTGGTTGACCTTCTACCAAGGGGAAAGGCTATTGGGAACAAATGGGTTCTTAAAGTCAAACGCAAGGCGGATGGTTCCATTAAAAGGTACAAAGCTCATCTTGTAGCCCCCAGCAAGAGGGAATTGATTACGAGAAAACCTTCTCACTGGTTGTGAGGTTTGCCTCAATTCGCCTCATCCTAGCGATTGTCGTGCATTTGGATTTAGAGTTATATCAAATGGACGTTAAAACAACTTTTCTCAATGGAGATTTAGCTGAAGAAATATACATGGATCAGCTAGAGGGTTTTATCATAGAAGGAAAAGAGCGCAAAGTATGCAATCTCAAACATTATATCTATGGTTTGAAACAGGCGTCCAGGCAATGGTATCCGAGATTCCATCGAGCTGTCATTAGTTATGGGTTTGCGATGATCGAGGAAGGCCATTGTGTGTATATCAAATGGTCCAAAGATAAATTTCTAATCTTATTTATATATATGTCGATGACATCCTACTAGCTGGTAATGATAAGGAGATGATTGTAGCCACCAAAGGGTGGCTGTCCTCTAACTTTGAGATGAAGGACATGGGGGAAGCAGTTTATATAAGACCCCACTTTTTATGAATAAAGATTTAATTTTCTCTAAATGTTATTTTGAATAATAAGTGTGGATGTGCAAATTTTGCAAGTAAGCAAGTTGTCATAAAATATTCGTTTGGTCGGGGAATATTCTTTTGTCGGGAAATATCCGTACGACAACACAATCATTAGTGGACCCCACAACAGAATAACTGTCAGATATAGAAAGCGACAGAAATAAACTTTTTATAAAAGTAACGGCAAAAAATTTACCGTTAACTGTTGAAATACCCGTTGATAAAAGTACAGTAATATGTGTGGTTGCACAGTAGCACACGGTATTGTACAGTATCTCTGATTATTGATGCTTACTTAAGAAGTCACTCAGATTTATTCAATTATTGCCACAGTAGTTGCTGCATAGTATCTCATATTATTGATTCAATTATTATCACAATATCATATGCATAATATTTTATATTATTAAATTAATAATTGAGACGACACAGTTATTCATATTATTATTTGTATTATTGACAATGTCTAGAAAGTTCTGTCGGAAAAAGGGGTTAAGTTATTTAATTGCACGCCAATAAAGAGAAATCCTTATCGGAAAGCCCCCTCTTTTCTTGGGAATGATCTGGTTATTAATATTGTGAGTTATAATATTAATGATGAATAATTGTTGAAAGATTAAAAATATGCTAATTAAAGATAAGTGATTGTGGTAAATATTTATTCAATTTTGATATAAATAGAGGGGATTTTCATGAAATATTTGTTGTAAGTTTGGCTTATTACATAGACCCCCACTTACTCATTTTTTAAAATTATCGATAAAAAGTTATCTCAGTTTTGTTTTATTATTATTATAATAGTAATAAAACTGAAAACTTTTTATATAAAACAGAATACTTTTTATATTATATATAAAGTTATTCGTTTTATTAGATTATAAATAGAATATATTATATTTTATATAAAATTTTCGTTTTATTAGAATATTTTATTACACAATAATGAATAGTAAAATCAAATTTTCCCGCCGAATTTCACCCATGAACTTCGTCTATGATTTCTAAATTGTGCACCCGTGATTATATTCAAATAGTGCCCTGCCATTCTCCTATAAATAGGATGCTTAGTTAAGAAATGAAAATCACACCAGAATCAAATAATTCTTCTTCTATAATATTGAGCGTATTTCTTTCTAGTATAAGGATACTTTGAGTGTAACAAATAGTGCAAGTTTTCTTCAAAAATATTTCCGCTATACCAGTCGGAATTACTCTCCTACTAAGGTAAGGGATATTATTTTCATTCAATATTCGTAAGAAATAATATTTTCTTCCATACTCTGTAGTATGTAAGTAATATTATTTCATTTCATATTCCTAAATCTACACTTATTTTGATAAGTATTTCTTCTATACTCCTTGAAATTAGTAGAATACCCTTGAAATTTGCGCTTCATCTAGTATCGTTTCACTGAAATATTTTTCTAAACATTCTTATAAAATTTTAATTTTTTCATAACGGGGTACTATTCACAGGGTACTATTCACGGGGTACTATTCATTTGGGTACTATTCACGGGGTACTATTCACTCGAGTACTATTCATCCAGAGTACTATTCACGATAAAAATTAGTTTCTTTTCTGTCCAAATTATTTTTTATACCTGAATATCATTCTTGAATTTTACTTCACAATTAATTATCATGTTGACAATTTGGACATTCTTAAACTCTGGATAAATTGAATTATAAATTTTTAATATTTATCCTTGATCTCACTTGATTGATTTCTTATATCATTGTCATCATCCTCATGCTTATATTGTGGTGAAAGTCATCTTTGGCCCGTAGTGCATAGATGGACTATTGATTGGTATGATTATGACCAGGAATTATATATTGGTATAATCATGACATGTAATATTACAGATAAATGATGTGGTGAAAGTCCCCATTGGCCCGTAGTGCATTGATGGACAGTTGTTTGGCATGATCATGAACACTGGTGATACTAATAAATATCCTTGGCCCGTAGTGCATGGATAATTCGATGATGTGGAATATTTATTGTGTTGTGTTACAGAGATAAAATATTAATGATGAACTTTTAAATCATAGAAGATAGTAGACATCATGCTCTACTTGACTCTTCTAATGGATTGTTTATTCCACTACAGTTGTTGATCTAAACTTGTTGTCTATTGTATTCTATCAGTTTTTATACTGTTGAGGACTAAGGATAATTTATTCTACATTATCTTAGTCATAATATTCTTTACTGGGTTAGTTGAGCTCACTCTTTTCTTTCATTGTTCTCTTCAGGAAATGAGAATATAGCTGGGACTAGTCGGGGAATAGAGTTATGGTCCAAGATGGTGGCTATAGTAGTCCTCACTATTCTATAAAATAGTGTGATAATAATTATAATGAGGACTTATTTTGAGTTTGGATATTGTCAACGAGACAATATTAGTATTGAAACTCACAATTTACGTTTGTCGTATTGTATTAATGAAGTTTGTATTTAAATTATGTAACATGTATTTGGCGACTCAGAATGGGTTGTGTAGACCTATTTTGGGGGCGTCACAGCTTATGTTCTTGGAGTTAACATTTATAGGGATCGCTCAAGGAAGCTTCTTGGTTTGTCTCAAGAGACTTACCTTAAGAAGGTTCTTGAGCAATTCTAAATGAGCAACTGTAAAACCATATACACTCCTATCGCTAAAGGCGACGCCATTGGACACGAGCAATGCCATCCTTCTCACGAAAAAATTGAGAAAATGTCTCATTACCCGTATGCTAATGTTATAGGAAAGCTAATGTATGCAGTTGTATGTACTCGACCTGATATAGCATATGCAGTCGATTATCTTGGTCGTTATCAGTCAAACCCTAGGATTGTTCATTGAAGGGCAATTAAGAGGATCTTATGGTATTTAAAAGGTACTTTGGACTATTTATGCTATGAAGGACCGGACCTACGTTTAATTGGTTACTCCGATGCCAATTGGGGAGGTAACTAAGGGATGCACAAGTCGACCTCAGGATACACATTCTTGTTACATGGTGGTGCCGTCACTAGGTGTAGCAAGAAATAGACTTGTGTTGCTTTTTCGACGATGGAGTCAAAGTTTGTAACATGTACGTCAGCTATTTAGGAAAACATGTGGTTGAGGAGATTTTTTGAGGATCTTGTAGTCGTCTCTCATTCTTTAGTTCTTGTGACTATTTTCTACGATAGCACGACGGCCCTAGATTACATCAAGGACCCCAAGTATGCAGGAAGAAGCACATTGACTTGAGGATGAACTTCATTAGAGAGAATATTGCAAATAACGAGGTGATATTGAACTACATGCCCACTGGACTTGTGACGCCCCCAAATTCAGACCACCCTTGTCTAAAATTTGGTCATCATGAACTAAATCTAATAATAAATCAACATCTCACACAGCGGAATAATAGAATAAATTACATTGTTATAATACAATTATTCTCGTCCCAGAGGTTCGTAACTTAAACATCTCTTACAATACCTTAAACGTAATTAAACACCGTTAGACATAACGGATACATAATCCAATACAACTTAAATTAAACATAGCTTATCATAAATAAGTTCTTCTACAACCAGATAATAATACATTCTAGCATTACGGGATAACTACTCCAAAGCCTTCCCTTTATCCTTATCCTTGCTAGAGGGTTCACCACGTTTTGCCTTAACTGAAATGTTTTTAGGGAAAGCAAAATTGAGCAACAAATTTGCCAAGCAAGTAATATAGCAAAAGGGTATTCAATATAGTTTTGAATTTCTCAAGGGTATATTAATAGTGATAGTTCAAGATTGTGACAATCCAAGATTTTAGTAATTGTAATTTAAAATATTTATTAAGTGAAGTAAATATTTTATTGATGTGGTTATTATTAGTAAATATTTATGACTAGATAATATTCTAAATTAAATTAATTTATAATTTAGAGAATTGTAATATAACATGAGATGTTATATTGTTGTTTTAATTTAATAATTCAAGATGGTATGATAAGTTATTAAATAAAAATTATAATGAGATTATAATTTTGTGATATTTGTTTAAGTGGAGTATTTATTTTAAATAGAGTATGTGTAATTAATTTATTTGATTAAAGCTGGATATGGAAATCCAAATAAATAATATGTGATTATAAATTATAAACTAAATTGTTTATTAAAATTAAAGCAGTTTTAATTGAGTTTACCCAAACAAGGCTTAAGTATATTAAGTCTTTATTTTTAGAGCTTTGCCAAACAAAGTCCTATGGCTTTTGAATTTCTTTATTAATTATAATAATAATAGAATAAATAAATAAAATATAAATAATATATATAATAATTTTGGTAACTGATAAATTGAATAGGAGCAATTAGTAGAGGGCAGTTTTAAACGTTTAGAAAAGGGTCGTGCGTTGGTTTTATTTGGTTTTACGTATATTGTATTTGACCAAGAAGGAAAATAGAAGTTGTCTGAGAAGAAGGTTCACAGAGAATTTGTGAGAGATTTTGAGAGAAACCTAAGAATTTCACAGCATCTTCAGTGTTTTGCAAGAATTAACAGTCAAATTGAAGATATGTTCTATAACTTTGATAGTATATATGTATATGTATGAATACGTCAAAATTTTCTTATGTTCTGTGAAATCAAAGTGTGGAATTGTGGAGATATATAGTTGGTAAATTCTGATGATACATGTTTATGATGCTAGAGTTATGTTTAAAACAAGAAATTTGTATGCTAATTCTGTTTTAACAGTATAAAATTTTGACAGTATATGTATTCTTCATGTGGCTTATGTAAGTACCAATTTTAATGGCCAATTTTTTATGTGAAACTGTAAATTGACGCTTATATGTGCTAGTTCATTAAGAAACAATGATAATGTAACTTGAACGAAGTAATTTGGTGAGGAATCGAAATCACAGTGTTGATTTTCGTGAAGGATGTCAAGAATGGAGTTTTCACATGAAAATGAGAAATTTGAGAAATTAAAATAGTTAAAAGTGTTGTTAAATTGTTTTAATTGGTTGAATATGTTAACAAACATGTTTGTGATAGTTTTATATCAAGTATAGGTGTTGGTTTCACTGTTTTATGGGTGAAATTCGCATTAGTTGGACTAAAAACTGTGCCGAAACACATTATGCAAAACTGAGTTCTATGTGTCGCGCGGGCGCTTAGCCTCCTAGTACAAAACTCACGCGGCCGCGCGAGTGCCCATTTTCAAACACTGAAGTCTGCTAATTCTGCAGACTTTGGTCGTTCTTTGTAGCTTAGCTAAATGTTATGGTAATGTGTCCAACACGTTACAACAAGGCTAAAACAAAGTTGTGTTATGGGGTTAGTGAATTCAAAGTGGTAAAAATGATTAGTAAATTTCGAACGCGTTATGTGATAATTTAGTGTACACAATGAATGTTAGACAAATGTTTGCGAAGTAAACACTTAGAATTTCTGGAACGTAAATGGTAAAGAAAGACTTGAGCTAAAATAGTATGTTTAGCTAGAAATGTTCATGTTATGGTATGTTAGCATATCTAATAGATAATGTGATTCCTAGTTGTTGTCAATAAGTGTAATACATCTAATATGGGGTAATGAAATCTATGACGACTTTAATGAACGTTAAGTGTTGGTTTCGAAAGAAGTTTAAAGAAACACAAAATGAGATTATGTAATGATAAGTGTCATACGAAGAGGAGTAAACACCTGAAGATATGTGTTAAGTCTCAAGGACATGCAAGTTATAAGAGTCATTGTGGTTTCGTTATATGTGTAACTAATGCTTGTAATTATGAACCTTTGAACTGTTGTAGGAGGTACGCAAAGCATTTAAGTTATTTTTGGTAATTGGTAATCTACGAACCAGGCAAGTCTTTTAGTTCCTATTTGTTACGTGAACTTGATGATTAATTGTTTTAAGTCTTCATTGCAAATAAGTGTTATATTTATGTGGAAGCATGAAACGTCAAAGTCAACTTATGACTACATTAATTGAGTAAAGCATGTCGATTGAGTAAGGAACTCAATCTTTATATTTGTTATATGAACTGTAGCACGTATGTTATGATAGTTCAATGTTTAAGAGATATATGTTGAGCATGATATTATATGCTACGTGTTACATGAAAACTGTTAGATTTTGCTAGACTGTCGAGCTCAACCTTGCAAATAACCATTTTTGCAGGTCAAGATTTCAAGGTAAAGCTATGTGTTACCTGAAAGTTATGGATCCGGCGTGATACTTGAAGATTCCTTATGTTTTATGAGAAATGTATTTAATATTTTGAATGTAACATGTTGTTGAATTAAAAGTGGAGCTATCCGGTATATATGGATATCTATTGATGATGTAAGACTTTGTATAGTCATTTTGTTGTAATGATTCATGATATAAATTTGAATCGAAGAGATGTAATGTAAAGGTTAAAAGTTCTAGGAACGAGAACAGTTTGTAAATAGAAAATTTTAATTGTAATAGAACCTTTTAGTTATTCCGCAAATTGCAATGGTTGTATTATCGTTTAATGATATAAAATTAGAGGTTGAATGTATTATTAACGACCGAAGTCGAGAATTAAATTGTATAAATTTTGGGGTCGTTACAGTTAGTATCAAAGTTGTAGGTTATAAACCTTAGGTAGGAGTACCGTAGGCTATAACCTTAGAGAAGAGAGATGTGAATATAATGAAAGAATAAGCTCAGATAGAGTTTGAACATAAGAAGCAATTTAAGAAAATTTATAAAGAAGGGATTAAAACATGCGTGAGAGGATTCAAAGAAAAATCTCGCAGAGTTATGGGGTTACCCAACTCCAATAATAAGAATGTAAGGTGATAATAAATAGACAATGTCTATAAGAAGAAATTGGTAAAGAAGTTAAGAATAGAGAGTTATATTCAAGTATGGTGCAATTGTACTCTTTAGTAGTTGATGTATGGTATCTGGGCTAAACGATTCCTTTATAGAGCGGAGGTATATACGAACTAGCAACTTGGAACTTAGTTTGTTGGTTGTTTGTGGGAAACTACTCAGCGTACCATATTGAAACTGTTAGAGACTCGATGTGTACCAAGTGTAGAAAATGGAAACGTGTGATGAAATTGTGTAACTCGAATGAAATGTTGAATGATATAAATTAAGTTGAAAATTCTTAAAGAAAGAATTGTTATATAAACAAGAAGATTCAAAGAAGGATTTTGAAAAGATATGTAGATAAGAATCAGGAGTTCCCTAACTCCAATAGCAAATATAACGAATAATGTCGTAAATGAAAGGAAAGAGAGAGGATCGTAAAACAAAATGATCTCGAGTTAAGAAAAGAATTTTAAGGGAGATGATTATTGAATAAGATCACGACGTGATCTGTTTAAGTTATAAAAGAAAGATGGTATGTAATGTTTGAATAATTATAGCTTGATGCTATGAAGTTAATGTACTATGAAATAGTACGAGATAACTCGCGAGGAGTTATAAATGATGTGATACGAGGAATTTGTATCGAGCAAAGAGCAAGTTAAGGGTAAGATAGAGTTAGGTGGGATTTCAATTGAGGACTCATGTGATGGCTGAGTTGTACAAATCTTTGTATGGGCGAGGGTTTTGTGCTTACACTCAGTTTATCACATTGATAATCATTGGAATGTTGGTGTCGCGCTATCAATGTATATGTGGTGAAAAGGTGATTCTTTTTTCATGTGTATATTTGATAGTTAGAAACTACTAAGATTAGTTAGATATTATTAGGATTAGGTGCGGTTCTTAAAACTAATGCATATGGTAAGTTCGTGACTCATAATAATATGGTATGTTTTGAACCCCTCAGCGAATGGACGCCGATGGTCTGACTAGGATAAGTTCTTAAACTCATATTATTGTGGCAAGTCCTGAACTTCCAATGTGCGGTAAGTTTGATGAACTATACTGGGGGTAGAGGAAGATGGTAAGTTGAAACACAAGAATATTATTCTAAATCTACTAGCTATGCTAGACTTTCGAAATTTATTGACTTCGTGCTGATGTTTACACCTTTATTTTTTTAAAAAACATTGGATCAAATGATCAAACCAATGATTTTTAACAATAATACTGTTATTTTTATGTCTATGCTAATTACTTCGGCTAGATAAAAATAATTTTAAAATATCAAAATGTATTTTATATATCATCAATGTATCATAGAACCTGATACAGAGATGAATAAAATGATGGAGTCATCAATGCAGTATTACTTAGTGTTGGATGTGATCTAAGGATCGTCAGCCCACTATGGTATGATGTAGTTTGATAAAATCACCAAATGACGGAATCCTCAACGGACTGTAAATACAGTGCGGTATCATGACGTCATAAAAAGATTTTTGAGATTTCTTTAAGATATGAGAATATATATATATATATATATATATATATATATATGGATATGTATATTTCGATTGATGTCCAAATTATTGTAGAAGTCTATACTATTTGATTCAGCTAGACAAATATTAAAAAATGTTCATGAAATTCAAGAGTTTCTTGAGAAGTTATGCCAAACCAAATTATTTTGGTGCGAATTCAGATGTTGAAAAGCTGAGATGAACAACCCTATTATTAGGGGTTACGCTTAGTTTATACTTTGCGTTGAAATATTTGTGCACAATACATTGTACGAAGGATTGATTTCCCTAAGTACGTGGAGTCCTTATAGTCTTATGACTGTTAAAGTTGAAAGATTACTTATAACTGTGGATATGGCTCGTGGTCATTAGACCCTCAGTTGAATGCTTGCACTCTAAATTCTGAGATGAACAACTCTTTTATTAGAGGTTACGCTTAGTTTACACTTTGCGCTGAAATGTTTGTGCACAATACATTGTACGAAGGGCTTAACACCCTAAGTACGGAGGTCCATATAGTCTTATGACTGTTAAAGGTTCAAGTAGAGATATACTTAATAACCTGGGGACGTAGTTCAAGGTCTTGTGACCCCTTAGCATGATTGGATAATCTTTTAAATTCATGTTATTCATATCGCTTTCCAATTATTGAGCAATTGTGAAAGATTCTTATTATTCTAAACGATGAAAGTGGGATGAGAAAATTATGCAAAACATAATAATTTCAGGAAAGAAATGAAATTTCAAAAAGAAGAGAAATGTGAAACTCTTAGAAGAGGAAGGGGTGAGGAATATGATGATCTTAGAAAGATCCTTAGAGAAAGAATTTGGTTGTAGAATCCAATGAATGAATAAAATATTAACATAAAATCTATTTTTTATAGATTCAATGAATGAAGATTAATAAATCAAATTTTGAGGACGAAATTTTTAGAAGAAAGGGTGAATATAATATCTCGAGTGTTCATGATAACAATCTTTAGAGAAGGAAATGAATAGGTTAAAGAATATGTAATACTCAAAATATAATTGAGTTCAAGTGAAAGTTATGAAATAAAACCTAGAAGTTGTTGAAGAAATGAGTGTAGTAGGAAATATTAAACTTATATTAAGGTAATGTGTTGAAGATATTTGATGATAAATTTTGAAAAGAGATTTGGTGAAAACCTGAGTAAGGTAGGGTTTCGGTGATTCCGATGACGGAATCTTTGTAAGGAGGGAAGGATGTGACAACCCGAATTTTTATAAGTTATTAAAATAGGAATTTAATAATTAAAATTCTTATTATGAGATGTTTTGAGTTTGAGTATGTATATATACGTGCTATATATTTTGAAATATGTGATCTGGTGTGAATATATATATATATATATATATATATATATATATATATATATATATATATATATATATATATATATTAGAAAAGTAAGGTTTAATAGTACCCTGAGTTATTTGTTTAATCTGTATTTTCGATTCTAGGGACAGAATCTTTGTAAGGAGGGAAGAATGTGACAATCCAAGATTTTAGTAATTGTAATTTAAAATATTTATTAAGTGGAGTAAATATTTTATTGATGTGGTTATTATTAGTAAATATTTATGACTAGATAATATTCTAAATTAAATTAATTTATAATTTAGAGAATTGTAATATAACATGAGATGTTATATTGTTGTTTTAATTTAATAATTCAAGATGGTATGTTAAGTTATTAAATAAAAATTATAATGAGATTATAATTTTGTGATATTTGTTTAAGTGGAGTATTTATTTTAAATAGAGTATGTGTAATTAATTAATTTGATTAATGTTGGATATGGAAATCCAAATAAATAATATGTGATTATAAATTATAAACTAAATTGTTTATTAAAATTAAAGTAGTTTTAATTGAGTTTACCCAAACAAGGCTTAAGTATATTAAGTCTTTATTTTTAGAGCTTTGCCAAACAAAGCCCTATGGCTTTTGAATTTTCTTATTAATTATAATAATAATAGAATAAATAAATAAAATATAAATAATATATATAATAATTTTGGTAACTGATAAATTGAATAGGAGCAATTAGTAGAGGACAGTTTTAAACGTTTAGAAAGGGTCGTGCGTTAGTTTTATTTGCTTTTACGTATATTGTATTTGACCAAGAAGGAAAATAGAAGTCTGAGAAGAAGGTTCACAGAGAATTTGTGAGAGATTTTGAGAGAAACCTAAGAATTTCACAGCATCTTCAGTGTTTTGCAAGAATTAACAGTCAAATTGAAGATATGTTCTATAACTTTGATAGTATATATGTATATGTATGAATACGTCAAAATTTTCTTATGTTCTGTGAAATCAAAGTGTGGAATTGTGGAGATATATAGTTGGTAAATTCTGATGATACATGTTTATGATGCTAGAGTTATGTTTAAAACAAGAAATTTGTATGCTAATTCCGTTTTAACAGTATAAAATTTTGACAGTATATGTATTCTTCATGTGGCTTATGTAAGTACCAATTTTAATGGCCAATTTTTTATGTGAAACTGTAAATTGACGCTTGTATGTGCTAGTTCATTAAGAAACAATGATAATGTAACTTGAACGAAGTAATTTGGTGAGGAATCGAAATCACAGTGTTGATTTTCGTGAAGGATGTCAAGAATGGAGTTTTCACATGAAAATGAGAAATTTGAGAAATTAAAATAGTTAAAAGTGTTGTTAAATTGTTCTAATTGGTTGAATATGTTAACAAACATGTTTGTGATAGTTTTATATCAAGTCGAAGCAATAGCTTAGACAGTTTTCTTTCATAGTATATGAGAACAATTATCGTTTGAACTCAAAGTTTGTAAACAATTTCATTTCTAGATTACGAAGTATTATACTTTCAAAGTTCTACTTGTACGATCAATAATTGCAGAAGTTCAAATAGTGCTCAATAAAGAGTAAGGTTCGAATACTTGCCTCAACCGTAGTTTACCAAAGTAAAGCTTAATACCCTCTTTCGAATCCTAACATAATATATTTACACGTATATGATATTTACCTTTGATCTTCTTCGGCTTTGGGCAGTTGGGTGACATATGCCCTTCTTGGCCACAGTTGTAACCTACACTGCGCCCTTTCCAATACTCGTCCTGGTGATACCTCCCACACTTCGGACATCCTTCTACCTTATTCTTAAACTCTCCTCGAAACTTCCCCACCTGATTGTTGAAATTTTTGTTGTTGTTGTTGTTCTCCCACTTTCTTTTTCCTAAGTTACTCCCTCCACTACTGCTTATTCCACGACTATCTCCTACTGTGCTCTTACCCTTCTTCTCTTTATTATACAGACTTAAAGCTTCACTTCCTCCCTCTATAATAATAGCCTTTTCCAGCAATGTTGCAAAAGAATCGATCTGAAGAACTGACACCTTGTTAAACAACCAAGGTTTCAGTCCTTGTTCGAAACGCCTAGCTTTCCTCTCTTCATCTACCACCTGGTGTTTAGCAAACCGAGCCAGTTCATTGAACTTAGCCGTGTATTGCGCCACCGTCATATCTCCTTGCTTAAGTTCTAAGAACTTCACCTCCATCTTATTTTTCATGCTCTTTGGGAAATAATTCTTAAAGAACAGAGTCATAAATCTCACCCAAGTGACTATCCCTTCTCCTGCTCTCTACTGATTCACCTCCCACCAGTAGTTTCCTTCTCCTCTCATTATATAGGTTGCAAAAGTCATCTTCTGGTCTTCACCCACACAAGCGATGGTGAACTCCTTCTCCATCTCTTTAATCCATGTCTGAGCTACGATCGGATCGGTAGTTCCTACGAATCTCGGTGGTCCTACACTCTTAAAATCTTTAAAGTTTGTGACTGGAGCTGCTTGGAGAATGGGTGGTGCTGGTTCATTTCTTCCCCTAAGAGCTTCTCCTAAAAAATCTACAAGCCTCTGTATCGGATCTACTAGTCCTCTCTCATCATTAACCGACTCTTCTGGTGCAGTTATTCTACGTCTGGGCGGCATGTTTCTGCATCATAAAATTTTCATTTTACTATCTAATTATATTACTTATACATTCCCAAAGAAGTAGAATTTTATAACACGTTTCTAAAATAAGATCATTTATATTCATATGCCAAATTGTTACAATTACATCATCCTCCTTAGCATACTGCTATAAATGATAACACGTATCCCCTATTATCACAAAAGACGGGGACAACACCAGCTTACTACCCCTCTAATCATTTTTTTCAAAAGTTAGGGTTTACTACTGTCTCACATCTTACACAAAAGACTGAGATTTCAACAAAAGATTAAACAGCACATAATAATTATAATACAACTACTAAGCTTCTTTCTCTAGACTCAGTCTAACATCCCACATTCCACGGCGCTCTGGTATTCCTTCTGAGTAATGTGCACCACCATATATTGGTTTATTGTATGTCGGGTCTGTCCTTGCTAAGCTGGGTAGTGATTTACCCCATCAATCAACCTCTCTATGGCAGTGCGCAAAGCATAGCTCATCTTGTTCATCTTCCTTCTCTTGCATCTCACTCCATCCTCTAAGTCATTAGCCCGATCATTAGTTTCTTCCAACTTCTCCTCGAAGTGAATCCTATCCATCACCTCCATCTCTAACTGAGTACGAAGTGCCTCCTTCTCCGTCCTCTCGCTCAACACTCTCTGTTCTATTTCTTCCAACTTTCCTACCAACTCTACATTTCTAGCCACCGATCGGTAAAACAAGGTCCCCATCTGGATCCCTGCCTCCTTATGGTGAGCAATCTCCACTTCCATCTCATGCATCACTAATTTCCTATGATGGTCCTCGTCCCTCAATTTCTGGAACTCAGACTCCCTCTCCCTAGCCTCAGTCTCTAATTCCTCCACTCTACATCCTAATTCCAAAATTTGTTCCTCATATTCTCCCAATATCCGATCCTCAAAAGCAGCCTCGTCGGAGTCCTCCATAGGCTCAGGTTCCTCCTCCATAGGCTCCTCGTCTGGATCAGACTCTTCAGGTAAAGGCTCCATCTCCTCCTCATCATCATCCTCATCAATAGGGGCCACCACTATTATGGGCTCCACTATCGATGGTGCCTCATATACCACGTGTATGCCACGCGGCTCCTCCTCTACCACTCGGCTAGGTCCTCCCATGTCAGCCATCCTACAATCACCAACATAAGACAAAACAAACAACAACTTCATTAGGTTGTTAAACAAACATAAGTTCATTGTATAGAATGAAATTACATTCCTTAACACTCTTAAGTCTTTCTCTATGAAAACGCTATATGAGTTTCATCCTTCTCTATCTTCTAAGTTCTCTTAAGCTATAATCTAAGGACTCTTGCTCCTAAGGTTTATAACTACAGCTCTGATACCAACCTGTGACGCCCCCAAATTCAGACCACCCTTTTCTAAAATTTGGTCATCATGTACTAATTCTAATAATAAATCAACATCTCACACAGCAGAATAATAGAATAAATTACATTGTTATAATATAATTATTCTCGTCCCAAGGGTTTGTAACTTAAACATCTCTTACAATACCTTAAACGTAATTAAACACCGTTAGACATAACAAATACATAATCCAATATAACTTAAATTAAACATAGCTTACCATAAATAAGTTCTTATACAATCAGATAATAATACATTCTAGCATTACGAGATAACTACTCCAAAGCCTTCCTTTTACCCTTGTCCTTGCCAGAGGGTTCACCACGTTCTACCTTAACTGAAATATTTTTAGGGAAAGCAAGGGTGAGCAACAAATTTGCCCAGCAAGTAATATAGCAAAAGGGTATCCAATATAGTTTTAAATTTCTCCAAGGTATATCTATAGTGATAGTTCAGGATAGTAAGAAGTATCAATGATTATCAGTAATAGTCGCTATGGACAAAAATATCAATAATATTCAAAGATTTATCAATTCAGGATTTCAAAGTAATGAATACTGAGCAGTCACTAAGGACTACGAACTTCTCCTAGAATTCACAGTAATTAACTGATTATTCCATAAAACGAGTACAATAGGTGATCAGCCCAAAGTACCATATGTCAATGCATTACATTTAATCTTTCTCAAGTGTGCACGTCGGTTTTCCCTACAATATATAAATCCCCTACCAAGAGGGTTGTTCATCTCAATTATAAGAGTCCGCACCAATTAAATTTGGTTTGGATAGCTTTCGATCAATATCAATAATCTAGTCGAAGCAATAGCTTAGACAGTTTTCTTTCATAGTATATGAGAACAATTATCGTTTGAACTCAAAGTTTGTAAACAATTTCATTTCTAGATTTCGAAGTATTATACTTTCAAAGTTCTACTTGTACGATCAATAATTGCACAAGTTCAAATAGTGCTCAATAAAGAGTAAGGTTCGAATACTTGCCTCAAGCGTAGTTTATCAAAGTAAAGCTTAATACCCTCTTTCGAATCCTAACATAATATATTTACACGTATAGGATATTCATTAGTTTCATAAACTCACATATGTAAGTCCAAGCGTACACGTAAACGTCTAACTTAGTTGTAAACTTTATACATACTATATCACATATCCTACATCCCCATAACACAAATCAGATTGTATGATGCCACAAAGTCCAACAACACATTTTCAAATTATTGCCTTATAGCTTGCAATTACCTTTTTGAACTTCATTCTTGAAAGTTATAATTACTCATTAAACATTCAACTCAATCACCCAGCATTCTTCTTAACATATCACATAACATATTTGTGATGCCCCCAAATTAGGGTATCTTCCAACCCGACAGATGGTGCTACATGGTGCTACAGTTCACACATACATTCAATTGAAATGCCTCAAAAGAATGAATATGTTCTATATATATTCTAAAACAATATTACCATTCCCCAGGTTCTTAATAACCATTATATTTGTTCTTGTCATAATATCAAATATTAATATCATTCACCTATACTATTACATAGGTAATCTATAGGTTCGCCTTAGCCTTCCCTTTATCTTTGTCGCATCCTTCGGTTCGTTCGGTGTTAGCTGCATTCATATGGTTCAAGCAAGAGTGAGCATAACTAGCTCAGCAAGTATGACAATTCCATTTAAACAATATGCTTGAAACATAGGAATCGTATATCTTCAATAACTAAACAATAGTTATGAAGTACTATCGATAATTTAAAATAGCACTTCACTATTCTTTAAAACGTTTCACAATGAATAATATTCAGTAAAACATCAATTCCAGTCCAAGACCATGAGCATTTCATACTTTCTTTGAAAAGGACAACCCAGCACCAAGTCCGTAAGTTCGGCATTACTTACGAGCACATCTAGGTGATCAGCCTATAGTACTCTATGTTGTACAACACTACTTTCTTTAAATATATGTACGTTTAAGGTTTGGCAACCTCACGTGCCTGTCGTTTGACGACAAAACATTTGTTTAGCACACTCAGTCCTAATTTGAAAATCTTACCAACAGAAGAAATTGGCTTTGACTTCATCATACATCAGTTCATGCGTAAGAAACATGAATTACAAAGCTTGTCTAGATTGAACATAGACAAGGGTTAGAATACTTGCCTTTAGCGTCTGCTACTATATAACTACTTTTCCTTTGAGTTTTTAGAGTCTCTACAACACATAACCACATAGCATACCACATTAGATCAAAGTCAGATATGTATAATATCTAACTTATCTTACCCTTCTTCTCAATCTAGTTATGCCTTAGATTGTTTATCATTGGTTTCAGTTTACCGTTATGATTTACATCGTTCTTACGTTCACGTTCGAGTAAGTTATTTCCAACCTTTAGTGTATTACTTAAGGTTTAAACATTTTAAACAATGTCATTTTAGGTTTTAGTTCATTACTAAATAATCATCTTCCTTTTATCTTCATAAGCCTTCATTACTGTGAAAAACCCTAGTGTTGGCGCTGCGGCGCCAGCTTCCCTTCTTGGACTCGTGCTGCAGCGCGGGTTTGCAATGCACAAGCCCCGGCCTCGGCGCTGCGGTGCCACTATTTCCTCTTTGTGCCACGCTGCGACGCCAATTAGCAGTCTACTGGGGTTCGGCCTCGCACTGCAGCGTCAGCCTTACTTCTCTAGGTCGCGTTGCGGCGCGGACCCTGATCCTCAGAAAAATTTGACTGACTTTTTCATATGTGAGATTCCCGGGCTCATAACTTCTTCATTTTAAGTCCTAATTGGCTCATTCAAAAGTTGTTAGCTCACAAATTACATACTCTAAGTGTTCATACAAGAATTCTACATTTTCGAATCTTTTAACTTGGAATTCAACTTTTAGTTCATTTTAACGAAAACGATAAACGTTCGTGAACGTTCAACGCTTGCTTCTTCGTTCTAAGTCAGAATTTGGTCATTTTTGAGTCCGCAACTCTATAATGTCAAATAAGACTTGTTCCCATCGAAAACCAATGTTTCCTAGCTCAATGTCAAAATTTGACTTCCATTCCGAGAATTTCACGAATTCGACGATTATAGTCTAATCGTGTGAATTCCGGCATAACTTCGTTACTTATGATTTGTTCATCGTTTCAAATGGATTATTTCCATTATACTAACATCTTAACATACATATCTTATTAATTTATATACATGATAAGTTCTTATTAGTTCTTCATAAGCTCACACTTACATACTTATGATTTCACTTTACATAGTTTATCATGGTTTTAGTCTTCTAACAACCATCCTTGCTTCTTCTTATCATACAACTTTATTAAGGTAAACATATGACAAGTTCTTACATGTTCTTCATAAGTTCATAACTTAAATAAGTTTGAATTACTTGTTCATGGTTTATTAAGACTTAAGTCCTTTGATTCTCCATACTCATCACTTCTTAGCATACATACTTCATTAATCAACACTTCTCTATCAAACTAGAATTGAAGAGTTGGAAGATTAATGATATAGAAGTCTTACCCTTGAAGATCACTTGGTTCTTCTTCTTACTTTTTGAAATATGAAAAACTAACTTTTCTAACTTATTCTCTCTAACCAATACGCACTTTATATGTTGGTGGAATTTAACAAGTAACAAATGAGCTAGCAAGTCTTCTATTTATAGGATTTCCAAAGTTAGGGTAGCTTAGACATTAAACCATCCCACCTCCTTAAGCCACCTCCTTACTACTCATTACTTAATCACCAAGTTTACTTTCTCATCACATTCTTTGCTTGGCCATCACAACTCTTACTTGGCCACCAATATTACTCATGTGATCATGGGGCCCACATGGGTTGCCCCATAGGTCATGCTTCCTTATTGAATCCTTACTTTGGGCTTTAGGTTCAATTAGCTTACTTATGATTTAGGATTGCATTAAACCAACATTAACTTGTTCATTAACAAACACTTGGGCATTACCATTACTTACACTTGGGGTTGCGCATTAATCCCTATTGGACTTTACACTCCTTACACAATCCTACAAGTCCATTTCATTTGGCTTAAAGCCTTATAATGTATACTCTACGTATTATTCTCGTATTCTAACTCATATACACATTCATAATATATGACCTACCATCATTCATACATACTTCGTATCATACTCGAATTCATTACCTCGTACAATACCTACGTATCATATGATTTTCACTTTAACTAGTTAACACTTTATTTTCCCTAACGTTCTCAAATTAAGTCCGCAGGCAAAAAACTGCGTTTGCCATACATGAATTATTATTACATAATCCATCTTCCTTTGAAATTCTATCGTTACGTATTTCTCGAAAATTTAAAAATAATTCCCGAGCAGAAATCAATGAATAGTGTTTTTTGAAAAAAATTTCGAAAAACTTTTATTTTTGTCTTGAAATTCAAACACTTTAATTCCTTCACGTAGTCAAAATACTACGATGTTTCGATGTATTTAGGTTATAGAACAACCTCCATCTTATTAACACATAATAATAACATATAATATACTTTTATTCATTATTAAATCAAATAAAATTATTTTACAAATTGTTTGATTTTATGGAGCGCTACAATATTGGTCATATAATACAAGTTAAAGTAACCACATAAGTATGCTTCGAACATCAGATCAGAAACAGAAACTATACATAACTGTAGGATGGCGCAGCTGCGCCCTAGCTGGCCAGACCAGGGTTGAGCTTTGCATCCCTGTTTCTGTCCCATCCTCTAGTATAATTAATTAATCATACACAACATGCATATAAGCTAAAGTACTTTATATAAATGTATGATCATTCTTGAGTTCACCTTACAAGTTTTAGTTTACAATTTTCATGGAATTAAAGCATTAAAAGGCTATATAATCGTCATGCTTTATAACTTTGGCCATATATCTACATAGAAAGGTCACACGATCTGTTAATACATATGCTTATAGTATTTATATCATATATTCATAATTAGCATTGTTTAGCACTTCGAAAAATGCTTTAAACTCATGTTTGATTAAGTTATCATTATGTCCAACACATACGCATCATGTTCAGAGACATAATAAACATAACATGATATCTTAAATCTTTAGAATCTAAATACTCATATAATACAACTTACTTTTGAAAGCATGTTCAACCTTGCCTTTGAAATCACTTTATCATGAATGATGAATTCCAATATATGCAAGACAACTTTAAAACTTTTGTCATATGTAACTAAGTCATGTTAACACCCTTTTTAAAGATCAGAACCTACATCTTGTAGTATTCATGTTCATTAGCTTTATTATACTAAGCTTTTCTTGAAAACTTTTCTAACACAAGGTCTAACAAGTTTGGTTATGGACAAAGAAACTATAACCACTATATCATGCTCATTTATATTTGAAATCAATCATGTATAAATCAATAAGTTCAGAACTTGTATAACATGTATCACACCAAAGTTTGTTTTCAAAACCTTAAGTTTTTATTACAAATCTCTCAATAAATCATGTTGATCACTTCATACTACATAAGAAAGCTTTATGTCTCATGATATACCCCTCTTTAGGTATATATTTAAGTCATAATACTAAGTTCACAACACATAGCAGAACAAAAATCAGTATCTGATTCTGGGGTACGGCGTAGCTACGCTGCACCCTAGTATAAACAGGACGCAGCTGCGCCATGCCAGGAATCATAGCAGTAACAGACTCTGTTTTGCAGAGCCTTACTCAACTTTGATTCCTTTTTGATTTAAACATGTTCAAATCCTCATTAAAAGTTTCATACATGTAAACCTACTTCCTAAACACATTGTAGCATGTTAATTCATATCAATTGTCATAGAATTCTAAGGAATTTCGAGAATTTAGCAAAACCCAAATCAAGAACAAAAGTTAAGATTTTTATACCTCTTAGAGCTTAGTAATTTAGTTTCTTCCTACTGAGATTGCTAGCCTCTTCTTTGAACAACAATTACTCAAACTCAAGTTATCAGTGTTTCAACAAACCAAAACAAGCAACATAAAACTGAAAAATGGAGCTGCCATTTATAGAAGAAACTTGGACTGGCATTCATTTTACACCGAGGTTTGAATCAAAGGAGAAAGAAAGGAAACATTGGACAAAGAAAGGTTGGCCAACTGCCCACCTCCATAGCCATCATCACAGCTCAATCTAGCTTCTAACCACCAACTAATTTTCACGCAATAGGGTTAGGCTACTGTTCATGTACTGATTATTGACACTCATGTTGGGACATGGCTAATTCTCAGCGCTAAAGCTCGGTTTAGTTACTATAATTCCCAAAAATGTAATTTTAAATGAACAATAGTTACTATATTAGGAAATTAGGGATTATTTATGTACTCACATCATATAATTCATGTACATTAAATACACACAATAAAATAAAGCAGTTAGGTATTATTGTCCGTGTATCTCCCATAATTATTTTTACTACTCATAACCACATAATAACATTATTTAATATTAATGTTTATTTAAACATTTAATTCCTTTCCCAAGTTTTAGAACACACAGCTATTTTAATTATTTATGTATTAAAGATCACATTGTACTACTTGGTACCTTATATCAACATAATGTACTTTTATCCTATGATTTTATTAATGTCACACACATTACAATAATGTTCCATTTCATTTCTACAATTAAAACTAACCTATCACAGACTGACCACCGGCGCAGCTGCGCCATTTTGTACTGCTGGGAGGGCGCAGTTGCGCCGATTCCTGGCAGTGCCAAAATGGTTTAGCTCTACGCCAGT
This sequence comes from Panax notoginseng, assembly GCA_016801055.1. NCBI lineage: Eukaryota > Viridiplantae > Streptophyta > Magnoliopsida > Apiales > Araliaceae > Panax > Panax notoginseng. The sequence continues at coordinate 140,908,282 of CM029020.1, forward strand.
TCCAACTTCTATCACCACACTAGTTTTATAGGATATAAATTAACTTCCATATTGGTGATATTACTAGTTTAAAACTTATTTATTCCATATACGAAATCACATAATTAATCATCCTAGGCCTCTTATAACTCAATTAGTGAATTTCCTCAATACACATTATGCCACACAAGGCACTCCACAATGCTCATCATAATTCCACACTTCTTAATTCGTATTAATCCGATGCGAATTAATTTAATTACTCAGCTTACAAAACATTAACATTTATATTCAAATAAATATTCATTCTCTTATATTAAAAATAATTATTAAATCATATATTTCTCGGTTCTTACGGGACTTATGGTAGTTGATCCCTTGACGAAGCCGATTCCTAAAGATGCTTTTTGTATATATGTTGATTTGTTAAGGCTTCGTAGGGTTTGATGTACTTTCTTTCTTCGGATATCACTCATTATTTGGCTTGTACTTGAGATATTCATTATTGTTTTAAGATTTTTATCATTTATGCGAGATTTATTTGTTCCCACTTATGATTGTGTTTTTTAGCGCATATGATAAATATTAGTAGTTCACAAAGTTATTATGCATATTGGATATGCACATACTAAATATATGTCAATAGATTGATTGACTCACTCATACGAACAATCACCCATGGCAGTTTGAAAAGTGAGCAAGGTTGAGACAGTTCATTTATTGGCGATTTGAGTAGCGAGCTGTTGATGCTTTAGATAACAATCAATTGGCGCTTAGTGGTGAGCAAAATGAATATGATGTCGCCATGGCATGAGCCAAGATGAGGTTAACTTGGATTAACCAAATATAGTATGCCCCACCATCTATATTAACTTGTATTGATAGTCGGATGCGAAGTTTCAGAATTGGCGCTTGGGAAAGCAAGCAATCTGAAAATTTGAGTTAGGCGCTTATGAAGGGACTGAACTAAGATCCGTACGGCATGACCTTAGTACATATGCTCATATAGATGAGATTTTTTTGTCGTGACATGATAACTGGATGCAAAATTTCAAATGTGGCGCTTTGATAAGCGAGCAATTTGAAATGTTCGAGTTAAGCACTCTGGGAGTGACTATACTAAGGTTCGTGCAACAAGACTATAGAATAGTATGTTGTGAGAGGGTTTCATGTGTTTAGCGACCATATAAAGGATGTGAGAGAATAAATCCTTGCTTCCTCACCGTGTGAGTCCTATAGGATAAGTTTTTTGTTCCTACATCAAGTGCTCTTTGTGATCTTTGACTATACTGCAAAGACATGAATTAATGTTGCTACTTTGATTTTGATTTTATTCCTAAGGTCATGATTGATGAGACTATAAGGATCGATTCTGGGAAAGCAGATGATTCATTTCTGAGTAGTATTAGGGTGAAGGAAAGACAATTTGATTTCACCTCGTTCTGTACTTATTGTCAACAATTATAGCGCTTTGATAGCGATATAGTAATAAATGATATACGAAATGGACTTGGGCCCAAAAGTGATTAAGTAAGGCTCTCTAAGGGATTAGAGATACTTAACTTAGTGAAAATTCAAATGTGTCTGGGGTACTCTAAGTTTATGGGTGATGAGTGGGTTTTATACCTACAAATCGGCTTATAATTCAAGCTTAAATTGTGTTAACTCGTCATTTTTGTGATTCATTTTACTTGTTTAGTGTTGTTTTATGTTTAGGTGTGGTGGCATAGCATTTGGGCTTTAGAAGGTGGTTTTGTGGCTAAAATGGGCAAGATAATGAGCAAGAACATGACTGTAGCAAAAGGAACCCCCACGGGGGCGGACATCATGAAGCTAAAACCCCCGCCAAGGTAGGGGTACCTAATCAAAAGACAGAAGCACTGCCCGCTGGGGTGGGCCATTAATGAAGGAAAACCCCCGCCGGGGCGGGGGTACGGGAAAAGCAAGTCTGTTCTAACTGTAATACTACAGAAGCATGAAGGATAGTGGTTGACATGGTGTGGAACTCCATTGGGCGCCGAATTATGGTCAGAATACATGTCTTAGGCTGGATATTAACAAAAACAAGAAGGGAGATAAAAACATCGAAGAATCAATTAACAATTGGAAGACGGAATTTGAGCAAGAGCATTGGAGGAAGGATTTGAAGGTGAAATTCATGATAATTGCATATTGAAGCAAAGGAGAAGGGTGGTGTTTTATTCATTCTTTTTCTTTAATTCCATAATTGTAATTGGGATGATGTTTACTTTGATGATTTCAGTTTTTTAATTCATTTGTGATGAACTAATTTACTTGTTAGGCTTATGACGGATCTTTACAGTTGAACGATGATTATGTAGCCTTGAATTTTAGTTTAATAATCTATCTTTCAGTTTATCTATAGTGATTTGTGTTTGAATTTATGAATTGCTTGATCACTAATTTTGTGTGGAATTGTATGGACTCGAGAGATGAAATACGAATCTAGACTTAGTCATTATAGCATGTGTTCTTGAATTCTATGATTGAATAGACTCTTGATGAATGTTAGGGTAGAGATATGCTTAACATCGCATGTAATCAGGTAGAGAACTTGAATTTAAACCTTCTTTGATTGTAATTCACATAGATATATAGTGAATTTGTTTATTAAGGTGTTTAGTTTAATTCTATCTAATTTGTGGATTTAAGTTAATATAGTATTAGTGCATCGAGAGGTGGCTAGTTCTACTTGAGTGTTCTTGATTAATAAACTGGGATAGTGAATTAAACTAGAATAGGGTGTAGTAATCGGAGTGATACTTGAAGTGAAGTTGTAAGCCTAATTCTCCATCATTTGCTTGAAATTACAGTTTTTGAGTTTGTTGATTGCTTAGTATTTTTATGTTTTTAGTTTTTAATAGTTATAATCATTGAATTGGATAGTTTAATAAAATTTGGATTAATATAAAGTTGGTAATTGTTAGGATTAATTTCTTATTAAGTCTCTGTGGGAACGATACTTAACTTATCATTATATTTCTTGTTGACCACGTGCACTTGCATGTGAGCGTATATAGATTTCGACCAACAAATTTTTGGCACCGTTGCCGGGGACTTTAGTATAGATTTTAATATTTTTTTCAATATCAGTTTAATTAGTCCAGTTTTACTTAAATATTTTTCTTTTGTTTTGTTCTTTCCTGTTTCAGGTTCTTGAAGTCAGTTTATGCAAACTTGGTCTAAAAACCCAGACTTGCTTCCTTTAGAGGACAATATTCAGAAACGGTTTCAAAGGCTAAGTAAGTGGATAAAGGACACAAGGGAAAGCTTTGAGAATTGTGAGACAGAAGAAATAATGGTTGCAGAAGACCAGAAAGCGCTGAGGGATTTTGCTACTCCTAAGGTGACTGAACTTCAGTCGAGTATCACCAAGCCGGCGATTGCTGCAAATACATTTTAGATTAAGCCTAGGACTATTCAGATGATTCAGAATTCAGTTCAGTTTGGGGGACTAGCAAACGACGATCTTAATGAACATTTGGCCAGCTTTTTGGAGATATGTGACACCTTCAGATATAATGGGGTGTCGGATGAAGCAGTCAGACTTCGCTTGTTCCCATTCACTTTGCAGGACAAGGCTAAGAATTGGTTACATTCTCTACCGTCGGGATCAATAACTACTTGGGAAGACCTTGCTCAGAAGTTCCTGGTTAAATTCTTTCCACCAGCCAAAACCGCAAAGATGAGAAACGAGATCACCATGTTTGAGCAGCAGCATGGGGAGTCTTTATATGAGGCATAGGAACGGTATAAGGAATTGCTCAGAAAATGCCCTCATCATGGACTACCCAAATGGTTGCAGATGAATACGTTTTACAATGGGTTGAATGGGAATCTCAGGACTGGTATAGATGCAGCGTCAGGTGGAGCGTTTATGGCCAAGAGTTATGAGGAGGCATATGAGTTAGTTGAAACTATGGCGGCTAATAACTACCAGTGGCCTACATCGAGGATGACACAACCTAAGGTAGCTGGGGTTTTAGAGGTAAACAGGGTAACCGCGTTGGCAGCACAGATTGATGCCTTATCAAAGAAAATGGATACTATGACGGGTGCACAACCACACCAGGTGACATATGTTTGCGAGCTATGTACAGGAGAGCATTCTACAGAGTAGTGTGCCATCAACCCATCATTAGTTCAGTTTGTGGGCAGCTACAATAGAATTCCGCAGAACATGTATCAAAATGCCTACAATCCGGGGAATATGAATCATCCTAACTTTTCATGGAGCAACAATCAAAATCAGCATGCTCCACGACCTTCTTATCCCCCGAGGTTTCAAAATCAGCATCAACAAGTAGCTCCGCATTAAGACAAGGAAACAGATTTAGAAGAGCTGTTTATGAAATACATAACGAGAAATGAGGCGGCAATGAAAACATAAGCAGTGGCCATCAAAAATTTAGAAAAATAGATGGGACAGCTTGCCTTAGCATTGAATAATAGGCCGCATGGGACTCTACCAAGTGACACAGAAAAGAATCCGAAGGGGAATCATGAGCCATGTCAAGCAATCACGTTGAGGAGTGGTAAACTTCTTGATGGGAAAGTTTCATAAAACTCAGCACAACAAGATGTAACAGAGAATGAAAACAAAGTGGTTGCAGAGAAACAGGATGGAGAAAAGCAAGGGGACAAAACCAAGTCAGATGTCGAGCCAATTGTGTATCCTCCACCGCCGTTTCAGCAGAGGGTCCAAAAACAAAAATTAGATAAGCAATTCGCCAAAATTTTGGAAGTTTTCAAGAAACATCAAATAAATATTCCGTTCGCAGAAGCCCTAGAATAGATGCCTAGTTATGCCAAATTCATGAAGGGTATTCTGTCTAGGAAGAAAAAGTTAAAAGATTATGAAACTGTGGCTTTGACGGAGGAATGTAGCGCAGTTTTACAGCGAAAGTTACCTCCAAAGTTGAAGGATTCGAGGAGTTTTAGTATACCTTGCACGATCGGTAACATGGCCTTCAAAAAGTGTTTGTATGACTTGGGGGCAAATGTAAACCTCATGCCATTCTCTGTTTACACCGAATTGGGTCTACCAGCTCCAAAGCCTATGAACATATCGATGTAGTTAGCAGATAGATTGGTAACATCTCCGAGAGGTATTGTGGAGGATATTTTGGTTAAAGTGGACAAATTCATATTCCCAGCTGATTTCATAATTCTGGATTATGAGGAAGATAAGAACATTCCAATCATCCTAGGGAGACCATTTTTGGCTACGGGTAGAATGCTCATTGATGTGTAAAAAGGTGAACTAACCATGAGGGTTCAAGATCAGAAGTTACATTTAATGTGTTTAAAGCCATGAATTTCCCTACGGATGAAGAGGAATGCTTCCAGGTGGATGTCATCGACCGTATAGTTAATGATGATATGGTAAAAGGTTTGGTCGGTGATCCATTGGCAACTACATTACTAGGGGATGAGAATTTGGATGATCTAGAGTTCGTGGATTATTTACACATGTTGGATGCTTTACCGAGAGTTAGTAGATTTAAAGTTCCATTCGAGCCATTACACATGGAGGAAAAGGCTTCAGCTCGGATAAAACCGTCACTTGAGGAGCCACCCACTCTTGAGCTCAAACCACTTCCTAAACACCTCAAGTATGCTTATTTAGGTGATTCAAATACTTTACCTATTATTATTGCATCTGCACTTAACGAATTGCAGGAAAGTAAATTGCGGAGGATTTTGAGAGAATACCAGTCTGCAATAGGCTGGACCATTGCCGATATAAAGGGGATCAGGCCCTCATTTTGCATGCACAAGATTTTCATGGAAGAGGATGTGAAGCCAACAGTGGAGCAGTAGAGACAATTAAATCCAATCATGAAAGAAGTAGTAAAGAAAGAAATATTGAAGTGGTTGGATGCGGGAATTATTTACCCGATTTCAAACAGTGCATGTGCAAGACCCCAAATTTTATGAAATAAAAATATTCAATTTTTCTTATAATTACGATTCAGTAAATGGTTAAATTGATAAAAAGTTAAAGTTAAGGGTGATATATGAATATTTTTTCAAAATACGCAAGTGGTTATAAAATATTCATTGTTATCGGGGAATATTCATTTGGTCGTGGAATATTCTTTCTGTCGGGAAATATTCGTACGACGGCGCAGCCATTTGTGGGCCCCATAACGAATAATTGTCGGATGAAGAAAATGATAAAAATTGAGTTTTTATAAATAGCGGTGTAATCGTTACCGTTAACACTGTTGGAATACCCGGTGGTTAAAATACAGTAATATGCGTGTTTGCACAGTAGCACACGATTTTACACAGTATTTTTGAATTATTGATCCTTACGTAAGAAGGCACTACTCAATAATTGTTACAGTAATTACTGTTCAATATTTTATTTTATTGATTCAGTAATTGCTGCGTTGATATTTTATATTATTGTTGCTCAATAATTGTCACTGCACATCATCTCCATTATAAGATCAATAATTCATATTATTTGGAATAATATTATTAGATAACATTATTGGTAATGTCTAGAAAGTTCTGTCAAGGAGAGGTTTGGTCACCTAATTGCGCGCCAGTAAGGAGAAATCCTTATCGGAAAGCCCCCTCTTTCCTGGGAACTGCCTGGTTGTCATTATTGTGATTCTGTAATATTATTTGTGAATAATTAATTATTGATTTATATGATGAGAAAATATTTATTTTATGTAGATATAAATGATGGATATATTTATTTTTATGTGGATAAAAATGAAGGAATTAATGCTGAGGTGTTTTATCAGTATTTTGTCGGTGTGGAGGTATTAAAAATCATCCGTTTGTGGATTTCGGATATTTTTGGTTTAGAATTTGAAAAAACTCAAAGCTACAAAGTTGTAGAGAATTTGATTTCAGGCAGAATGGACATAAAATTCGTATTTTTCTGATAAACGGTCTATTTTCTATGAATTATTGAAGTTTCAGAAAATAAAATAATTTTTATTAATTTAGGGGTGGGACCCACTTTTGTTGGTGTTGATTAAACACATGGGCTGCTAATTTTTGTCTAAGAAGGCATGCTTGACTCAAAATGGTGGGTGGCGTAGATTGGTTTTGAAAATAATAATATTTTATTATTTAGTCTCCTTTGGCGTTCTAAGCATTTTCCTATAAATAGGGTGCTTAGTTAGAATTAAAAATCACACCAGAATTTATAAGTTTTCTCTCTTTCTCTCTCTATATTATCGAACGTATTTTGTGTGTATTTAGAGTGAAAGTTCACTTCGGCTTTACATCCGATATTCCAGTCAGAAATACTGCTCTTTTGAGGTAAGGGATTTTAAGGGTTATTATGTTTTTCAGTTCGTACTTCTTCCGACCTTCAGAAAATTTTGGAAAAATTTGAAATGATATTTTGATGAGTTTTATTGATTTTGTCCAAAAATGGTGATTTTTGGATGTATAGATTAAGAGTTATGAATTTTAAGGGAAAAGACTATTTTAAAAGTAACCGCTTATAACTCCTTGTGGTTAACTCTAAAATTGATGAAATTTTTATTGGAAGTATATCTATATAATATCAATGTACTCTGTGAATTTCAAAATTTTTTGATAAAAGTATAATTTATGATAAATGTCTAAATATTCGGCGGTTTTGGCCATATGAAAAATAGTAAATGAGTTTTAAAAATTCTGAGAAAAATATATGTTCAATATGGGACTATATTCTTCTAAATCCCGAAAAAGAAATATTTTTAGAACTGATTTGGTATTTTTTATGAAAATAGACTAGTTATGAGTAAATGAATTAAATATGTTATGTGAAGTAAGAAAATTGGAAAATAGGATTTTATGGCTTGAGAATCCTATATGAGGTATATGCAGATTTTTTGTAAGGGTTTTGGTTATTGGTGATAAAATCTTATGAGTTTGGCATTTTAGGATGATTAAATGCATTATTTAGTAAAGTGTAAACAATTAAAATAAATTGTTTATAAGTTTAAGAAATGTTATTCTTTCAATATCATTATACCAAAATGTTGGTATGAATTTTATTGTGGAATTTCTACTTTTTTTCATGTTGGGGTTACTATTCATGAGTTACTATTCATAAGTTACTATTCACGACAAAATCTCTTTCTTTTTCTGACCAAATTATAGTTGATTTATGAATATTACTCTTGAGATTAAATCTATATGTTGATTATATTGATTTTATTCTCTTATATAATATTTTTATAACCCTAATGATGATATTTCTCTTTGACTTGAGTGTAAAGATGGGTAGATTTCTGGTATGATCATGACTATGGGTTCCATTTGGCCAGTAGTGCAAAATTAAATTGTTGACTGGTATGATCATGACCATTGAATTTATAATTGAATATCTTTAGCTTAAGTGCAAAGGTGAAATGATCAACATGTTTATAATTATTATTTATATAAATTCTGAAATGATTATATATTTCTTTGAGATATTAATATATTTGGCCTGTAGTGCAAATATGAACTGTTAATGAATATATTTGGCCTGTAGTGCAAATATGAACTGTGGATGAATATATTTGGCCTGTAGTGCAAAGATGATCTGTTGATTGAATATCTTTGGCCTGTAGTGCAAAGATGATATGTTGTTAAATATCTTTGGCCTGTAGTGCAAAGATGAACTGCTGTTGAATATCTTTGGCCCGTAGTGCAAAGATGAACTGTTGACGAATATCTTTGGCCCGTAGTGCAAAGATGAAATTATTAGTACGATTATGAACAGGAACTGTGATTTGGTATAACCATGATATTTGATGTTTCAGATAAAGACAAGTGATGAAAATTATCTTTGTCCTAGATGAGAAGAGGAATTTAGAACCATAAATATGATTATGAGTTATTCACATGAATGTGGACAGGAACTGTTGATTTATGTTACAGGGATAAAATATTGTTGGTGGATTTTTAACATGGAGAAGATAATAGACTTTATGGTCTATTTGACTCTTCTAATGGATTGCTCGTTCCGCTGCAACTATGGTTGAAAAGTTTTATCATCTGCCATATGTTCTAAATCTCTGATTTATTACTGATGAAGGCTATTGATAAGTTATTTATCTTTAGTCATGATATTCTTTATTGGGCTAGTTGTGCTCACCTTTTTGCTTCACAATTCCTTTTCAGGTAATAAGAGTGTAGCTAGGTCGAGTGAGGGTAACGGGAAAATAGAACAGTGGTCTCTAGATGTGGAGGTTCTCCATAAGCAGTGTAGAAAGGTGTTGTATACATCATTTAGTAGTTATATTTGGTGAATCAAATAGGGTGTGGCGAACCCAACGTTGGAAGGGTGTTTTGCCACTATCATACAAGATGTCTAATGACATACAACCTCGTGTCATTATAAGACCGGGTTGTGCTCATCCACTTTCTGAGTATATTTACGAGCACTACCTATATAATCTTGGTGTTTGTTTGAAGTATAATTCTCAATTAGTGACAGTGGAGATAATGATATGTCAAGATAAGACTTACCATTGGGAAGAATATGATAGTAATCTTCTCATTTTTCTTTGGGATTTATTGGGTCAACCAAGGATAATTTTGTGGCCATATGATATCTATCATAACCTAGACGCATGGCCTCCAATGTACGATGGTTTCCATGAGCACTTCCCAAAGATTTTAATTTCTAAAACAGTTTTTGACTATACCTTTATGTAAGGTGTTATTGTGACGTGTTATCCAAGGTTGGGATGAGAATCACAGTTGGTATATATTTGTATCCAAACTCACAGCATATGTGTTGTTGTATTTTGCACGATAATTGTTGTAATAAAATTGTAGTTGTTTTCTGTACCATGTATTTGGCGACTCAGAATAGGTTGGATGGAATGGACCTGTTTTGGGGTTGTCACAGCATGGGTCAATCCAGTACAGTGTGTGCCGAAAAAGGGTGGAATGACAGTAGTTAAAAACAAAGACAATGAGCTGATTCCGACGAGGACAGTGACCGGATGGAAGGTGTGCATGGATTACAGAAAGCTAAATAAGGCAACCCGGAAGGATCACTTTCCTCTATCTTTCATTGATCAAATGTTGGACTGACTAGTTGAACATAAGTATTATTGCTTACTGGATGGATACTCGGGGTACAACCAAATCGTCATATCTCCCGAGGATTAAGAGAAGACCACTTTTACATGCCCATATGGCACCTTTGCATTTAGAAGGATGTCCTTTGGGCTATGTAATGCACCAGTTACATTCAAACGATGCATGATGGCTATCTTCTCGGACATGGTGGAAAAAGAGGTAGAAGTTTTCATGGACAATTTTTCAGTCTATGGAAACACTTTTGATAGGTGTCTAGAGAATTTGGTCATGGTTTTGAAGCAGTGTGTGGAAACGAATTTGGTACTCAACTGGGAGAAATGCTACTTTATGGTTGAAGAAGGGATAATTCTGGGGCACAAGGTATCTACTAAAGGTTTAGAGGTTGATAAGGCAAAGCTGGACACGATCGAGAATCTTCCACAGCCAAATTCAGTAAAGGGAATCTGCAGTTTTCTTGGACATGTCGAGTTCTACAGGAGATTTATAAAGGACTTATCTAATATTGCAAAGCCATTGTGTAGTCTTTTAGAGAAGGATGCGATATTCAGATTTAACGAGGAGTGTAAAACAGCATTTGAGCAGTTGAAGAAGAAGTTGACTACAACGCCAGTGATCATCGCACCGGATTGGACTATACCCTTTGAATTGATGTGCGATGCGAGCGACTATGCGGTAGGGGCTGTGTTGGGTCAACGTCGAGATAAAATATTCCACGCCATATGCTATGCAAGTAAAACTCATACAGATGCACAATTGAACTACACAACTACTGAGAAGGAGTTACTTGCAGTAGTATATGCCTTTGACAAATTCCGGGCATATCTAATTGGAACAAAGGTGGTTGTTTACACGGATCACTCGATAATTCGCTATTTGATTTCAAAGAAGGATGCTAAACCTAGACTTATCAGATGGATCCTTCTCCTTCAGGAGTTCGACTTGGAAATAAAGGATAGGAAGAGGACAGAAAATCAAGTAGCAGACCATCTATCGAGGCTGGAAAATCCAGAAAAAGATGAAGAGGATAAGTGTGTGATTAATGAATCGTTCCCGGATAAACAGTTATTTGGAGTTAATTCAGAATTTTCGTGGTATGCGGATTTTACTAATTATTTGGTGAGCAACATCCTTCCCCCTGATTTGACGCGTCAACAGAAAAAGAAGTTCCTACATGACGTCAAGTGGTACATGTGGGATGAGCCATATTTATTCAGACAGTGCGCCGACAAGATGATTCGAAGGTGTGTGCCACACAGTGAAGTGAAGAATATCCTACACGAGTGTCATGCATCTGTATATGAGGGACATTATGGTAATGAGCGGATAGCGGCCAAGGTTCTTCAATCAGGATTCTATTGGCCTACAGTGTTCAAGGATGCCCACCAGCTTATGAAAACTTGCGACAGATGTCAAAGGGTGGGCAACATCTCAAAAAGGAATGAAATGCCACTCAACACAATCATGGAAGTAGAAGTTTTTGATGTTTGGGGAATGGACTTCATAGGGCATTTTCCTCCCTCATTCAATAACTTATACATTTTGCTTGTTGTGGATTATGTAACAAAATGGGTGGAAGCTGTAGCACTCCCTACAAATGATGCCAAAGTTGTTCTAAAATTTCTACAACAAAATATCTTCACATAGTTTGGCACACCTAGGGCAATCATAAGTGATGAGGGAAGTCATTTCTACAATAAAGCCTTTACAGCGCTCTTGGCAAAATACGGGGTCAATCATAGAGTGGCAACATCATATCACCCCCAGACAAGTGGGCAAGCCGAGGTCTCCAACAAGGAGGTGAAGAAAATCTTAGAGAAGGTAGTCAACCAAAACAGAAAAGACTGGTCTCTAAAATTAGACGACGCACTATGGGCATATAGGACAACATACAAGACGCCAATTGAGATGTCTTCGTATCAGTTGGTCTATGGAAAAGCGTGTCACCTACCTGTAGAGCTACAACATAAAGCCTACTGGGCAATTCAGAAACTCAACTTCGATCAAATAGCGACGGGAGAAAAGAGGCTACTTCAATTGAATGAACTTGATGAATTTCGACTACAAGCATATGAGAACTCGAAGTTGTTTAAAGAATAGGTCAAAAAATTGCACGACCAAAAAATCTTGTAGAGAAAGTTTGAACTGGGGCAGTCAGTACTATTGTTTAATTCAAGACTGAGATTATTTCCCGGAAAGCTCAAATCTAGATGGTCGGGTCCATTTACTATCAAAATGGTCTTCCCACATGGCGCCATGGAGCTATGCAGTAGGAATCCATTGGAGACGTTTAAAGTCAACGGCCATCAACTGAAGCATTACTGGGGTGGTGACTCTAACACTGATGTCATCGCAATCACACTTGCCGACGTGCTATGAACAGGGTGTAGTCAGGCTGAAAGACTTAAAATCAAGCGCTAATTAGGAGGCAACCCAATTTTACTTTTATTTTTAGTATTTTAGAGCATGCTAATTAATTTGTAGTTTAGCGTATAAGTGAGTATTGAGTTAGTATATTTTAATGTATTAGGTAGTTAGTAAGTCAGGAATTTAAGTGAATTCAACCTTCAATTTTCAATGTTTATGTTGTTATCTTAAATTTATCATTTTATGGTGTTTTAGGTACTTACATAGCTCATGGATAAGTGTTGGATGCAATGAATTGGAAAAACCAAGTTCAACTACAGTGTACACCCCGGCCGGAGCGGACATTTTATGAAGGAACCCCCCGCCGGGGGTCTTGACTCAGAAACAGTAGGCACCCCCGCCGTGGCGGACATTTTGCATAGGAACTCCCCGCTGGGGCGGGGGTCTTGGACCAAAAGCAGAACACCGCCCCCCCCCCCCCCCATTAGGGCGGGCATTTACAGCTTATCACCCCCCGCCGGGGCGGGGGTACGGGAACCTGAAGAGTTCAAAGTTTGGCAGTTACAGCAAGTTAGCCCATCTTCTCCACTTCCACGTCCTTGAAACCACAATTGATACCCATTTACTCCATAATAAACCCACGATTTCATCAGTTGCCAACCATTACCTCACTTAATCACCACTTACCCACTAATTTCACCCACTAAATACATACATCTCTTCACTTTCTCTCCCCCTATAAATTCAACCCCTAATTACACAATTTCAGTCACACACAAATTAGGGTTCTTCAAGTAAGAGTTTGGGTAGCGATTACTAAGGGGAGAAGTAACAAATTGTCAATACACTGAGGGTAAGAAGTTGTTTCTTGCAATTTCTTATTATACATCACCACATTAGAAGCCCAATTACTAAAGTTTGGGGAATTGTGAGTCGTGCACACCAAGTGTTCGACGATTTGTTCGAGTGAAGTTTGGGGGAAATTGGCTTGAAATTCATCCATTCTAGTACCATGGCACCAAAACTAGCAGCGAAGCGACAGCGAGGCAAGAGTTTCGGGTCTACACCATCGACTAGAGCCTTTGACAAACGAAAGTTCGTCAGTGTCAACGCTGCCGACCGCTATGACTATTTACTGACCAAGGCATTAACTTCAGAACGCGGCTTGGCACCCGATAACGTGGATGGTGAAATGAAACGACAAATCTATGAAAAAGGATGGGATACATTCACTGACGAGCCGGAGCCAATGATTGTTAACGTGGTTGTGATAACCCGGGATTTCGAATAATCCAAATTTTACGAATAATTTTTTTTTTTTTATATTAATATTGATTATCAATTTTGTGACAAGTATCTGTGATACGAGTCTCGAGAAGGTCAATTTGTGTATTGACTAATAAATTTAGAGTAGAGTTGTGCTTAACAGCTTTAGAAATCCTAACCCAAATTTCTGGATAGGAATTTGATAGAAAACGCAATTAAAAGAATCATATTGATATGTATGTGTTTGTACTGTATAGAAATTTTGATCAATGATAGATCGAATAAGGTTTAAAATCAGTAAACCTAATAAGAGATTAGAAACCCTAATCTCAGGATTAGAAACTCTAACGCACAGTTAGAAACCCTAATCATATGTCGGGAAACACTAATTTCATATTCGGGATTCCTAAACCCTAAATTAGGAAACCCTAATCCTAAGTAGTAAGCTTAATGTGTTTAGTAAATGTTAATATAAATAGGAAACCCTAATTATACTTTGAAAATATTAATTTCTATTTAAAACCATAATTACATTTTAGAAATATTAATTTTTCTATTTTAAAACCCTAATTAGAAAAAAAATATAGAAACTAAGGGTGTAAAACCTAAAGATTTGAACCTTAGGGTTAAACCCTAAGGGTTTGGTAAATTCCATGTTTGCCATTAAAATTGCTTGTACAATGACCAAAATACCCTTTTTACATATTTTAGTAAGTTAACTTGTAAAAATGGCAAAACCTTTTGTTGGTAACCTAACCACTTGACTTTGTGGCATTAAACATCTCAGCCAAACAGCCTTCAATTGACAGCTAACATCAGCCATAGCAACATATCATCATATATATAGATTTGGGAGAGAGAAAGTTACTAAATTTATCTTATTTTTCAACCTAGCTCTCACCAACTTATTCTCTCTCAATACCTTCAAATTATACAAGTTGCTCAGTCACAAAACACCTCTCTTAAACATCTAGATCAGTTAAGGAGAGTAAGAATCAAAGATTTGGCAAGAAAAGGTATAAACCCTAACTTGAGTTTGATCTTTCATACTAAGAAAAATTCTGTGTTTGTGTGTTTAAAACAGTGTTAGATGATGTTTTATGGTGATATATGTTGATATAACATGGATCCATAGCATCAAAATGCTTTAAAAGTGATGATTTTCAAAACTGCCAAGAACATGGTTTGTGGTCTGACAACCGAATGTCAGTGGCCACAGATCATTTCTCGTTTAAGATTTTTGTTGTTTTAAAGTTGATACATGTAGCCTGTTATGTGGTCTTTGATCTGGGACAGGAATCATAGCAATTGAATGTCTAGAATGTGAGTTATAATCGGTCAAAGTCGGTTGACCGACCATGACCGAGAGAAATTCTGGGTAACCCAGAAATAGATTTCAGCGTCTGACAACGATTTCAAGCTCCCAGATCTGTCTGTTTTTATGAGTTTTGATGTTGATGTTGTAACAAGTTTATACCCTGTTATAAGGTCTTTAAATACATGCCTTTAGATCATGTAAATCATCAGTATATCGAACGTAGTAAGTGGTCAAACCATGCCACTCGATCACGGTTTAAATTTCTGGAAAACCCAGAAATGGGATGAACTTGTTTTCTGACAACATTTGACCAGATTAAATCTGGCTGTTATGTTGTTGTTTATCTGATCTGTTGCTTTGTATATGTTCCTTGACACAAGGAGTACCTATTGGAACCATGAGATCACATAAATCATGACTGGAACACTTAGATAATCGAGCTTCAATATAGCCACTCGAACTGCCTGGGTTTCTGGAAAACCCAGGTGACGTCTGACAACGAGTTTAATTGCCTAGATTTTCATGATGTTTTGTGTTATGACCAAGTTGATGATTTCTAGTTGTAGTATTACATTCCAACTACACGAACAGGGTTCAAGTTAGCCCAGAAACAAAATAGGCAAAAGATTAAACATGGTCAAAGTAGTAGTCTTGAACACGAAGCTGTCAGTGTTCTTGAGCTCAAGAACACCAACAGCGACGCTTTGTGTTGCTAAAGGTCTTTAGCGACGGTTTTATTATTATTATTTTTTATTATTTTCTAATTTTTCGAAAATTATTTAAAAATAGAAATAAATTATAAAAATTATTAAAAATGGTTTTAAAAATTATTTTAAATTATAAAAAATAATTTTTGACCAATTGGAATATTTTTCTTTAATATTTATAATTACTTAAATATTAAAGGTATTTAATTTATTTAATTACTGTATTAAATAAATTAGAGGAAAATGATTTAATATTATGAAAAATCATTTTAAATAATAATAAAGTGTTTAAAAATATTTTGAGTTATAAAATGTAACTTTTAATATTTTTAGAGAATTTTCGTTAATAATTTAATATTAATGATATTACATTTATTTAATTAAATAAATAAGATAAAAATAATTTTATTGATTTAAAAATTATTTTAAATAAGAATAAAGTGTTAGAAAATATTTTGAATTATAAAATATAATTTTCAATATTTTTAGAGAATTTTCATTAATAAATTAATATTAATGATATTAGATTTATTTAATTATTATATTAAATAAATGAATTAAAAATAATCTTTATTGATTTAAAAATCGTTTAAAAATGAGAAAAATGATTTAAAAGTATTTTAAGTTATAATTAATGACTTTTAATATTTAGATAATAATTTCATTAGTATTTAGATATTAATGGTGATGACTTAAAAATGATTTTAATTATTTTAAAAATCATTCAAGTAGAATATTAATGATGTAAAAATATTTTAAGTTATTAAAAATAACTTTAATATTTTGACAAGTATGTTATTAATATTTCAATATTATTAGAGATTAATAATGATAAGATTATTTGATAATTAAATCATTTAAAAATGATTTAAGTATTTAAAAAAAATTATAAATTGTAATAATTGTTTATAAATTATTAAAAGCTTTCGAAAAATATTATTAATGATATTTGACTTATCTAAATTAATATTGAAGCTTAGAAACCGAATTTAATTGACAATAAATGTGTTAATTGTCGGGTAAGGTGACCAGAACACCGAGAATGGACCGAAATCCAACCAGGCCTAAATAGTCTGACTTGTTAAGTGTTTAAATATGTTATACACACTGATGTGAGTATGCGGTAATGTGTCTAGGAGAAGATTGACTGTAAAATACAGTGTTACGTGTTATGAAATATTGTGCTAATTGTGAAACCGATATTATTGGTTATAGGTCTTACGAACGCAGATAAGTTTATTGTGTAGCTGTAATCAACGCGGAAGGCAAGTTTCCTAACTCAACCTTGAGTTATATTCATTCAATTATTATAGTGGTTAATTATTGTTAATTATACCATGTCCAGTGAAATTATTGTTGATTATTCGCAGTTAGTGCATGTTTAATAATTCAAATCAAATTACTGAGTCGAAAAATATACATTTGTAGAATAACTGTTGTTGGATATTTATATCCATAGAAGATAGAATTGACAGTACAGACAATTCCTGTTATTATCGAATTATGTTGAAAATGTCTTAGCTAATCATTCTGGCTAGACGAACATTTGTTAGAACTTGATAGGTTCGAGAAGAGAATTCAATTATTATTGACGGATCGATGCCAATTATTTCGGCTAGATCGAGAAGTAATTAGAATTTGAAATCACAGTATTTCGTTGTTAAATCAAAATCTTGATTCTGAGACTGAGAAGAATAACATTTTATATAAAGGGAATATTTTATTGGTCGTATATTCAGCCTTTGCGCGCGATTAAGTATTATGCATAATATAGGATATAATAAAGCTGATCACTTTATATACTTGCAGAGGGGTATAATTTAATCTTTATGGTTATCTGATACACCTGGGTATATCAAAGTATAACTTTGATAGTTACTCGAGAAGAGAAGTTCAAGATCCAATGGATCGCTCAGTATAAGTCTGGAAAATATTCCGCTTTGCTATTTCGTAGAATTAATTCTTGATTATTCATTTGAATATCGTAGAAAACCTTAGAAAGTGTTGTACTCTTTCATTATCGAATTATTATTGCGTAGAATGTAAGAAGGTTTGATATTGATTCCTATATCTTTATTGTATCTCTTAACTTGCGGGGGAAACTTGTTGCTCACCCTTGCTAAATAAAACTTCTCAGCTAGGGACGAAGTTGCAGAAGGTGCGGCGAAGAAGAACAAAGGAAAAGGCATATTTATAAATTAGTTATGATGAACAATATTATTATATTGTATTGTTTTGTAAACCCTTTTTGTATATATAAAGGGTATTTCTGTAATGTTAAGGTTAGTGGACCTGGGACTTATGTATTAACAACATATGTTAATGAGTTATGTATTCCTATTTATATTTAAATGGGTAGTTAAATGTTATTATATTGTGGATCGTGAGCACCAAACTCGGGGGTCAGGTAACCCGAATTTGGGGGAGTCACAGGATGGTATCAGAGTTATAGGTTATAAACCTTAAATGGGTAGGGAAAAAACCCTAGGATTATAACCATGAGCGAGATAGAGAATACTCATTAAGAGTATTAAGTGAGAGATTGATGAACCGTATCTATAGTGAGATATGTGGACTCATAGTGTGAGAAGTTTGTACTGGTGAAGTACTAACCAAGTTATTTAAACTGACTGTAGGATGTCGGGAGAAGATAAGATGAGTACGAAGATGCCAGCGGCTGTCGCACCAGTGCCAGTAGCCGAGGTGCCAGCACAGAGCGAATCAGTGGAAAAAGTAGGAAAAGATTAACCCATGGTCAATCTCGGGAGTGACCATGATGATTATCCCGAGATGTATCTAAGTAGTGAGGAGGAGGCGGAGTCTAAAGAAGCTAAGGTGGAGTTAAAGAATAAGATCAAAGTTGGAGAACAAGATCAGTTATCTGCAGAAGTCTAGGAACTCCGAAGTAAAGTGTTTCTTCTAGAAGAGTTGTGGAAGACGGAGCGGGCATTACGCGAAATGACTGAAGAACGGAATGAGTTGAAGGCGCGGATGGACAGAATGAAGGCTGAAGGTGGTGGATCATCTGAAGGAACTAGCAAGAAGGACAAGAAGAAGAGAAAGAGGGAAAAAGACAGTGAAAACTCTGGAAATTCAAATTCGAAGAAGAAGCAAGCTTGTATCAAGTGTGGAAAAACTCACGCGGGAGAATGTATGATGTGGAAGAATGTATGTTTCAACTGTAAGCAGGAAGAACATATTTCTTTGCATTGCCCTAAGTCGAATATGAGGAAGTGTTTCTCATGTGGGAGAACGGGTCACGGATTCAACAAGTGTCCCAACAAGAAGAAGACTGGTGAAGGGAGTGGTCGGTAGACAACTTAGATATATGTGATAGTATCTTTTGGTAGAAGTTTCTGATATTAAGTGTTGTAATATCGAGAATGATGTTTAAGCATATGTAAATATATATGTTTTATGAAGAAAATCTTTATTTTCTATATGAATATAAGATTAAGATTAATTTGTGTGTTCTTAAAACTCATACTTATGGTAAATTAATGACTCATGATTATATGAAATATTCTGAACCCCTCAGCGAATGGACGCCAAAGGTCTGACTAGGATAAGTTCACACACTCATATAATTGTGGCAAGTTATTGAACTCATAAGTGTGGTAAGTTTGATGAACTGGAAATAGTGATGTGAAAATGGAAAATGGCAACTTTTTGTGTAAAGTTGGAGAATTGAAACTTTTTGTGTAAAGTTGTGTATGTTAACCCTAAATATTTTAAAAAATGGGATAGTACTGTATGTTAAGTACTAAATGTGCTATGAAATATTAGAATAAATATTCGTTTATATATGATAATAATGTGTTGAATTCTTAATGTGTTAAGAATTTGTGTAGAGAAAGAGAATTAATATAAGATTTTTATTTAAATCAGATAATGCCGCCTAGACGACAGAATCGAAACCAACGAGAAGAACAATCAGTAAATAATGAAGGAGGTCAAGCTGACCCGATGCAAAACTTTGCGGATATGATAGCCGAAGCTATGGAAAATAGGGCTCCAGCAAGAGGAAGAGAGAGAAATCAGCCAGCTGATAGATTGGTTAACTTCAAGAACTTTAAAGCGGTAGGACCGCAGGAATTCATGGGAATCACAGATCCGATTGAAGCCCAAACCTGGGTGAAGGAGATGGAGAAAGCATTCATCATTGCGCGAGTGGCGGAAGAGCAAAAGACGGCTTTTGCAACTTATCTAATGAAGGGAGAAGCCAATTACTGGTGGGAGACTAACCAAGCGAGAGCGGGTACAGCTGTGGTGACTTGGACCAAATTTAAAGAGTTGTTCTTTGAGAACTACTTTTCGCCGAGTATGCAATCTAGGATGGAAGTTAAATTTCTAGAATTGAAGCAGGAGAACATGTCGGTAACAGAATACGCTGCCAAATTCAATGAGTTGGCTAGATTTGCACCTCATCAGGTGAACACAGAGGCGAGAAAGGCGAGAAAGGCGAGAAGATTCGAGAACGGACTGAAGCAGGGGATATTCAACAAGGTAGCAGTAGTACAGATCAATACTTTCGCGGCTTCGATGGAGAAGGCATTAATTGCTGAAGGAGGGACCGATTCTGCGTCTGGATTCCATCAGGATAAGAAGAAGAAGATAAATGACGATGGAAGCAGTGGTGGTAGTAATCCGAATAAGAGGAAATGGAGTGATAATACCCAGTCGGGTAATAAAATAGAAGATAATAGGAAAGGAAGGGAGCCATGTGCGACTTGTGGGAAGAACCATGTTGGAGTTTGCCTAAAGAAGAAGGGAGTTTGTTACAACTGCGGACAAGAGGGGCATATGTCACCCAATTGTCCCAATCCGAAGAAGATACAAGGTTGCTTTGCCTGTGGATCAACTGATCATATGGTTCGAAACTGTCTGAAGAGAAATGCGGAGAAGAAAAGTTTCAACAAGGGACCCGGTGGCGGAACCTTGGCAATTGGAGGACCTGCACAGCCAGGAAGACCAACGGCCAGTGAATTCAACATGACGGCGCAGGATGCAGTGGCTACTCAGAAGGTGGCAGCAGGTAATGATTTCGTTTAGAAATTTAATTACGTGACTAAATTGAGTTAGATAACTACTGTGAATGGTTTTCTTTTATAGATTCAAGTCACAGGTTAGAATTTGAGACACAAATGAATATTGTGTTGATAAAAATGAATTGATGATACAACTTTAAAAGATTGTAGAGAATAAGAAAGCGGTGATTCCGAGGACGGAATCCTTTTAAGGAGGGGTGAATGTGATAACTCGGGATTTCGAATAATCAAAATTTTACGAATAATTTTTTTTTAATTATATTAATATTGATTATCAATTTTGTGACAAGTATCTGTGATACGAGTCTCGAGTAGGTCAATTTGTATATTGACTAATAAATTTAGAGTAGAGTTGTGCTTAACAGCTTTAGAAATCCTAAACCTAATTTTTAGATAGGGATTTGATAGAAAATGCAATTAAAAGAATTATATTGATATGTATGTGTCTGTACTATATAGAAATTATGATCAATGATAGATCGGATAAGGTTTAAAATTAGTAAACCTAATAAGAGATTAGAAACCCTAATCTCAGGATTAAAAACTCTAACGCACAGTTAGAAACCCTAATCGTATGCCGGGAAACCCTAATTTCATATCCGTGATTCCTAAACCCTAAATTAGGAAACCCTAATCCTAAGTAGTAAGCTTAATGTGTTTAGTAAATGTTAATATAATTAGGAAACCCTAATTATACTTTGAAAATATTAATTTATATTTAAAACCATAATTACATATTAGAAATATTAATTTTTCTATTTTAAAACCCTAATTACAAAAAAATTCTAGAAACTAAGGGTGTAAAACCTAAAGGTTTAAACCTTAGGGTTAAACCCTAAGGGTTTGGTAAATTCCATGTTTGCCATTAAAATTGCTTATACAATGACCAAAATACCCTTTTTACATATTTTAGTAAGTTAACTTGTAAAAATGGCAAAACCTTTAGTTGGTAACCTAACCACTTGACTTTGTGGCATTAAAAATCTCAGCCAAACAGCCTCCAATTGACAGCTAACATCAGCCATAGCATCATATCATCATATATAAAGATTTGGGAGAGAGAAAGTTACTAAATTTATCTTATTTTTCAACCTAGCTCTCACCAACTTATTCTCTCTCAATACCTCCGAATTATACAAGTTGCTCAGTCACAAAACACCTCTCTTAAACATCTAGATCAGTTAAGGAGAGTAAGAATCAAAGATTTGGCAAGAAAAGGTATAAACCCTAACTTGAGTTTGATCTTTCATACTAAGAAAAATTATGTGTTTATGTGTTTAAAACAGTGTTAGATGATGTTTTATGGTGATATATGTTGATATAACATGGATCCATAGCATCAAAATGCTTTAAAAGTGATGATTTTCAAAACTGCCAAGAACATGGTTTGTGGTCTGACAACCGAATATCAGTGGCCACAAATCATTTCTCGTTTAAGATTTTTGTTGTTTTAAAGTTGATACATGTAGCCTGTTATATGGTCTTTGATCTGGGACAGGAATCATAGCAATTGAATGTCTAGAATGTGAGTTATAATCGATCAAAGTCGGTTGACCGACCATGACCGAGAGAAATTCTGAGTAACCCAGAAATAGATTTCAGCGTCTGACAACGATTTCAAGCTCCCAGATCTGTCCGTTTTTATGAGTTTTGATGTTGATGTTGTAACAAGTTTATACCCTGTTATATGGTCTTTAAATACATGCCTTTAGATCATGTAAATCATCAGTATATCGAACGTAGTAAGTGGTCAAACCATGCCACTCGATCACGGTTTAAATTTCTGGAAAACCCAGAAATGGGATGAACTTGTTTTCTGACAACATTTGACCAGATTAAATCTGGCTGTTATGTTGTTGTTTATCTGATCTGTTGCTTTGTATATGTTCCTTGACACAAGGAGTACCTATTGGAACCATGAGATCACATAAATCATGACTGGAACACTTAGATAATCGAGCTTCAATATAGCCTCTCGAACTGCATGGGTTTCTGGAAAACCCAGGTGACGTCTGACAACGAGTTTAATTGCCCAGATTTTCATGATGTTTTGTGTTATGACCAAGTTGATGATTTCTAGTTGTAGTATTACATTCCAGCTACACGAACAGGGTTCAAGCTAGCCCAGAAACAAAATAGGCAAAAGATTAAACATGGTCAAAGTAGTAGTCTTGAACACGAAGCTGTCAGTGTTCTTGAGCTCAAGAACACCAACAGCGACGCTTTGTGTTGCTAAAGGTCTTTAGCGACGGTTTTATTATTATTATTTTTTATTATTTTCTAATTTTTTGAAAATTATTTAAAAATAGAAATAAATTATAAAAATTATTAAAAATGGTTTTAAAAATTATTTTAAATTATGAAAAATAATTTTTGACCAATTGGAATATTTTTCTTTAATATTTATAATTATTTAAATATTAAAGGTATTTAATTTATTTAATTACTGTAATAAATAAATTAGAGGAAAATGATTTAATATTATGAAAAATCATTTTAAATAATAATAAAGTGTTTAAAAATATTTTGAGTTATAAAATGTAAATTTTAATATTTTTAGAGAATTTTCATTAAAATTTTAATATTAATGATATTAGATTTATTTAATTTAATAAATAAGATAAAAATAATTTTATTGATTTAAAAATTATTTTAAATAAGAATAAAGTGTTAGAAAATATTTTGAATTATAAAATATAATTTTCAATATTTTTGGAGAATTTTCATTAATAAATTTAATATTAATGATATTAGATTTATTTAATTTAATAAATAACATAAAAATGATTTTATTGATTTAAAAATTATTTTAAATAAGAATAAAGTGTTAGAAAATATTTTGAATTATAAAATATAATTTTCAATATTTTTGGAGAATTTTTATTAATAAATTAATTTTAATGATATTAGATTTATTTAATTATTATATTAAATAAATGAATTAAAAATAATTTTTATTAATTTAAAAATCGTTTAAAAATGAGAAAAATAATTTAAAAGTATTTTAAGTTATAATTAATGACTTTTAATATTTAGAAAATAATTTCATTAGAATTTAGATATTAATGGTGATGACTTAAAAATGATTTTAATTATTTTAAAAATCATTTAAGTAGAATATTGATGATGTAAAAATATTTTATGTTATTAAAAATAACTTTAATATTTTGACAAGTATGTTATTAATATTTCTATATTATTAAATATTAATAATGATAAGATTATTTGATAATTAAATCATTTAAAAATATTTTTAGTATTTGAAAAATTATTATAAATTGTAATAATTGTTTATAAATTATTACAAGCTTCCGAAAAATATTATTAATGATATTTGACTTATCTAAATTAAT
Source organism: Panax notoginseng (assembly GCA_016801055.1). Classification (NCBI taxonomy): domain Eukaryota; kingdom Viridiplantae; phylum Streptophyta; class Magnoliopsida; order Apiales; family Araliaceae; genus Panax; species Panax notoginseng. The sequence goes on from CM029020.1 coordinate 140,932,397, forward strand.
ATTGAATCTTAACAACTGAGTTTAATTGGCAATAAATATGTTAATTGTCGGGTAAGCTGACCAGAATTCCTAGAATGGACCGAAGTCCAACCAAACCGCACTAAAAATCGCACAAACCGCACCAAATAAAAATGCACCAACAGTTCCGGCGTATGTGGCGGTTTTAGGTGGGTTAAAAAACTAAATTTACGGTTTCAGTTTGGTTACTACTCAAACCGCACGCATAAAACCGAAACCGCACAAAATAATCATCATGTTTTCTCAAATTTGCTACAAGTATATATAATTTCTATACTATAAAATATTTTCCTCAATTTATTTTAAAAGATATATATTGCAGGGTTTAATGAAGAATAAATAATATCAATTACGTTTGCAAATCAAGAGTGGCTTGATATTTCCTAAATCAAATATGATAACATAGTATTAATTAACCATATAATTGTTGATGCCTGGATCTATTTTGCTAAATTAGTTCCATGATTGTGTTCACTACATAATACGTTTGCGTGAATGATTTTTCTAACTATTTTACGGGTTTATTATTTCTATTGGTTTTGGAACCGAAACCGCACCAAATGAAACTAAACCGCACGGTTCAAAATCGCATCGCACCAATCACAAATGGTTTTATGTGCGGTTTTCAATTTTTTAAACTGCACCTAAGCGGTTTCATGTGCGGTTTGAGCTTCAAACCGCACCATGCTTACTCCTATAATCAACCATCCCCTACTAGGTGTGGATTATAAAATTTTTTCATCGAATGCATTAAATTTCCAACCGGAACAAAACCAATACCAAAACACACCTTGTTGTCTTTTTAGATGTATCTAAATATATAAAAAGATATATAATATATTATATAACTAATTTGAGATATTTTTAAATTTAAAATTAATACGAGTTCATATAATTTCATTTGATAAATAACTGAATATTATAAAATATTTAAAATAAACTATTAATTATAAAATTTACTATTTTAACATTTAAATGTATCACATATATATTTAAAAAAATATATATCAATTGAACTTCAAAAAGACAAATTAATTTTTATTTTGGAACAATAGTAATTTTCAGTAGTTTAAAAAATAGAGTGGTCAAATACACACACAGACACTCTAATTTTCCCTTAAACCTTGGACATGTTAATTGGGGGGGGGGCGTCCGGTGCTCTTAATGACCGGTAACGACTGGTACCTTTAACTTTTTTTATTTTTTTTCCAATCACAATTATAAGAATAATAAATAAAAAATAATAGAGCAAATTTGAACAAAAAACTGTAAAAGAAAGTATATTTTTTATTAACAAATTTTACAGTTTTTTACAGTTTGAACAAATTTTGTTAATAAAAAATATACTTTCTTTTACAGTTTTTTGTTCAAACTTGCTCTATTATTTTTTATTTATTATTCTTATAATTGTGGTTTAAAAAAAATAAAAAATTAAAGGTACCGGTCGTTACCGGTCATTAAGAGCACCGGACGCCCCCTCAACCCGAATTCTTTTGGATAGAATAAAAAAACTAAAACTTTATGAAAAAGTAAAAGTAAAATGATACCTTAGTTTTAGAAGATGGTGGTTATCTTTTGATTATCAAGCTTTCTTTTTTCCAATTTCTCTCTCAAATTCTCTAGACCTCTCCCAATTCTCTCTCAATTTTTTTCTCGGCAACTTTCTTCTTCTCTTCTTTTTCTTCTTCTGAGTTCTTTCTATCTTACTCTAACCTTACGTACTAACAATATAACGTATAGGTAATAATATAGGTATTAATTATATAATATAAATATAACTTTAACTGACTTCAGTTATTTTTTATTTGAAAATCAAAAGCCATAAGGCTTGTTTGGCTAACTACCTTAAAATTTAATCAATTAATCCTTATGCCTTGTTTCGTAAAACATATCTAAATTAAAGATTTAATATGCATTAAGCCTGGTTTGTTTATGGTCACACTTAATTTAATAAAATTTTAATATTCTATTTAATTAATTCTAGTAACAATTTATTAAATTAATTTACCCCATAAATCAATACAACATAATTATAATTTTCTTTATAATTATAATTTTATTTAATCTACTAACACATCATTTTAATTACAAATTCAAATTAAAATATCATTATAATAATTCATTTAATCATTATAAACTCTCTAACTTAATTATAATTTAAATTAGAATATTCTCTCATGATGATCAATTTTCTTAACTCATAAATTATTTATTTAACAAATAAATAATCAAATTAAATCACATTAAATAAATACTTATTCAACAAAAAAACACATCAATTAAAATATTTATATAACTCAATAAATATTTTGAATTACCATTTAAAATTCTAGATTGTTACATCGACCAACAATGGGTTGTAGCCTCTATGCGAACTAATTGAGTTTGGCATGAGAGCTCCCGCATTGTTTTTCTTTAGGAGGGTAGATGTCTCTATTTTAGCCTTAACGGGTTTGATATAGAGCTCCCGCACTGCAGGTGAACTCAGCGGTCATACGGTTCGGCAGTTATAGGTTTACATATTTTGGTTTGAGCTGGTTTTGGCAGATATGAGGATTACGTCGTCCCCACCATGGGTGAGTGAGAAATGTTGGATTTTGGGTATCCAAATGGGTCGCCCATGGAGGGTCAGACCCATTTGGTTTATTAGTCAGCTTTTGTGATTGACTAAATCCTTTTACATAACTGAGAGTTTGAGAGTTAGAGAGATTGTAGGGAAGTGGTTCACCTACTTCTGTCTGTAAGACTCACGCCTCCTCTACCTTAGTATATCACGATTAATCAGTTGGCCCAAAAACCCTCATATTGTAGCCTCTCCCAATACAGAGAAAAACCTAATTGTTACGAATCGTAGTGTTAGTTCCCAGTAGGCACAATAGATCTAGAATGGGGGGTTGAATAGATCCTTTTTATTTCAAATACTTTTCTCTTTTATTTTGTATTACTATTAAATTAGTATATGACAACCATAAGAATCTTTTCAAGCACAGCGAAATAAGTAAAAGATCCCCTTCATTGATATATTCGTAATCATACATACATTGTTCGTTGAGTTAGTTGGGTTATAAGCAGTTAGAACATACATAGCAGTTATAGCAGTTAATAGACATAATGTAAATGACATAATGTAAAAGACACAAGGGGTTTTAAGTGGTTCAAAGACTCAAGCTCCTAATCCACTCTTCTGCTTTCAACTAGCAGGATTTTCACTAAGGAATGGCAGCACCCTGAATCACTAAGATTCCTTCAAGGCCAGCAGCCTTGGGACTTCAGTTCACTAAGAACTCTTCAAGACCAGCAGCCTTGGAACACCTCTAGTTCCCTAGGAACTCTTCAAGCCCAGCAGGCTTGAAACTTCGTTTAGTCCCTCCAGACAAGGACCCTTCTGGCCATGCTTTGTTTAGTCCCTTCGGACAAGGACCCCTCAGGCCCTGGCTTTGTTGAGTTGTTTGTTTGTTGTTGTTAGAGTCGGTGCTAAGCTGCTAAGATGTCTTCATGCTCTGAACATCTTCTATCCTTAGCTGCTTGGCTTGATCATCCTTGAAGTGCAGCTGAGAGTTGCATGATGCTCAGCTTCTTTGGTTACTCAACCACTTCGGATGACCCATTTATGAACTGCCTTGAAGATCCTTCTCCTTGGTACTTGATGGCTGCACATGATAGGCTTCTAAGATGACTGTAAGCTCTTCTGTTAGGTACTTAGAAGCTTTCTCATACTTGACACCAAGATGGCAGTTGTGATCTCCCTTCTTACTACTTGATGCCTTCTCATGATGGACTTGGTAAGATGACTGTAGGCTCTTCTATATTGTACTTAGAGTCTTCCCATGATGGACATCAAGATGACATGATGCTCTTCTTTCTCTCGGCAGTTCAGAACACTCTTTAAGTAGTAGAACTCTCACTTCTACATTGTAGAACTCTCACTTCTACTTCTTTCTTTGCATGTCCCTGAGTGTTCTTAGTGGATCGTAGAGTGAGCCTTCAGACTCACTATCTCACATGGTTTAGATCAGTTCACCTTCTCTCCAAAACCGACAACTCCAGCCACCTTTGATCTTTGAAGCTCATCCTGATTTATACTCCTTCCCAATACTCCCGTTGGAAAGTAGCCGTTGAAAGCTATTCAAATATCTTCACAGATCTCGAGTTGCTTGAGGTAGACTGCTGATGTGACAAGTCATACTTTCTCTGACTCTGCAGTCTACTTTTTCACCTACCCCATCAGAGTTGTCACTTTAATGTCTTGGGCAGGTCGAAGACTTTATTTCCTCCTTCTGATTTCTCGATCAGAGATTGTCCTTTTGCATCGATGCTCTCAATAAGCTCTTTGTCCGAATATTACCTTTCACATTGAACCGTTGCCAATGCTTCAGTCTTCAGCTATTCGAACTCTACGATTCTGATGCATGTTTTCGAGGACCTGATCGTAGTGTCTTGTTGAGTGTTGGTCATTGACTGGTGGAGTTAACACTACGATCTTGAAAAGTGTTGATTGGATCTCCAATGTAGAACACCTCTTCCTTCTTTTGTGCAGTGCTTCAACACTTCTGTTTGCTTCGACTGTTCTCAGAGACTGATGGCCTAACTCTTTGCTCTGGTCCCCTCTGAATAGCAGAAAACTTCAGATTTGTGGCGCGTCCAGCTCGCTTTCTCCTTGTGATCTCTCGTTCACTTATCATCAATGGACTGACCCTACGCTTAATCACTTTAGTCTTGTTCTTCAGAGGCTAACCAGTATCTCGGTTCACTTTCCATCAGTTCTTTCTTTGTTTGGCAAACACTACGATCTCGGTTGCTTCCAGGATCGTTGTCTTCTTTTCACTTGACAGCTACTGCACTTGCTGACTTTCCTTAGTCAGTTACTGAAGTCTTCTTATAATCATCTTATGGAAGACTTCATCTCGAATGGCTTCACAACTCAATCTTGATGCTGATTGGGTTGGTGCTTAGATCTTCTGTTAGCTTGCATGTCATTCGTTGAGTGCTCTCTGTTTCCCTTCAGGTGGGATGTATCGTTGCAGTGCCAACCAGAGGCTTTGTTCCTTTGGACATTCTGGGAGTGCTCATTTGTTGAGAATCGTATTTGCTCTACGATTCTTCCTTGGCATTGTGAGCACATCTTTTGAGGTCGTAGTTCTGCACTCTATGATTCAGCTTCGGCTTTGCAGAAACAACGATCTTGAGATCAGATCTTTGACACTCTACAATTTCTGCCTTGTGCTTGGTGTCTTCATCTGATCTTGCTCGACTACAATCTCTGCATGTAATCAGTAGACTCTACGAACTCAAAGTGTGATCTACGATCCTTGACTTAGCTTAGGCATCAGTAAACTCTGCGACTCTGAGTGTAGTCTACGTTTCTGACTTGGCTTCGGCAGAGGTTCGGTCGACTCGTAGGCAGGCTGTCTCTACGATTCTGAACATAACTTCGGCTCCAAAGAAGTTCTTCTCGATACACTACGATCCTTCTTCGTTTCCCCTGGCAGTCTACGAACTCTGAGATTTACTATCTTGCAGACTACGATTCTGTCTCGATAGCTCTTGAGTTATCCTTGACTCTCCAGGCAGACTGCGATTTCTGGTGCAGTGCTTGACGATCAGACAAGCCTATCTATTACATCATAAGATCAACCTAACATGCTTGATCTTTCTATGTTTATAATCCTTGTACATCATTTCTTTTTAAGGGCTTTACAAAGCTGTTTTGCTTATGTAGGATCAACCTAACATACTTGATCAATTCATTCTAAGTCCTTGTACATATATATCTACTATCTATCGAAGGACTTTACAGCTTTTCTTAATGCAAGCATACTTGCATATTCATTCATATATATATCATAATCAAATCATATGTAAATAGGAATATCATTCACATGCTTATTCCTGACACGTAGATTTGAGCTCCATTCTCATATAGTAGTTTGGAGACGTCGTTGGGTTGCAAATCTAAGACAATCCATTCCATAAAAAATTTTCGCACCAACAAGTTATTTCACGCTTCATATGTATGCATTTAATTTACAGTTTTTGTGTAAATATGTCTCTACATGACTCATATTTTTCCTTCAAAGAGAATGGAAGAGATGTAAAAGAAAAGTTCTTCTTTCCAAAATCTTTGGAAAAAAATTTCCATTCTTTTCCCATCCCATCCCATTCCATCCCATCCCATTCTATCCAATCCATTTCACCGAGCCAAAACTCACAAACTGAGAAACAGTCGTCTGTAGTCATCTGTTCTAATCGTTTGGAATTACTTAATCAAAAAAATTTAAATTGACATTATTAACAAGTATTCAACCATAGGGCTGAGCAAATAACCAAATTGGAACCGAAATCGCACCAAAAACCGCACAAACCGCACCAATTAAAAGCGCACCAACGGTTCCGGCGTATGTGACGATTTTAGGTGGGTTGAAAAACCAAATTTTCGGTTTCAGTTTGGTTACTAGTCAAAACCGCACGCATAAAATCAAAACCGCACCAAATAATCATCATGTTTTCTCAAATTTGCTACAAGTATATATAATTTCTATACTATAAAATATTTTCCTCATTTTATTTTAAAAGACATATATTACAGGGTTTAATGAAGAATAAATAATATCAATTATGTTTGCAAATCAAGAGTGGCTTGATATTTCCTAAATCAAATGTGATAACATAGTATTAATTAACCATATAATTGTTGATGCCTGGATCTATTTTGCTAAATTAGTTCCATGATTGTGTTAACTACATAATACATTTATGTGAATGATTTTTCTAACTATTTTACGGGTTTATTATTTCAATTGGTTTTGGAACTGAAACCGCACCAAATGAAACCAAACCGCACGGTAAAATCGCATCGCACCAATCACAAATGGTTTCATGAGCGGTTTTGAATTTTTCAAATTGCACTTTAGTGGTTTCAAGTGCGGTTTGAGCTTCAAACCGCACCATGCTTACCCCTATAATCAACCATCCCCTACTAGGTGTGGATTATAGAATTTTTTCATCGAATCCATTAAATGTCCAACCGGAACAAAATCAATACCAAAACACACCTTGTTGTTTTTTTAGATGTATCTAAATATATAGAAAGATATATAATATATTATATAACTAATTTGAGATATTTTTAAATTTAAAATTAATACGAGTTCATATAATTTCATTTGATATATAATTGAATATTGTAAAATATTTAAAATAAACTATTAATTATAAAATTTATTATTTTAATATTTAAATGTATCACATATATATTTAAAAATATATATATATCAATTGAACTTCAAAAAGACAAATTAATTTTTATTTTGGAACAATAGTAATTTTCAGTAGTTTGGAAAATAGAGTGGTCAAATACACACACAGTGTGACACTCCCAAAATTAGGTATACATCACCCATCTTGGGTCGTCAGATACATAGTACAGAATACAAATACAACTTACTAATACAACTGTCGTGTACAATACGACAAAACATAAACTGTGAGTTTGAATACAAATTTTATCTTCTAGAGAGTATTCATACTCAAAAGGAGTCCTCATTACATTTATTAACACACCATTACATAGAATAGTGAGGACTACTAACTAATACTATCATTCGGACCATCACTCCGTTCCCCGACTTGCCCCAGCTATGTTCTCATTTCCTGAAGAGAACAGTGAAAGAAAGGGTGAGCTCAACTAGCCCAGTAAGAAATATTATGACTAAGATAATGCAGAATAAATTATCATTAGCCTTCAACAATGTTAAACTGATAAAATATAATAAACATCAAGTTTAACTGCAGCGGAACAAGCAATCCATTAAAAGAGTCAAGTAGAAAATAAACTCTACTATCTTTTATGATTTAAAAGGTTTTTCAACATTGTGATCGCTGGGACTCAGCTTAATAAAATAATCCACATCATCGAATCACCCCTGCTGTAAGACCCAAAATTATTAATAAATAAAATTTAAATTCCCTCTATTTATTATTTTGAAATAGTAAGTGTTAAATTGATTAATGAGGTTAGTTATGGGTAAAATGCGCAAATATTTCAAATAAGCAGGTGGTTATGAAATATTCATTGTTGTCGGGGAATATTCGTTTGGTCGTGGAATATTCTTCCTGTCGGGGAATATTCGTACGACGGCGCAGTCTTTTGTGGGCCCCATAACGGAAAGCGATTGGATGAAGAAAACGACAAGTATATGTTGTTTATTAATAACGGCGTAGTTGTTACCGTTAATACTGTTGGAATACCCGGTGGTTAAAACACAGTAATACGCGTTGTTACACAGTAGCACACTGTATTGCACCAATTATTGATTCTTACGTAAGAAGGCACTACTCAATAATGGTTACAGTAATTACTGTTCAGTATTTTATTTTATTGATTCAATAATTGCTGCGTTGATATTTTATATTACTGTTGTTTCAATAATTGTCACTACACAGTATTTCCCATTATCAGATCAATAATTCATATTATTTGAATAATATTATTAGATAACATTATTGGCAATGTCTAGAAAGTTCTGTCTAAGGAGAGGTTTGGTCATCTAATTGCGCGACAGTAAGGAGAAATCCTTATTGGAAAGCCCCCTCTTTCCTGGGAACGGCCTGGTTGTCATAAATGTGATTCTGTAATATTATTTGTGAATAATTAATTATTGATTCATATGATAAGAAAATATTTATTTTTTGTGGATATAAATGAGGGATATATTTTTGTGGTTAAAAATGAAGGAGTTAATGTTGAGGTTTTTATCAGTATTTTTGTCGGAATGGAGGTATTAAAAATCAGGGTTTTTGAGATATTTTGCGGGGGTTATAATTTTTAATCCGACCGTTGGATCGTGGTAATTTTTGGATATGTTATACATATATAAGTTGTGTATATGTCCACAAATTTTGAACAGTTAAAAATGAATGTATGATTTATTATGAATTTTAAGAGATGATTGGTTCAGAAATTGTTGAATTTTTGGAGTTAATCATTTTGGTAGAAAATTCTAGAATTGGTGGGCCCCACTCTTGGTTGGTGAAGAAATGTGCTGAGATTTTTATTCAAATATGGTGGGTGGGAATAGTAGCAGGTAAAGCCATCAGGTTGCAAGTTAAGTCTGCTTCGACGTGCTAACATTTTCCTATAAATAGAGGGCTAAGTTAGAATTGAAAATCATACCAGAAACAAGTTTTCTCTCTTTCTCTCTCTAGATTATTGAGTGTATTTTGTGAGTATTTAGATACTTTGAGAGTTTCTATTCATCAGAGCAAGTGTCTTTCAGCCTTATACCGGTATTCCGACCAGAAGTACTGTCTTTACGAGGTAAGGGATGTTATTTTATTCAAAAATGATATTATTTCTTCAATATCATTATGCCGAAATATTGGTTGGAAATTTTTATCAAATTTGGAACTTTTCACGTCGGGGTTACTATTCATGAGTTACTATTCACGAGTTACTATTCACGAGTTACTATTCACCGAAAAATAAAATTTTCTTCTTTTCGTCCAAAATATCTATTCTGAGTACTAGCTTTGATTGTATCCATGTTTTGATCATTCTTGAATTCTACTTCACTATGAATAATTATAAGGTATTTTTGGACATGGATAAATCGAAATACGAATCCTTAATATTTGTTATTTTGTTTCACTGGATTCGTTTTTTTTTTTAGATATTTTTCATCATCCTCAGTCCTAAATGATGATATTACTGAATATCTTTGGCCCGTAGTGCAAAGATGAATGATTAACTAATGAATATCTTTGGCCCGTAGTGCAAAGATGAACAGGTGTTGAGATGAACATGACCGACTGGTGATACAAATAAATATCTTTGGCCTGTAGTGCAAAGATGAATATTTGATTAAAGATGGTTATTGATTGTTATTACAGGGATAAAATATTGATGATGGACTTTTAAATCTTAGAAGATAGTAGAACTCATTCTCTACTTGACTCTTCTAATGGTTTGTTGTTTCCGCTGCAGTTATTGATTTAAAACTTGTTGTCTATTGTATTCTATTAGATTTTTCCCTGTTGAAGACTAACGATAATTTGTTCTGTATTATCTTAGTCATAATATTCTTTATTGGGCTAGTTGAGCTCACCCTTTTCCTTTTTGTTCCATTTTTCTCAGGAGGCGAGAATGTAGCGAGTACTAGTCGGGGTATGGAATGATGGTTCTAGAAGTTACTTTAGTAGTCCTCACCATTTTTGTGAAATAATGTATCAATAATTGTAATGAGGACTTATTTGAGTGTGGATATTGTCTAAATGACAATATTTGTATTTAAACTCACAGTTCTTGTGTTGTAATAATAAAGATGTAGTTGTTTCTGTACCATGTATTTTGGCGACTCAGAATGGGTGTTGTATACCTATTTTGGGGGCGTCACAGTTAGTATCAGAGCTTAGGGATATGATCTCTGGCGGAGATCGGGGAATAGAACTAGGAGGGGAGAGACGAATAAATCCTTCGCTAGTGTGTCCTACCTAAGCTTATTTATTGGTCAGTCATAATATAGGGGTATTATGTGATTTGTTAATTTATTTAATTAACCCTTGTTCTATGGCAGTATTTGAGAATGTCGACTGAGAATGTTAACAGTGGAGTAAATGAGACCGTGGAGACACCGGTGCTTACCAACGAGGAGAACGTACAACAGGCTGGCAATGTTCCTCCTGTGAACAACACCAATGAGCAGATGATGAATGATGGAATGTTTAGAAGTTTTTTGCAATTCATGCAAAACCAGACGAGGGAGACTCGTGTTCAAAATACAGGAGGAAATGATAGCAATTCACGGTTTGTCACAGCCAAACAGTTCAAAGAATTGGGACCACCAAAATTTAAGGGAAAGCCGGATCCGATCATGGCGGAAACGTGGGCCAAGCAAATTACCAAGATATTCGATGTCTTGGGATGCACGGAGGAACAGAAGGTTCCATTCGCCACCTTTATGTTCCGTGGCGAGGCAGATTACTGGTGGGAGTCTGTGAAGCGTACCCATCCAGCCGCACTCAGCATGTCTTGGGAGACATTTCAGAAACTGTTCAATGATAAGTACTTTCCTGAAAGTATTCGTCATATGAAGGAGGTAGAGTTTATTAGACTAGAGCAGAATAATATGACGGTATCTCAGTACGAGGCGAAGTTTGCAGAGTTGTCCAGCTTTGCACCTCATTTGGTGGAGAATGAGGAACGTATGACGAGGATGTTTTTGAGAGGTTTGAAACCCGGTATACGTCAATATCTCATTTCTCATAAATTTTCTCTCTATTCAGATGTTGTCAACAAGGCTCAATTATTAGAGCGAGATAATGAGTACGGTCAACTGAGGGACCACAACCAGGATCATATCAGTGACAGCAGTCATCAGAACAATGATAACCAGCGGAGAAAGAAAAATACAGACAAGAACGGCAACCACTCTGGTGGTAATCGTGGCTATGAAAATAGAAGAAGCGAGTCGGGAGGAGATTTTAAAAAGAGGAGATTCAACAATGACAATACGAAGACGTCAGCACCAGCAGCAACTGGTTCCAAGGGAGGAGAACGACCACCGATTATATGCTATAAGTGCGGAAAAGAAGGACATATCAGCCCAAACTGCCCACAACAGTTTAAGGTATGTTATAATTGTGGAAATAAAGGACATATCGCTCGAGATTGCACTATAGCAAAACCAAGTCCAGCGGGGATGGTGACTCAAAAAGCTGTCCCAGAAAAGATCAAGTCAACGGTTCCTGGAAGAGCGTTTGTCGTGACTGGTCAACATGCGAGGAACCCAAACGAGGTGATCACGGGTAAGCTAATCATAAATTCATGCGAAGTTTATACCTTATTAGATACCGGTTCTACCCATTCTTTTATCTCTCCTGCTTGTGCTCAACGTTTAAACTTGACTCCGGAGAAGTTAGACTTTGATTTATCTATGGAGACTCCGTTAGGAGAAACATTCATCACATCCACTGTTTATAAATCTTGTGTGATCCAAGTTGGCACCATCACCTTACCTGTTGACCTTATCTCTTTAAAGATACTTGCTTTTGATGTGATTTTAGGGATTGATTGGCTAACTACTCATCATGCCAAAATTGATTATTTTCGTAAGGTTGTTAGTTTTCATATTCCTAACCAACCTGTTGTACGAATTCAAACAACTAAGCCATTAAAATCAATCACTGTTATATCAAGCCATAAAGCCATTCGTTTATTAAAAAATGGATGTCAAGCTTTCTTAGCCCATGTTATGGATTTGAATAAAGACACGTCAAATTTGAATAATATTCCTGTTGTTATTGACTTCCTGACGTATTTCCTGAAGAACTTCCCGGTCTACCCCCGGAACGAGAAATTGAATTCTTTATTGATCTTGAACCTGGTACAAAGCCCATTTCTAAAACCCCATATCGAATGGCTTCTATTGAACTTCAGGAGTTAAAGGTCCAACTACAAGAGTTGTTGGACATCGGTTTCATTCGTCCTAGTACATCTCCTTGGGGTGCTCCTGTTTTATTTGTAAAGAAGAAAGACGGGAGTATGCGACTTTGTATTGATTACCAGGAATTAAATCATGTCACTATTAAGAATAGGTATCCGCTACCTCGTATTGATGACCTGTTTGACCAGTTACAAGGAGCACAATTCTTTTCAAAGATCGATCTTCGTTATGGATATTATCAGCTGAAGGTTAAAACTGAGGATATTCCAAAGACTGCCTTCAGAACTCGGTACGGGCATTATGAGTTCCTAGTCATGTCTTTTGGATTGACTAATGCTCCTGCGGCTTTCATGGATATGATGAACCGAGTATTCAAGGATTATTTGGATCAGTTCGTTGTTGTCTTTATTGATGACATCCTCATATATTCCAAAAGCCGTGAAGATCATGAGCATCATTTGAAGCTGGTACTCCAAAGGCTGCGTGAAAATAAGTTATATGCTAAGTTGAAGAAATGCGAGTTCTGGCTTGAGGAAGTAGCTTTCCTAGGGCACGTGGTGTCAAAACATGGAGTATCTGTTGACCCGGCGAAGATTGAAACAATACAAAGTTGGGAGCAACCAAAGACGGTGACCGAAGTACGTAGCTTTTTTGGGTTTAGCTAGTTATTATCGGAGATTCGTGGAAGGGTTTTCTCGAATCGCTACCCCGTTAACTCAGCTGACTCGGAAAGATATCAAATTCGTATGGAGCGAGGAATGCGAGAAGAGTTTTCAAGAGCTTAAGAGGAGACTCATTTCGGCACCTGTTCTGACAATACCATCTGGTTCGGATGGATTTGTTATCTACAGTGATGCTTCAGGCAAAGGGTTAGGATGTGTTCTCATGCAACATGGGAAAGTCATAGCCTATGTCTCGCGACAACTCAAAGAATATGAGAGGAATTATCCTACTCATGATTTGGAGTTGGCAGCAGTAGTTTTCGCGTTGAAGATCTGGAGACACTACCTGTATGGGGAGAAAGTGGAGATCTATACAGATCATAAAAGCCTCAAATATTTTTTCACCCAAAAGGAACTCAACATGCGGCAGCGACGTTGGCTCGAGCTGTTGAAAGACTACGATCATACCATCCAATATCATCCTGGAAAAGAAAACGTAGTAGCTGACGCATTGAGTAGAAGATCATATGCGGGTACGAGTGCAATGTTGTTAACACAAAGGCCCATTTTGTATGACTTGCAAAGGATGGGTATAGAGATGAAGGCTCCAAGTACCCACATGATGATATCAAATATACGAGTAGAACCGACTTTAATCGATAAAGTTAAAGCTGCTCAAGCTACGGACATAGATCTGATGCGTATGAAGAAGAAAGTGCAAGAAGGTTCTATTCCAGAAGCAAGAATCGATGAAGAAGGAATACTTCGAGTCCACTCCAGACTTTGTGTTCCTAACAATTCTGATTTGAAGTACAAGATCATGATGGAAGCACACAATACACCATTTGCAATCCATCCTGGAAGTACCAAAATGTATCGTGATCTTCGACATACATTTTGGTGGAATAATATGAAGAGAGAGATTGCAAAGTTTATCTCGAGGTGTTTAACTTGTCAACGTGTAAAGGCGGAACATCAAGTGCCAAAGGGTCCATTGCAACCACTTGAGATTCCGAAATGGAAGTGGGAACACATTACCATGGATTTCGTTACGGGTCTTCCCACGGTTTCTCAAGGCATAAATGCTATTTGGGTTATTGTTGATAGATTAACCAAGTCTGCTCATTTCTTGCCGATACGGGAGACTTATTCCCTTGAACGTCTTGCTCGTATATACGTAGATGAGATTGTGAGACTGCATGGCATGCCAGTATCCATAGTTTCGGATCGTGACCCAAGATTCACTTCAAGATTTTGGGTTAGCTTGCAAAAAGCTATGGGCACAGATTTACGATTTAGTTCGGCATACCATCCTCAAACGGACGGACAATCAGAGAGGACTATTCAAACTCTTGAAGATCTATTAAGACTTTGTGTCCTAGATTTCAAAGGGAGTTGGGATAAGTACCTACCATTGGTGGAATTCTCTTACAATAACAGTTATCAGGCACGTATAGGTGTGGCCCCATTTGAAGCATTATATGGACGAAAGTGTCGCTCTCCAGTATGCTGGGACGAGGTGGGTGAAGCAACATTGTTGGGACCAAAGTTGGTACGCATGACTACAGAGAAGATCCAAACGATTCGACAACGTATACAAACGGCACAGGATCGACAAAAGAGTTATGCGGATCTTCATCGAAAGGACGTGGAATTTGACATTGGGGATCATGTATTGTTGCGTGTGGCTCCATGGAAAGGAGTTACAAGATTTGGGAAGAGAGGAAAGCTCAATCCACGATTTATTGGTCCATTTCAGATTCTTGACCGAGTAGGAAATGTGGCCTATAGACTCGCGTAACCTCCAAGTATGTCTCGTGTTCATAATATTTTTCATATATCTGTGTTACGTAAATATGTGAAAGACCCAGACCACGTTATTGAGTTAGAACCGGACGAGATAGCTGAAGACTTAACGTACGAAGAGGTACCTGTCAAGATCTTGGATAGAAAGGAGCATGTCCTACGCACGAAGGTCATACCACAAGTTAAAGTTTTGTGGAGAAACCATGCTATTGAGGAAATGACTTGGGAGTTGGAAACGAAAATGAAAGCGAGGTATCTTCATCTTTTCGAAACACCAGGTACGTACGTCAATTTCGAGGACGAAATTTCATAAGAAGGGGAGGTTGTAAGACCCCAAATTATTAATAAATAAAATTTAAATTCCCTCTATTTATTATTTTGAAATAGTAAGTGTTAAATTGATTAATGAGGTTAGTTATGGGTAAAATGCGCAAATATTTCAAATAAGCAGGTGGTTATAAAATATTCATTGTTGTCGGGGAATATTCGTTTGGTCGTGGAATATTCTTCCTGTCGGGGAATATTCGTACGACGGCGCAGTCTTTTGTGGGCCCCATAACGGAAAGCGATTGGATGAAGAAAACGACAAGTATATGTTGTTTATTAATAACGGCGTAGTTGTTACCGTTAATACTGTTGGAATACCCGGTGGTTAAAACACAGTAATACGCGTTGTTACACAGTAGCACACTGTATTGCACCAATTATTGATTCTTACGTAAGAAGGCACTACTCAATAATGGTTACAGTAATTACTGTTCAGTATTTTATTTTATTGATTCAATAATTGCTGCGTTGATATTTTATATTACTGTTGTTTCAATAATTGTCACTACACAGTATTTCCCATTATCAGATCAATAATTCATATTATTTGAATAATATTATTAGATAACATTATTGGCAATGTCTAGAAAGTTCTGTCTAAGGAGAGGTTTGGTCATCTAATTGCGCGCCAGTAAGGAGAAATCCTTATTGGAAAGCCCCCTCTTTCCTGGGAACGGCCTGGTTGTCATAAATGTGATTCTGTAATATTATTTGTGAATAATTAATTATTGATTCATATGATAAGGAAATATTTATTTTTTGTGGATATAAATGAGGGATATATTTTTGTGGTTAAAAATGAAGGAGTTAATGTTGAGGTTTTTATCAGTATTTTTGTCGGAATGGAGGTATTAAAAATCAGGGTTTTTGAGATATTTTGCGGGGGTTATAATTTTTAATCCGACCGTTGGATCGTGGTAATTTTTGGATATGTTATACATATATAAGTTGTGTATATGTCCACAAATTTTGAACCGTTAAAAATGAATGTATGATTTATTATGAATTTTACGAGATGACTGGTTCAGAAATTGTTGAATTTTCGGAGTTAATCATTTTGGTAGAAAATTCTAGAATTGGTGGGCCCCACTCTTGGTTGGTGAAGAAATGTGCTGAGATTTTTATTCAAATATGGTGGGTGGGAATAGTAGCAGGTAAAGCCATCAGGTTGCAGGTTAAGTCTGCTTCGGCGTGCTAACATTTTCCTACAAATAGAGGGCTAAGTTAGAATTGAAAATCACACCAGAAATAAGTTTTCTCTCTTTCTCTCTTTCTCTCTCTAGATTATTGAGTGTATTTTGTGAGTATTTAGATACTTTGAGAGTTTCTATTCATCAGAGCAAGTGTCTTTCAGCCTTATACCGGTATTCCGACCAGAAGTACTGTCTTTACGAGGTAAGGGATGTTATTTTATTCAAAAATGATATTATTTCTTCAATATCATTATGCCGAAATATTGGTTGGAAATTTTTATCAAATTTAGAACTTTTCACGTCGGGGTTACTATTCATGAGTTACTATTCACGAGTTACTATTCACGAGTTACTATTCACCGAAAAATAAAATTTTCTTCTTTTCGTCCAAAATATCTATTCTGGGTACTAGCTTTGATTGTATCCATGTTTTGATCATTCTTGAATTCTACTTCACTATGAATAATTATAAGGTATTTTTGGACATGGATAAATCGAAATACGAATCCTTAATATTTGTTATTTTGTTTCACTGGATTCGTTTTTTTTTTTAGATATTTTTCATCATCCTCAGTCCTAAATGATGATATTACTGAATATCTTTGGCCCATAGTGCAAAGATGATGATTAACTGATGAATATCTTTGGCCCGTAGTGCAAAGATGAACAGGTGTTGAGATGAACATGACCGACTGGTGATACAAATAAATATCTTTGGCCTGTAGTGCAAAGATGAATATTTGATTAAAGATGGTTATTGATTGCTGTTACAGGAATAAAATATTGATGATGGACTTTTAAATCTTAGAAGATAGTAGAACTCATTCTCTACTTGACTCTTCTAATGGTTTGTTGTTTCCGCTGCAGTTATTGATTTAAAACTTGTTGTCTATTGTATTCTATTAGATTTTTCCCTATTGAAGACTAACGATAATTTGTTCTGTATTATCTTAGTCATAATGTTCTTTACTGGGCTAGTTGAGCTCACCCTTTTCCTTTTTGTTCCATTTTTCTCAGGAGGCGAGAATGTAGCGAGTACTAGTCGGGGTATGGAATGATGGTTCTAGAAGTTACTTTAGTAGTCCTCACCATTTTTGTGAAATAATATATCAATAATTGTAATGAGGACTTATTTGAGTGTGGATATTGTCTAAATGACAATATTTGTATTTAAACTCACAGTTCTTGTGTTGTAATAATAAAGATGTAGTTGTTTCTGTACCATGTATTTTGGCGACTCAGAATGGGTGTTGTATACCTATTTTGGGGGCGTCACACCTGCACTACGGCCAAGGATATTCGTGTACTCATTAATAGTCATGATCATGCCAACAACTGTCCATCAATGTACTACGGGCCAATGAGGACTTTTACCACATCATTTGTAACATTACGGTCATGATTATACCGAATAATCCCTGGTCATAATCATACCAAGTCCATCTATGCACTACAGGCCACAGATGACTTTCAACATTTTATAAACATGAGGATGATGACAATGATATAAGAATTCAATAAAACAAGTTCAAGAATTAATTTATCCAAGAATTAACAACGTCCAAATTGTCAACATGATACTGCTTTGTGGAGTAAAATTCAAGAATACTTAGAAGAATATTTTCATGAAAAGATACTGGATGAACCGCAATTATCAAGGATATTCCACTAATTTCATGGAGTATAGAAGTCAAAACTTAACCAACAGAGTATAATAAAGAATGGAATAACAAAAG
Source organism: Panax notoginseng (assembly GCA_016801055.1). Lineage (NCBI taxonomy): Eukaryota > Viridiplantae > Streptophyta > Magnoliopsida > Apiales > Araliaceae > Panax > Panax notoginseng. Next base: position 140,950,579 of record CM029020.1, read on the forward strand.
AAATCACCCGGCATGTGATAGACCGCACAGACAGGTTATTCCAACAGAATAATAAATAATGGAACCAGGTCCGGCGTAAACGCACAGACAGGATATTCCGACAGAATAATAAATAATGGAACCAGGTCCGGTGTAAAACACACAGACAGGATGTTCCAACAGAATAATAACAAGACGGAACCAGGTCCGGTGTAAAACACACAGACAGGATGTTCCAACAGAATAATAATAAAAACGGAACCAGGTCCGATGTAAAACACACAGACAGGATGTTCCAACAGAATAATAATAAAAACGGAACAAGGTTCGGTGTAAAACACACAGACAGGATGTTCCAACAGAATAATAGAAGAATGTCACCAAGTATAGGGTAGACCGCGTATACATGTTATTCCAACAGAATAATAAGAAATGGAATAACAACAGTTCTCTTCATGAATAAGAAAGAATAACACCCCTTACCGTTTTAAAGAAGAGCTGAAATAAGGAAGTAGTTAAGTAGCAGAATACTCTTCTTCTCTCTCTCTCTATAGTTTCTCCCTATAGTTTCTCTCTTTAGAGTTCAGTGAATTCGTAAGAAATAATGAAGGAATGAGCTGCTATTTATAGAAAAATAGAATGCATAGTAACTAATCCATGAACGGTCCAGGTTGATTACTTTAATCTAACGGTCCATATTTAAAGAAAAATCTTTTAAATAAAATATAATATACTCTATTTATAGAATAACTTTAATAAAGTATTCTGTTTTATATAAAAAGATGTTTCTGTTTTATTATGTTAATAATACGAATAAAACAAAACGTCATTATCGCTAAATAATTCATATTATTAACTGACAATAATTGAATCAAACTGAGTGACTTCTCACATAAGCATTAATAATCAATACCGTGTGCTACTATGCAACCACACGTATTACTGTACTTTTACTACCAAGTAGTTCAACAGTATCAATGGTAAAACTTCCGCCGTTATTTTTAATAAAATATTTTTGTCGTTTTCTCAATCCGACAATAATTCCGTTGTTGGGTCCACCAATGATTGTGCCGTTGTACGAATATTCCCTGTTAAAATGAATATTCCCCGACCAATCGAATATTATATAACAACTTGCGTACTTTGCAAAATTTATAAATATTACCCACAACTATAACATTATATCAAATTAACTCCATAATATTCAAAAATGATATTTATAAAAAATTCATCTTTATTTATAAAAGTTGGGGTCTTACAACCTCCCCTTCTTATGAAATTTCGCCCTCGAAATTAGGGCACGTACCTGGTATGTCGAAGAGGTAAGGATACCTTGATTTCATTTCAGATTCTAACTCCCAAGTCATTTCCTCAACATCGTGGTTTCTCCACAAAACTTTGACTTGAGGTATAACCTTGGAGCGTAGAATATGTTCCTTCTTATCCAAGATTTGAACAGGAACTTCTTCATACGTCAAATCCTCCGCTATTTCGTCCGGTTCTAACTCAATAATGTGGTTCGGGTCTTCCACATATTTGCGTAACATGGATATGTGAAAAACGTTATGAACACGAGACATACTTAGCGGTAAAGCGAGTCTATAAGCCACAGTTCCTACTCGATCGAGGATTAAAAATGGAACGATGAATCGAGGATTGAGCTTTCCTCTCTTTCCAAATCTCGTAACTCCTTTCCATGGAGCAACACGTAAGAACACATGATCTCCTATATCAAATTCCACGTCCTTTCGATGAAGATCAACATAACTCTTTTGTCGATCTTGTGAGGTTTTTATATGTTGTCGGATCGTTTGAATCTTTTCTGTAGTCATACGTACCAACTCCAGTCCCAACAATATTGCTTCACCCACCTCATCACAGCATACTGGAGAACGACATTTTCTTCCAAACAATGCTTCGAATGGAGCCATGCCAATACTTGCTTGATAACTGTTGTTGTAGGAAAACTCCACCATTGGTAAGAACTTGTCCTAACTTCCCTTGAAGTCAAAGACACAGAGTCTTAATAAATCTTCTAGAGTTTGAATAGTCCTCTCTGATTATCCGTCCGTCTGAGGATGATATGCCGAACTAAATCGTAAATCTGTGCCCATAGCTTTTTGTAAACTAACCCAAAATCGTGAAGTGAATCTTGGGTCTCGATCAGAAACTATGGATACTGGCATACCATGCAGTCTTACAATCTCGTTTATGTACATACGAGCAAGACGTTCAAGTGTATAAGTTTCTCGTATCGGTAAGAAATGTGCAGACTTGGTCAATCTATCAACAATAACCCAAATCGCATCTATACCTTGAGAAACCTTAGGAAGACCGGTAACGAAATCCATGGTAATGTGCTCCCACTTCCATTCTGGAATTTCAAGTTGTTGCAATGGACCTTTTGGTACTTGATGCTCCGCTTTGACTCGTTGACAAGTTAGACACCTTGAGATAAACAATGTTATCTCTCTCTTCATATTGCTCCACCAAAATGTATGACGAAGATCATGATACATTTTGGTACTTCCAGGATGGATTGCAAATGGTGTGTTGTGCGCCTCTATCATGATTTCATACTTTAAATCAGGGTTGTTAGGAACACAAAGTCTGGAGTTGACTCGAAGTATTCCTTCTTCATCGATTCTTGCTTCCGGCATAGCACCTTCTTGCACTTTCTTTCTCGTACGCATCAGCTCCAGGTCTGTAGCTTGAGCTGCTTTAACTTTATTGATTAAAGTTGGTTCTACTCGTATATTCGCCATCATCACATGGGTCCCTGGAGTCTTTAACTCTATCTCCATCCTTTGCAAGTCACACAAAATGGGCCTTTGTGTTGACAATATTGCACTCGTACTTGCATATGATCTTCTACTCAATGCGTCAGCTACCACGTTCGCTTTTCCAGGATGATATTGAATGGTATGATCATAATCTTTCAACAGCTCAAGCCAACGTCGTTGTCGCATGTTGAGTTCCTTTTGAGTGAAGAAATATTTGAGGCTTTTATGATCCGTAAAGATCTCCACCTTCTACCCATAAGAGTAATGCCTCCAAATTTTAAGTGCAAAGACAACAGCTGCCAACTCTAGATCATGAGTAGGATAATTCCTCTCATATTCCTTGAGTTGTCTTGATGCATAGGCTATGACTTTTCCATGTTGCATGAGAACGCATCCCAACCCTTTGCTCGAAGCATCACTGTAGATGACAAATCCCTCCGAGCCAGATGGTATTGTTAGAACAGGTGCTGAAATGAGTCTCCTCTTGAGTTCTTGAAAACTCTGCTCACATTCTTCGCTCCAACCGAACTTTGTATCTTTCCGAGTCAGCTGAGTTAATGGAGTAGCGATTCGAGAAAATCCTTCCACGAATCTCCGATAATAACCAGCTAAACCAAGAAAGCTACGTACTTCGATCACTGATTTAGGTTGCTCCCAGCTTTGAATAGCTTCAATCTTTGCCGGGTCAACCGATAATCCATGTCTTGATACCACATGCCCAAGGAATGCTACTTCCTCAAGCCAGAACTCGCATTTCTTCAACTTGGCATAAAGCTTGTATTCACGAAGCTTTTGGAGTACCAGCCTCAAGTGTTGCTCATGATCTTCACGGCTTTTGGAATAAATAAGGATGTCATCAATAAAGACGACCACAAAGTGATCCAAATATTCCTTGAATACCCGGTTCATCAAATCCATGAAGGCAGCAGGAGCATTAGTCAATCCAAAGGACATGACTAGGAATTCATAATGCCCGTACCGAGTTCTAAAAGCCGTTTTTGGAATATCCTCAGTTCTAACCTTCAGCTGATGATATCCAGAACGAAGATCGATCTTCGAAAAGAAAAGAATTGTGCTCCTTGCAACTGGTCAAACAGGTCATCAATACGTGGCAATGGGTACCTATTTTTGATGGTGACATGATTCAACTCCCGATAATCAATACAAAGTCGCATACTTCCATCTTTCTTCTTCACGAATAGCACAGGAGCACCCCAAGGAGAAGTACTAGGACGAATAAAGCCAATGTCTAACAATTCCTGCAGTTGAATCTTTAACTCCTGAAGTTCAATAGGAGCCATTCGATATGGGGCTTTGGAAATGGGTTTTGTACCGGGTTCAAGGTCGATACAAAATTCAATTTCACGCTCTGGGGGTAGGCCAGGAAGTTCTTCAGGGAATACGTTAGGGAATTTATTAACAATAGAAATATCATTCAAAACTGACGTATTTTTGTTTAGATCCGTGACATGAGCTAAGAAAGCTTGACATCCGTTTTTCAATAAACGAATAGCTTTATGGCTTGAGATGACAGCGATTGATTTTAATGGTTTGGTTGCTTGAATTCGCATAATAGGTTGATTAGGAATATGAAAGCTAACAACCTTACGAAAACAATCAATTTTTGCATGATGAGTAGTTAACCAATCAATCCCTAGAATCACGTCAAATGCAAATATTTTTAATGAAATAAGATCGACAGGTAATGTGTGGGTACCAACTTGAACCAAACAAGACTTATAAACCGTGGATGTAATGAAGGTTTCTCCCAATGGAGTTTTAACAGATAAATCAAAGTCTAATTTCTCCAGAGTCAAATTTAATCGATGAGCGCAAGTAGGAGAAATAAAAGAATGGGTAGAACTGGTATCAAATAAAGTATAGACTTCGTTAGAGTTTATGATAAGCTTACCCGTGATGACCTCATTCGGGTTTCTTGCTTTCTAGGAGGTCACAACAAACGCTCTCCCTTGCACTACTGATTTTGACTTTTCTGGGACGGCCTTTGGTGTCTCCATCTTGGCTGAACTTGTTTTTGGTAAACGACAAAATCGAGCTAAATGACCTTCTCTTCCACAATTATAACATAATTTAGACGGCATCGCACAGTTTGGACTGATGTGCCCCTCCCCTCCGCATTTGAAACATATGATAGGTGGTCGTTCTCCTTCCTTAACAACGGGTGCTGGTGCTGACGTCTTTCCATCATTGTTGAATCTCCTCTTCTTGAAATGACCATTCTTATTGTTTTGGCCCTGATTACCACCGAAGTGGTTACCATTTCTGGCCTGTTGATTCCCTCCACGCTTGTTGTCACCGCTTCGATGACTGCTCTCACTGGTATTACCATTTTGCCGACTGCTCTCTTTTGGTTGCGTTGACTCGTTATCGCGCTCCACTAACTGAGCCCTATTCACAACATCTGAATACAAACACAGTTTATGAGAAATAAGATGTTGACGTATCTCAGGTTTCAAACCTCGCAAAAACATTCGCGTCATTCGCTCTTCATTATCCACCAAGTGGGACGCAAACCGGGACAACTCAGCAAATTTAGCCTCATACTACGACACGGTCATATTATTCTGCTCCAATTTGATGAACTCCACCTCCTTCATGTGACGAACACTTTCGGGAAAGTATTTGTCATTGAACAGCTCTTGGAACTTCTCCCAAGACATCTTCAGTGCGGCAGGTTGAGTACGCTTAATCGATTCCCACCAGTAATCTGCCTCTCCTCGCAACATAAAGGCGGCAAAGGGAACCATTTGTTCCTCGGAGCATCCCAAGACATCAAATATCTTGGTAATCTGCTTTATCCATGTTTTCGCTATAAGCGATTTTGGCTCTCCCTTAAACTATGGTGGTCCCAACTCCTTGAACTGTTTAGCGGTGACCGTCCGAGAGTTTTCAGTGTTTCCACCTATATTTTGGACAGGAGCCGTTCTCGCCTGCTGTTGTATGAACTGCATAAAGTTTCTGAACAGTCCATCATTCATCATCTGGTCAGTGTTGTTGTTTGCATGAGGATTGTCACCTTCCTGATGCACATTATCCTGATTATTGATATGTGGTGAATCAACAGTCGCCTGTGCTCCATTGCTATTCTCAACATTCTCAGATGCCATTTTCAGATACTGCCACAAAATAAAAGTTAATTGATATGTCATATATTATCCTTATATTATGACCGACCAATTAAATACCATACAAATAAACTTAGGTAGGTCATACTAGCGAAGGAATTCCCCGTCTCTCCCCTCCTAGTTCTATTCTCACATCTTAGCCAGGGATCATATCCCTAAGCTCTGATACCAACTGTGACGCCCCCAAAATTAGGTATACATCACCCACCTTGGGTCGTCAGATACATAGTACAGAATACAAATACAACTTACTAATACAACTGTCGTGTACAATACGACAAAACATAAACTGTGAGTTTGAATACAAATTTTATCTTCTAGAGAGTATTCATACTCAAAAGGAGTCCTCATTACATTTATTAACACACCATTACATAGAATAGTGAGGACTACTAACTAATACTATCATACGGACCATCACTCCGTTCCCCGACTTGCCCCAGCTACATTCTCATTTCCTGAAGAGAACAGTGAAAGAAAGGGTGAGCTCAACTAGCCCAGTAAGAAATATTATGACTAAGATAATGCAGAATAAATTATCATTAGCCTTCAACAATGTTAAACTGATAAAATATAATAGACATCAAGTTTAACTGCAGCGGAACAAGCAATCCATTAAAAGAGTCAAGTAGAAAATAAACTCTACTATCTTTTATGATTTAAAAGGTTTTTCAACATTGTGATCGCTGGGACTCAGCTTAATAAAATAATCCACATCATCAAATCACCCCTGCACTACGGCCAAGGATATTCGTGTACTCATTAATGGTCATGATCATGCCAACAACTGTCCATCAATGTACTACGGGCCAATGAGGACTTTTACCACATCATTTGTAACATTACGGTCATGATTATACCGAATAATCCCTGGTCATAATCATACCAAGTCCATCTATGCACTACAGGCCACAGATGACTTTTAACATTTTATAAACATGAGAATGATGACAATGATATAAGAATTCAATAAAACAAGTTCAAGAATTAATTTATCCAAGAATTAACAACGTCCAAATTGTCAACATGATACTACTTTGTGGAGTAAAATTCAAGAATACTTAGAAGAATATTTTCATGAAAAGATACTGGATGAACCGCAATTATCAAGGATATTCCACTAATTTCATGGAGTATAGAAGTCAAAACTTAACCAACTGAGTATAATAAAGAATGGAATAACAAAAGAAATCACCCGGCATGTGATAGACCGCACAGACAGGTTATTCCAACAGAATAATAAATAATGGAACCAGGTCCGGCGTAAACGCACAGACAGGATATTCCGACAGCATAATAAATAATGGAACCAGGTCCGGTGTAAAACACACAGACAGGATGTTCCAACAGAATAATAACAAGACGGAACCAGGTCCGGTGTAAAACACACAGACAGGATGTTCCAAGAGAATAATAATAAAAACGAAACCAGGTCCGATGTAAAACACACAGACAGGATGTTCCAACAGAATAATAATAAAAACGGAACTAGGTCCGGTGTAAAATACACAGACAGGATGTTCCAACAGAATAATAGAAGAATGTCACCAAGTATAGGGTAGACCGCGTATACAGGTTATTTCAACAGAATAATAAGAAATGGAATAACAACAGTTCTCTTCATGAATAAGAAAGAATAACACCCCTTACCGTTTTAAAGAAGAGCTGAAATAAGGAAGTAGTTAAGTAGCAGAATACTCTTCTTCTCTCTCTCTCTATAGTTTCTCTCTATAGTTTCTCTGTAGAGTTCAGTGAATTCGTAAGAAATAATGAAGGAATGAGCTGCTATTTATAGAAAAATAGAATGCATAGTAACTAATCCATGAACGGTCCAGATTGATTACTTTAATCCGACGGTCCATATTTAAAGAAAAATCTTTTAAATAAAATATAATATATTCTATTTATAGAATAACTTTAATAAAGTATTCTGTTTTATATAAAAAGATGTTTCTGTTTTATTACGTTAATAATACGAATAAAACAAAACTTCATTATCGCTAAATAATTCATATTATTAACTGACAATAATTGAATCAAACTGAGTGACTTCTCACATAAGCATTAATAATCAATACCGTGTGCTACTATGCAACCACACGTGTTACTGTACTTTTACTACCGAGTAGTTCAACAGTATCAATGGTAAAACTTCCGCCGTTATTTTTAATAAAATATTTTTGTAGTTTTCTCAATCCGACAATAATTCCGTTGTGGGGTCCACCAATGATTGTGCTGTTGTACGAATATTTCCTGTTAAAACGAATATTCTCCGACCAATCGAATATTATATAACAACTTGCGTACTTTGCAAAATTTATAAATATTACCCACAACTATAATATTATATCAAATTAACTCTATAATATTCAAAAATGATATTTATAGAAAATTCATCTTTATTTATAAAAGTTGGGGTCTTACACACAGACACTCTAATTTTCCCTTAAACCTTGGACATGTTAATTGGGGGGCGTCCGGTGCTCTTAATGACCGTTAACGACCGGTACCTTTAATTTTTTTTATTTTTTTTAAATCACAATTATAAGAATAAAAAATAAAAAATAATAGATCAAGTTTGAACAAAAAACTGTAAAAGAAAGTATATTTTTTATTAACAAATTTTACAGTTTTTTACAGTTTGAACAAATTTTGTTAATAAAAAATATACTTTCTTTTACAGTTTTTTGTCCAAACTTGCTCTATTAATTTTTTTTATTCTTATAATTGTGGTTTAAAAAAAATAAAAAATTAAAGGTATCGGTCGTTACCGGTCATTAAGAGCACCGGACGCCCCCCCAACCCGAATTCTTTTGGATAGAATTAAAAAACTAAAATTTTTTGAAAAAGTAAAAGTAAAATGATACCTTAGTTTTAGAAGATGGTGGTTATCCTTTGATTATCAAGATTTCTTTTTCCCAATTTCTCTCTTAAATTCTCTAGACCTCTCCCAATTCTCTCGCAATTTTTTTCTCGGCAACTTTCTTCTTCTCTTCTTTTTCTTCTTCTGAGTTCTTTCTATCTTACTCTAACCTTACGTACTAACAATATAACATATAGGTAATAATATAGGTATTAATTATATAATATAAATATAACTTTAACTGACATCAGTTATTTTTTATTTGCAAATCAAAAGCCATAAGGCTTGTTTGGCTAACTACCTTAAAATTTAATCAATTAATCCTTATGCCTTGTTTGGTAAAACATATCTAAATTAAAGATTTAATATGCATTAAGCTTTGTTTGGCAAAATTGAATTAACCTCGTTTAACTTATTTTAATGACTCCTTTATAGCATAGTTTATGGTCACACTTAATTTAATAAATTTTTAATATTCTATTTAATTAATTCTAGTAACAATTTATTAAATTAATTTACCCCATAAATCAATACAACATAATTATAATTTTTTTTATAATTATAATTTTATTTAATCAACTAACACATCATTTAAATTACAAATTCAAATTAAAATATCATTATAATAATTCATTTAATCATTATAAACTCTCTAACTTAATTATAATTTAAATTAGAATATTCTCTCATGATGATCAATTTTCTTAACTCATAAATTATTTATTTAACAAATAAATAATCAAATTAAATCACATTAAATAAATACTTATTCAACAATAAACACATCAATTAAAATATTTATATAACTCAATAAATATTTTGAATTACCATTTAAAATTCTGGATTGTTACATCGACCAACAATGGGTTGTAGCCTCTATGCGAACTAATTGAGTTTGGCATGAGAGCTCCCGCATTGTTTTTCTTTAGGAGGGTAGATGTCTCTATTTTAGCCTTAACGAGTTTGATATAGAGCTCCCGCACTGCAGGTGAACTCAGCGGTCGTACGGTTCGGTAGTTATAGGTTTACATATTTTGGTTTGAGCTGATTTTGGCAGATATGAGGATTACGTCGTCCCCGCCATAGGTGAGTGAGAAATGTTGTATTTTGGGTATTCAAATGGGTCGCTCATGGAGGGTCAGACCCATTTGGTTTATTAGTCAGCTTATGTGATTGACTAAATCCTTTTACGTAACTGAGAGTTGGAGAGTTAGAGAGATTGTAGGGAAGTGATTCACCTACTTCTGTCTTTAAGACTCACGCCTCCTCTCCCTCAGTATATCACGATTAATCAGTTGGCCCAAAAACCCTAATATTGTAGCCTCTCCCAATACAGAGAAAAACCTAACTGTTACGAATTGTAAATTTGAGTTCCATTCTCGTATAGTAGTTTGGAGACGCCGTTGGGTTGCAAATCTAGGACAATCCATTCCATAAAATTTTTCCGCACCAACAAGTTATTTCACGCTTCAGATGTATGCATTTAATTTACAGTTTTTGTGTAAATTTGTCTCTACATGAATCATATTTTTCCTTCAAAGAGAATGGAAGAGATGTAAAAGAAAAGTTCTTCTTTCCAAAATCTTTGAAAAAAAAAAATTACATTCTTTTCCCATCCCATTCCATTCCATCCCATCCCATCCCATCCCATCCAATCCATTTCACAGAGTCAAAACTCACAAACTGAGAAACAGTCGTCTGTAGTCATCCGTTCTAATCGTTTGGAATTACTTAATCAAAAAAATTTAAATTGACATTATTAACAAGTATTCAACCATAGGGCTGAGCAAATAATCAAATTGGAACCGAAATCGCACCAAAAATCGCACAAACCGCACCAATTAAAAGTGCACCAATAGTTCCGGCGTATGTGACGGTTTTAGGTGAGTTGAAAAATCAAATTTACGGTTTCAGTTTGGTTACTAGTAAAAACCGCTCGCATAAAACCGAAACCGCACCAAATAATCATCATGTTTTCTCAAATTTGTTACAAGTATATATAATTTCTATACTATAAAATATTCTCCTCATTTTATTTTAAAAGACATATATTGCAGGGTTTAATGAAGAATAAATAATATAAATTATGTTTGCAAATCAAAAGTGGCTTGATATTTCCAAAATCAAATGTGATAACATAGTATTAATTAACCATATAATTGTTGATGCCTGGATCTATTTTGCTAAATTAGTTTCATGATTGCGTTCATTACATAATACGTTTACGTGAATAATTTTTCTAACTATTTTACGGGTTTATTATTTCAATTGGTTTTGGAACTGAAACCGGACCAAATGAAACCAAATCTGTGACAACCCCAAAACATGTCCATTCCATCTAACCTATTCTGAGTCGCCAAATACATGGTACAGAAAATAACTACAACTTTATTACAACAATTGTCGTGCAAAATATAACAACACATATTCTGTGAGTTTGGATACAAATATATACCAAATGTGACTCATGTCCCAACCGTGGACAGCACCTCACAATGACACCTTACATAAAGGTATAGTCAAAAACTGTTTTAGAAATTAGAATATTTGAGAAGTGCTCAAGGAAACCTTCGTACATGGGAAGCCATACGTCTAGGTTATGATAGATATCATATGACCACAGAATTATCCTTGGTTGACCCAATAGACCCCAAAGAAAAATAAAAAGTTTACTATCATATTCTTCCCAATGGTGAGTCTTCACTTGATATATCATTATCTCCACTGTCTCTAATTGAAAATTATACTTCAAACAAATACCAAGATTATATAGGTAGTGCTCGTAAAGATACTCAGCAAGTGGATGAGCACAACCCTGTCTTATGATGACACGAAATTGTACGTCATTAGACATCTTGTATGATAGTGACAAAACACCATTCCAACATTGGGTTCGCATCACCCTATTTTATTCACCAAATATAACTACTAAATGATGACCACCGTTCTATTCCCTTGTTACGCACGCTCGACCCAGCTACACTCTTATTACCTGAAAGGAATTATGAAACAGAAGGGTGAGCACAACTAGCCCAGTAAAGAATATCAAGACTAAAGATAAATAAATTATCAATAGTCTTCATCAGTAATAAATCAGAGATTTAGAACATATGGTAGATGATAAAAAATTTTAACCATAGTTACAGCGGAACGAGCAATCCATTAGAAGAGTCAAATAGACCATAAAGTCTATTATCTTCTCCATGTTAAAAATCCACCAATAATAATTTATCCATGTAACATCAATCAACAGTTTTGGTTCACAATCATATGAATAACTCATAATCATAATTGTGATTCTAAATTCCTCTTCGCACACAGGACGAAGATAATTTTCATCACCTATCTTTACCTGAAACATCAAAGATCATGGTTACACCAAATCACATTTCCTGTTCATAATCATACTAATAACTTCATCTTTGCACTACGGCCAAAGATATTCATTTGTATCACCAGTTGGTCATATTCATCTCAACACCTGTTCATCTTTGCACTACTGGCCAAAGATATTCAACAACATGTCATCTTTGCACTACGGGCCAAAGATATTCATCAACAATTCATCTTTGAACTACTGACCAAAGATATTCAACCACATGTCATCTTTGCACTATGGGCCAAAGATATTCATCACCAGTTCATCTTTGCACTACAGGCCAAAGATATTCAACAACAGTTCATATTTGCACTACATGCCAAATATATTCATCAACAGTTCATATTTGTACTATAGGCTAAATATATTAATATCTCAAAGAAATATATAATCATTTCAGAATTTATATAAACAATAATTATAACCATGTTGATCAATTCACCTTTGCACTTAAGCTAAAGATATTCAATTATAAATTCAATGGTCATGATCATACCAGTCAACAGTTCAACTTTGCACTACTGGCCAAAGGGAACCCATAGTCATGATCATGCCAGAAATCTACCCATCTTTACACTCAAGTCAAAGAGAAATATCATCATTAGGGTTATAAAAATGTTATATATGATAATAAAAATAATATGATCAACATATAGTTTTAATCTTAAGAGTAATATTCATAAATCAACTATAATTTGGTCAGAAAAAGAAACCAATTTTGTCATGAATAGTAATCCGTGAATAGTAACTCATGAATAGTAACTCGTGAATAGTAACTCATGAATAGTAACTCGTGAATAGTAACTCATGAATAGTAAACCCGACACAAAAAGGTAGAAATTCCACAATAAAATTCATACCAATATTTTGGTATAATGATATTGAAATAACATTTCTTAAAACTTATAAACAATTTATTTTAATTGTTTACACTTTATTAAATAATACATTTAATCATCATAAAATGCCAAACTCTGAAGATTTCATCACCAATACCCAAAACCCTCATTAAAAATCTGCATATAACTCATATATGATATTCAAGCCATAAAATCATATTTTTTAATTTTCTTACTTCACATAACATATTTAATTCATTTACTCATAATTAGACCATTTTCATGAAAAATATCAAATCAGTTCCAAAAATATTTTTTTTCTGGAATTTAGCAAAATATAGTTCCATATTGAACATATATTTTTCTCAGAATTTTTAAAACTCATTTACTATTTTTCATATGGCCAAAACAGCCGAATATTTAGACATTTATCATAAATTATAATTTTATCCAAAAATTCCAAAATTCACAGAGTACACAGATATTATATAAATATACTTCCAATAAAAATTTCATCAATTTTGGAGTTAACCACAAGGAGTTATAAGCGGTTACTTTTAAAATAGTCTTTTCCCGTAAAATTCATAACTCTTAATCTATAGATCCAAAAATCACCATTTTTGGACACAATCAATAAAACTCATCAAAATATCATTTCAAATTTTTCCAGAATTTTCTGAAGGTCAGAAGAATTACGAACTGAAAAATATAATAACCCTTAAAATCCCTTACTATCCCTTACCTCAAAAGTGCAGTATTTTCTGACTGGAATGCAAAGCCGAAGGAAACTTGTACTGAATAGCAACTCTCAAAGTATCTAAATACTCACAAAATATGCTTCATAATATAGAGAGAGAAAGAGAGAAAGCTTATATTTCTGGTGTGATTTTCAATTCTAACTTAGCCCTCTATTTATAGGAAAATGTTAGCACGCCGAAGCAGACTTAACCTGTAACCTGATGGCTTTACCTGCTACTATTCCCACCCACCACATTTGAATAAAAATCTCAGCACATTTCTTCACCAACCAAGAGTGGGGCCTACCAATTCTAGAATTTTTCACCAAAATGATAAATTTCGAAACTTCAACAATTTCTGAACCAGTCATCTCTTAAAATTCATAACAAATCATACGTTCATTTTTAACGGTTCAAAATTTATGGACATATACTCAACTTATATATGTTTAACATATCCAAAAATCACAACGATCCAACGGTCGGATTAAAAATTATAACCCCCGCAATATATCTCAAAAACCCTGATTAATTTTTAATATATCCATTCCGACAAAAATACTGATAAAAAACCTCAACATTAACTCCTTCATTTTTAACCACAAAATATATCCAACATTTATATTCACATAAAATAAATATTTCCTTATCATATGAATCAATAATTAAGTATTCACAATTAATATTACAAAATCACATTTATGACAACCAGGCCGTTCCTAGGAAAGAGGGGGCTTTCCAATAAGGATTTCTCCTTACTGGCGCGCAATTAGATGACCAAACCTCTCCTTAGACAGAACTTTCTAAACATTGTCAATAATGTTATCTAATAATATTATTCAAATAATATGAATTATTGATCTGATAATGGAAAATACTGTGCAGCAACAATTATTAAAACAACAATAATATAAAATATCAACGCAGCAATTATTGAATCAATAAAATAAAATATTAAACAATAATTACTGTGACAATTATTCAGTAGTGCCTTCTTACGTAAGAATCAATAATTTCAAAAATACTGTGCAATAACGCGTATTACTGTATTTTAACCACCAAGTATTCCAACAGTGTTAACGGTAACAACTACGACGTTAATTATAAAAACTTAATTTTTGTCGTTATCTTCATTCAACCGTTTTCCGTTATGGGGCCCACAAATAGCTGCGCCGTCGTACGAATATTCCCCGACAGAAATAATATTCCACGACCAACGAATATTCCCCGACAACAATGATTATTTTATAACCACTTGTTTATTTTGAAAAATTTTCACATTTCACCCATAACTTTAACTTTTATCAATTTAACCATTTACTGAATTGTAATTATAAGAAAAATTGAATACTTTTATTTCATAAAATTTGGGGTCTTACAAAATCGCACGGTTCAAAATCGCATCGCACCAATCACAAATGGTTTCATGTGCGATTTTGAATTTTTTAAACCGCACCTAAGTAGTTTCATGTGCGGTTTGAGCTTTAAACCGCACCATGCTCACCCCTATGATCAACCATCCCTACTAGATGTGGTTATAGAATTTTTTTCATCGAATGCATTAAATGTCCAACCGGAACAAAACCAATACCAAAACACACCTTGTTGTCTTTTTAGATGTATCTAAATATATAGAAAGATATATAATAGATTATATAACTAATTTGAGATATTTTTAAATTTAAAATTAATACGAGTTCATATAATTTCATTTGATATATAATTGAATATTGTAAAATATTTAAAATAAACTATTAATTATAAAATTAATTATTTTTAATATTTAAATGTATCACATATATATTTAAAAAAATATATATCAATTGAACTTCAAAAAGACAAATTAATTTTTATTTTGGAACAATAGTAATTTTCACTAGTTTGGAAAATAGAGTGGTTAAATACACACACAGACACTCTAATTTTCCCTTAAACGTCGGACATGTTAATTGGGGAGGCGTCCGGTGCTCTTAATGACCGGTAACATGTACTTTTAATTTTTAATTTTTTTAAACCACAATTATAAGGATAATAAATAAAAAATAATAGAGCAAGTTTGAAAAAAAAATTGTAAAAGAAAATATATTTTTTATTAACAATTTTTTTACAGTTTGAACAAATTCTGTTAATAAAAATTATACTTTTTTTTATAATTTGTTATTTAAATTTACTCTATTATTTTTTATTTATTATTTTTATAATTGTGATTTAAAAAGAAAATAAAATAAAAATTAAAGGTACGGGTCGTTACCGGTCATTAAGAGCACCGGACGGCCCCCAAACCCCGGACATGTTCCTTTCATTGGTCATTAGGATTTGACCCACCTTTTCTTTGCTCACTCCAAGCTCGGTTTTTCTCTCCTCAAAATCAACATCTTTCTACGGTGTCTATTCTGCTTGCGAAAAACTCCTATGAATCAGCCTCTGTTATTTACTTACGGATCCGACTAATCCTCCCTTTCTCTCTCGCTTTAGCTGGTAAGTGCTCTCTCTAGAGTATGTTTTTTTTATTTTTCATAAATAAATTGTTTATCCACCTAAAAATTATATATTGGCGTTTTGAAATCTCTACAGAGCTCAGTTAATATTCAATGAAGCCCAAATTGGATGTTTATAATTTGAATTTAGAAATTTCGTTTTAGGGTTTGGCACTATCGCTCTCTGTTTATTATGGGTTTAATAGTTTACTTAGAGCGGACTGTTTTGTATTCAATGTTTTAACTTTTTTTTTGGTTATATGAGTGTGTAATTGGTGAATTGTTTTGATTGATACACGTTTATATGTATCCATAGCCAGTTGTAAAGATAGCATATTCTTACAACACCGTCTTTCCCCGTTCAAAATTTGATCGAATGGCCAAATTTTCTAATCTTCCGCCAAAGGACTGAGGCTGACCATGTGATTGGTCAAAAATACCCCCTGTATAAATTAAACTTAAACTGTGGATGAAAGCCAAATTTGGCTTATGTTTAATTTCGCATAATTAAAGTGCGGGCGAAGCCAAATTTGGTACTGTCCCCCATACTGAATGCGAACTGTGATCACCTAGCCATTCAATCACAATTTACATGGTAAGAATCTGTTGCAAGGCTAGGACTGTCTATGCAACTGTGGCCATGGATCATTTCTCTATACGGGTGTCGGTATGTATATATATATATATATATATATATATATATATATATATAGTCTGCTTCTCCAGCGAACTGGAAGGAGCGAACTAAGAACGAACCGGCTATAGCGACGGAAAAAACCGTTTCTATAGTTTTGGGTATGCTTTTCTGGTCCTGAATTTAGGGTAATAATGCCACAAGATTGGATTTCACATATAAGTTCTATTGTTTAATGTAGAGATTAATATATTGTTTTTGAATTCTGATGCATATTATGGAGACTTGTGGTACTATTTTTCAATCTGGATGCTTTTTGTTGTTTGCAGCTCAAAGCTTTTATTGAAAAAATGAATTCCTTCTCAATTACACGGAAGAAGACACCCTTTCAGAAGCACAGGGAAGAGGAAGAGGCGAAAAAGAAGGTTGGGGGATACTGAAATCTTTTAGAGTTGTGGTTAATACGAACTTAAAGTTCTCTCTGTTAAGGTCATCAGTGGGTTTTGTTTTGTAGAGGGCAGAGGACGAAACAGCTCGTTTGTATGCGGAGTTTGTGGAGTCATTTCAAGGGGATAATATTCCAGGGTCAAAGACATTTTTTAGAGGAGGGACAATCAATCCCAATGAGAAACTGAAGATGGATTCTGAAGGTTAGTGAACTTAAAGGGAGATGTTATGTTTCTTATTAATGATTAAATATTATTAGTTTTTTAAAAATTTCATATGTTTTATTATTGTTTTGCTACACACTATGGAGTAAATCAATGCTTTTCTTTTACATGGATACATTAATAAAAACATGGACCTTTCTATTCATTCACGGATGGCAGGTGGAAATTCCAAAGATGGGGTATCTGGTTCCAAGAAGGGGAGTAGGTAAATGAATGCTTTTGATTAACCATGTTACAATGCTCTTATGACAAGACATCCTAAGTGGCAAAAGTAAATGGTGATCATATTCTTGGATTCAGCTTCTATATCTTCGGCTTAATTTAGGAAACAAGGATGCTAATTTTCTGTAGTTGCAGCTTTTGTGTTAATATATGCATACCATTGATAGTGTTATTATTAGTTCTTATTATGAAGATTTAATTTATAATCCGTCTCTTAAGGTAGCAACCTAAAGTGTTGAATTAAGGAAAGCATTTGCATAGTTGTTGTGAATTTTTCCCTCTTATAATGTTATTTTAAGTTATCATCTTACCTTCCTTGAGATATTTTCCGCATTTAAGTTACTGCTTGCACTTGTCAGTGTTAGTTACTGTGTTGGTTTCCCTTGTATTGGACATTGATTCCGCAATTTGATTGAACATAATATGATGATTACTATTTAGTCAACTTATTGTGAAAGGGAGATTCTTATTTAAGTCTGTAACCTTATTCTATAGGGTGAAGATACTGGAAGATGTATGTTTGAGTTCAGCTCAGTTTCAGATAGTGTCTAATACTCGCTGGAAATGTGCAATAGAAATATACGTCTATTATTTCTTGCTAAGAAGCAGGGATGCGGCAAGTAGGAGATGTAGGCGGGGTGCGGGTGCGGCGGGGTTGTCGTACGGGGTGCTGCTATTGCCGTAATAGCCGTATCCCCAAAATTTATTGTTGAATGCTTAGGTAGCTTAGGGTTTTTTTCCCAATTAGAGAGATGAAGACTGAAAAAGAAAGGAGGAGAAGAAAAGAAGAAGAGAGGAGAAGAAAAGATACTTGCTGCGACGTCGTTTGCGCGATGTTGGTGGCTGCCGACATCGATCCCTTCTCTGTATATCTCTTCTTTTCTCTTTTCTTTCTCCTCTCCTCTCTCTTTTCTCTCGAGATGTGTCGTGTGAACAAACAGAGCCCTATCTTTAAATATTTTACCAAATTACAGTCAACTCCACATAATTTTGTACAATTCAGTATATAGTCCCCCAAGTCAGTAATTTTACATTTAAAAATTAGTCCCTAGAAATCAAATATATGTAAATATTTTTTTTGAAAAGCCTAAATATATAATTATATACATATATACTAATATTAAATAATTAAATATTTGACGTATCCCCGCTGCACCTGAATCCACATTTTTTAAGATTTGATGAACTCCCAAATCCCCGTGTTTTTTAGTTTTTACTATCCTTGTTTCATACCAATCTGTAATTAGAATCAATAGAGAACATTCCTCCAATCTCGATATAAATTAGAGTAAGACACCATTAAAGGCGACCATTGCAGAAGCCCACATAGAGGCATAAAATAAACTTCATCCCAATTTCCCAAAGCACATGGACAGTCATATATCGATGGGTGAAATATTATTATTTTGCTCTATTCAAACAACCCATAGAATTGGAAAGCGCACACTGTCCATAAGATCCTGCCATCTTTATTGTCACTAAACCCTAAAATCTGTAAAGGAAACTCTCCACACTAGGACATACCTATATCTCCCCAAGGAAACCAAACAAATATCATTTGATTAACCATTTTACAATCATCCTAGTCTTGCAAGTTGATCAAGCAACGGTGGAGTGGGAGTGCTTTGTGGGTGAGGGTTTTGTATTCATGAAGAAGTTGGGGTATGCTAAATGGAAAGTTGAAACAGTGGAATAAGGAGAGTAAAAATATATATCTTGAGAGGTTGTGGAGATTGATAAGATTGAGGAGGGAAGTGAACTTTCTAAGGAGTTGACTGGCAAGATGGCCCCCCTTATGTAATGAGTTTGAGTTGTTTTTTTTGGCATGGGGAAACTAGTTGTAAGCAAAAAGTTGGGTAAAGATGGTGATTATAGTTCAAGATTGTTTCACATGGTTGCTAGTAGTAGGATGTGTAGGAACTTTATTAGAGAGTCGGAGCTTGAATCAATTGAGATAGTGAGGAAAAGACCTATGGCAAAGGATTTGGATTGAAGTCCTATTTTGAGCAGAGTTCTTGGTTAAAAAGACCATTTGAGGAGGAAACGAAAATAGTTGCTTTTGAGAGAAGATTTCTTACTTTTTTAAGGAGGAGGATGTTTAGGTAAAGACCTATGGCGGAGGATTTGGATTGGAGTCCTATTTTGAGAGAGAAGAGTTCATGATTGAAAAAGACCATTTAAGGAGGAACAAAAAAGGTTGCTTTTGAGATGGATAGAGAGAAGGTTCCTAGTTGTGACGACATTATGATGACTTAGTATTAGGACTAAAATACACTTTGCATTCCAAATTTTACACCATTGTTCAGGTTTGCACCCCAAACTCGAGAAGGTGCCCAAGTACACCCCAAACTTCATTTCGTCTAAACAAAATGCACACTTTTTGGATTTAACGGGTCAAAAGTGACTGGCTAAGCCTAGTATAAAGGGGTAATTTGGGTAGATGACTTTGAAGTTGAAGTTGAAGGAGTTATTTAACTAATCTTCACTCGTGTGGTCTTATCAGACAATCCCCAAATCAGTTGTCATAGGGATCGCGATTTGAAGCACATAACTGGCCTTATCCAAATCCCCAAATCAGTCGACCTAGAGCTCGCTATTTGACGCACAGAACTGGTGCGAAAATGAGTAACAACAGATTCTTGAGGGATTTGGTTGACAACTATGGAGTGAAAGGTGTCCCAGAATATCGCAAGTATATCTTTTGGTTTTATTCTAGTTTTTAAATTTCTTGAATGATGAGGATAGTCAAAGAAATGACGTGGCTGATATATTACAAGCCAAATACCTACACATGGAAGGGAAAACAATGTACAATACTAAGATCACTACTTGCTGCAGCAAGATCCAAAAGAGAGAAGCTCCAATTTAGGAAACCAACTAGTGGAGGGCGTATTGCAGATAAGTAGTGTTGGGAACTTAATTTAGGGACCTTTTTGACCTTTTTTTGGTGTAGAAAATTGCACATAAATAGATAAATAGGTCTGCTTATGGCAAGGTGTTTATTGGCTAGTACTATGAATTGGCCGGGATTGATAACGTTTGATAATGTTTGTGTTTTGAATTGCCATTGGGATTAATCTTTTGTACTGTTAATTAATTACATTACCTTTATTGAATGGAAACAATTATTACTGGAAAATTATAGCAGTTTGGCTTGGTGTGCAAGTGTTTATGGCCTACTATGTATGTTGGGTGTATTAATGTTGTTTGGTGTGCATTTAAGTTTTGTTGAACTTAAAACAGGTTGGCGTTGAAGGGTCTAAATTATTCAACTATTTTGATGATAACAAAATAAGAATTAAAAGTTTTTAGAAAAATTAGGATATAATCCTCTCCATAGGATTTTATATTACATGGTACAAAATTTATATATTATTTTACTTTCTTATTTTCCTATGACTCAAATTATTTAATTAGTCCAAAAGGAACTATAATTCAATGATCAATTGGACTAAAAAAATATTTTTTACAAACAAATTAACTATACAATTTTGGTCTTTCTAAATTTCAATGTAGAAACGTAGAGTGAATTCTCAGGTCGTAGAATGTCTTAACTAAACGATACTAGACTTTACTTCTTTACCATACAATGGTAGAGTGACTTCAGTCTTAACTCTACGAACTGTTATTCCACTCAATGGTCTTAGAGTTATCTTCAAGTACTTTACTTCGCTACTCTACGATAGTTGAGCGACTTTATTTCTTTACTTTACGATAGTAGAGTGACTGCAGCCTTAATTCTACAAAGTGGTATTCCACTCAACGATCTTATAGTTATTTTAAGTACTTTGCTTCTTTACTCTACGATAGTAGATTGATTTCAGCCTTTACTTAACGAATTTATATCATCTTCATTCATAAAAATTGCCCCAGAACTTTAATCACAAAAGCTGCTCAGAAATCTAATTTCTTCCATTACATAGATAGCCTTAAATAGATAGCCTAGAAAATTGTAATCAAGGTATTTCATCCTTTGTTGAGATGAACATGTAATTATAAATAAAAATCCAAGTTACAATCAAGAGACATGAACACCTTGCCCTAGTTTTGCACTCCTTCAATTCATTTTTCACCTTTGATTTCAGCATCCACATTCTCTAATCTTTTAATTAATCCAGGTATTACCACCCTTGAACGCTTACACATTGGAGGATCAACCCGAGCGAAGAAATTACAATCACCGTGCCCATCTTCACACCAATTTGGATAACCAAGAAATCTTCTTCTGGCATTGTTTGAGCTTCTCGAAACCGTTTTCATTATTGAATTCTTCATACACAAGCAATTTCGACCCATGAACCCTAATTTTCCCTACTTTTCTTGAGCGAATTTGATGGATTTAGATCCTAATCGAGCTGCATCAATGCTATTGATGAAATTAGGGCTTTAATAAGTTGTTCTAGACGCGGGAAGGAGAAGAAGAGATGGAAAAGACAAAAATACCCCCATCAGATCCACACGTGTGCGAGTCCCAATCACTTTTGACCGGTTAAGTCCAAAAATTGTGTGTTTTGTTTAGACGAAATGAAGTTTGGGGCGTATTTAGGCACTTTTTCGAGTTTGGGGTGCAAACCTCAATAATAATGGTGTATAGTTTGGAGTGCAAAGTGTATTTTAGTCTAGTATTAGTGATGATGCAGTGCAAAACTAAGAGCTTAGTTATTTATTATTTTATATTATTATTAAAGATAAAGATATTATAATTAGTAATTATTATATTAATTTGATTATTTTAGAAGTTTATTATAGAAGTAGAATAGAATTACAAGTTGTTTATAAGGTTTTACTTGGTCTCCAAGTATAAAGTTTTTTTATCAAAGTATTGTAAATTTGTAATCGTTCATTATTATTCAAATTGTTGAACATGAATTGATTTGAGAATTTTGAGTTTAGTGACTTGATGGCCTTGTTTTTTACTTAATTCCCCCACACCTCCCTTGTCCTACATTAATCAGGAAAATTGGAAGTGGTCAAGGATGATCGCACTAGAGTTTTGCGGGAGTTCTTTGCAACAAGGGGTTTATTAGGAAAAATAATATTTCCACCTTAATTACCTTTGACCAGAAAAAGAATTGCTCTATTAAGGTGAAATATTTTAGACCCATTAGCCTCGTTTCTGGTTTGTATAAAATTCTTATAGAATTCTTTCTAAGAGATTGGTTAATATTATTGGGGATGGAATCTCGAAATGAAGTTGTGGAGGATATCCATAGGAGAGGAACAAAGGTTTTTGTGCTTGAGTTGGATTTTGAGAAAGCTTATGATAGGGTTAGTTGGGAATCTTTTTAGGTACTGCAGGAAAGGATTTGGGGATATATGGCGTTCTTGGATGAAAAGGTGTTTTGTTTCTTCTCATTTTTCTGTGATAGTTAATGAAGAGTAAGTCTCGGTTTAACCACTTTAATGCATCACGAGGTTTGAGGTAGGGTGATCCTTTTGTTTCCTATGTTATTACTTTAGTTGTTCTTAGCATGATGTAGGCAGGGAGAGGAGCGTGGAATCCTAACAGGCTGTGCAATGGAGCGCGAGGAAGTGAGGGTTTCTCATCTCCAATCTCCTAAGGATACTATTCTCTTGCGAAGGGGCTCCAAAGCAACCTAATCCCAAGGATAAACTAATAAGAACCTTTAGATCCTTGGGATGTGCTATTAATTCTTCAAATGTTGGAGAAGGGATGATGGTAATTTATTCTTCAAGTGTTTTGAGTCTATTTCAAGGATTAGTGTCAATATATTCTTCTAGTGTTCGAGACTAATTCAGGGATGATGGTTAACTTAAGTGTTGTGTAGCAAGGATTAACATAGATAGAGGAGAACTTAGCCTATTCCTCTCTTATTGGTTATGGGATTGAGGGTTTTCCACTTACTTATCTTGGGGTACACTTCTGTGGGATTCCTAGTTTTTGTCTCATTTTGGGATTCGGCGGTAGAGAGAGTTGTCCAACGAGTAGATAAGTAAAAATGTGCTTATTTCTTTTTAGGGGGGTGAATTACTTTGATTTAAGTTTGCTTTGTCTAGTGTATCCTATATTTCCTTATTTAGGATCCAGTTAGTGTTGTTGATTCTCTAGAGAGGTGGATGAGAGACTTTCTTTGGTAGTGATTAGGAGATGAGGAAGAATCTTTATTAGGGTGGGATATGGTATGTCGGTCCAATTAGGAGGTGTTTTGGGACCTTGCCTTTGGCGATTTTCTTTGGAATCTTATTCCCTTTGACATATGGTTATTGAGTAGGTTCGATATGTAGCTAAATGGGTGCGATGGTAGGTCAGTAGTTATCACGTAAGCAAGTCCTTAGAAATTCATTTCAAGGATATTCTTCTTTTCTTTGGCATTTGAGATTTGGGATTGGGATGGTCTTAAAATTTGTTTTGGGAGGATCATTGGGTGGGAGAGAACCAAGTCTCTAATCTTTAATCGCCTCTTTTGCAATTTTTCATTGCATAATGCTCCAATTTCTAGCTTTATAAAACGTGAGAACTCTTCTTCTTAGGATTTCCTTTAGTAAAATCTCGGGGATGTGGAGTCCATTGAATTTGTATCTTTGCTTTTATTGCTTGGTTTTGTACAATTATGCTCCTCTTATGATAAAAGCGTATTTGGACTCTCGATCCAACTTGCTCCAATCCGTTCCCTTTGGCTTCATACATTTGTAAAAACAAAGCTCCTTCTAATTTGAGGTGTTTGTGTGGTCTCGGGTTTTACAAAGTTTAAACATTAATGATCTATATAAGGGTTCTGGGCCTTATAAGGCTTCCTTTGGACATTTGTTATATGTGCATGCAGAGTAATGAGACGCATGCTATTTTATTTCTGCATTGTCATGTTGATTGGGGCTTTTGGAGCTCTCTCTTTGGAGTATTAAGGGAGGATTGGGTATGGCTAACTTTGATGGAAGATATGTTGATATTACAATTTGCATATTGTTATTGGAGTGTGGCTAAAGAAACCAAATCGAGTCTCCATTATTTTTGGCAACACTGCCTTTTCTTAGAACCATGACATTGAGAAATATTCCTTGTATGCATAAGCTTCTGTTGATTAGAGTCGAATATGTTGAATCTCTCTAAGCTACAATGCTGGCATATTAGAGTCGCACTCGGTGAAGGTTTTTTTTTTTTTTTTTTTTTTTTGGGGGGGGGTTAGTTTCCTATGTCGATGGGTAGGAGTGCTTGGTTAGGATTTGGTTTGGGATCCTTTGACTCTGTTTTTTCTCCCCAATAAATTTCATGCGAAGGGGGTGGTTTATAAGAGCATCAACTCCACTTTATCTCTCTTGTACTGAAGAAGGATAAAGCGATTAGTGTCAACGATTTTAGACCTAATAGTTTGGTGATCTGTGTGTATAACATTTTGACAAGGTTATCCAAGAGATTATAAGTGGTTTTACTCTGTTAGGTTAGGTAACACTTGTAAGAACTAAGAAGTTTTTTGTTATATAAAAGAAGAAATTTTATTAAAAAATAGAAGTTACAGAGAGGGAGGACAAGGAGTCTTCCATGAAATACATAGTGGAACAAAACTGAAGGGATAATTTAGAGCAGAGCAATTTTTATGACCATCCAACCATGCCACCCCTTTAAAAGCACCCATAAGTTTCATAACAATAGCCCAAAGTGAAGCCAGGAAGAAACTTTCTGCCAAAGGCAACACTTGTAAGAACTAAGAAATTTTTTGTTATATAAAAAAAGAAATTTTATTAGAAATAGAAGAGTTACAGAGAGGGAGGACAAGGAATCTTCCAAGAAATACAAAGCGGAACAAATTTAAACGGATAATATAGAGAAGACCAATTTCTATGACTGTCCAACAATGCCACCCCTTTAAAAGCACCCATAACAATAGCCCAAAGCGAAGCCAGGAAGAAACTTTCTCCCAAAGCAACAGGAGAGAGAGATGACTATCATCAAACACTTTTACCACTCCTTTCTATCCAAATGTCTCAAATAATAGCAAACAAAGCACAACTCCACAATACCACCAAGACATTTTACTCTGTTTGAGATAAACGGCATTGTTGAGTTGAGGCTAGGTAAAACTCACAAGGCAAATGGAGTATGCCATTATTTTGCTTTGATTTCTTTTTTAGTATAATTTTTGGCATTATAAAAGCATTGGAATATTTAAATATGCATGAGAGAACATGTTCTTGACTTCTTGGTAAAACAGGATCACGTGTACTATTGCGTAGACATTTTGAAAAAGCATGATAAAGTGGTTAATTGTTTAACATATAAATAAACATTACATGTGATCCTTTGAAGATTTGAAAAAAAAAAGGTATGTTCAGATTTGAGCGAGTAGTTCCTTCCGTTTCTGCAGGTATGTTCCGTCTTTCATACCACCTCCTATGGCAACCAAGGGAAAAGATTATGAGAAAAAGGTAATTGTGCTTGATGAATTTGCTGCATAATTTCCTTTTGTTCCACAGAGGACTAGCTGGGCTATGGCTTACCATTATTTTCGTTATATGACATTTCCAGGAGGAGGAGAGGCCAAAGGAGAAAAAGAAAGAGAAAGAGAAAGGGAAGTCACGGAATATTGATCATTTCATGGAAGAGTTGAAGCATGAGCAAGAAATGAGGGAAAGGCGTAATCAAGAGCGTGAAAATTGGCGTGACGGCCATCATAGTGATATCTCTGATGTAAGTAATTTCTTCTTGTTTTTTTGTTATTTTTTCCCTGTGTAAGACTGTTACATATGATCAGGTCGTATCTCATTTCTACTATTCTTTTATCTGAAAAAATGATGTGAAATCTCTATATTGTATTTCCTCTCATAGTTGTCACGGCGAGTCATGGCGGTAGCCGACTGCCTGGACGCTTAGGCTAGCGCCATGACGTCTGTATGGCGACAAGCCGTTTACAATGTGCAATTTATATATGATTTATTTTACTTAATAAGTATATTGGTAATAAAATTTCATATACATTAAAACTCAAAACATAACACTATGGAATAACATTAAAGGCATACTTATGTAAATACTTAGTAATAACAATCTAAAAACAAAACACTTGATATTAAAAATTAGTAAAAGAAATGAAGAATTCAACAAACACCACAGAGAAAATAAAGTTGCAACCAACCATCACAAATATGTAGTCTGATAAAGATGTGTCGAATCCGATTACTAATAAGTTTTTTAGGGTTTTATTTCCTTTCTCCCTGGTTTTTAATCAATGGGTCATGGGTTAATGGATCAGAATTGTAAAATACTTTGATTGAGTCAGAATGCGTGCATCATGGCGTCGCCAAGGCGTTCAAGGCATCGTCAAGGCGTCTCAAGGCGCACGCCTTAGCAGCTCCACCTCAAGGCGCCCATTGCTGTATTATTTTTTCATCGCCTGGACGCCTAAGCGACGTCTTAACAACTATATTTCCTCTTTGCTTTAATTTGTATAGATGTACATTGCTACAAGGTTAGCTTCTTGCTTATTGATTGGAGAAGTTCTCTATGGATTCTCAGATCATTTGGAAGGAGTTGACATGACATTTTCTGTGTAGATTTTTTTTAATTTTAATTTTTATAATGTTTATCTTCAGCAGATTATGCTTATATCCATATTTCCCAATCTTTCTCAGCCATCTAGCAGATTTGACGAGCTACCCGATGATTTTGATCCGAGTGGAAAGCCTGGCTCATTTGATGATGGAGATCCACAAACTACAAACCTTTATGTTGGGAATCTGTCACCCCAGGTTGACTAATGTTTTAAAATTTGATTTTCTTATACATTTGTTCTTTGATGCTTTGTTGCTACAGATACTAAAAATAGAAAGCTAATCTTTTTATGTTGTTAACCATAATCTAGGTGGACGAGAATTTTCTTTTGCGTACTTTTGGAAGATTTGGGCCTATTGCTAGTGTGAAAATTATGTGGCCCCGGACAGAAGAGGAACGGAGACGACAAAGAAATTGTGGTTTTGTAGCTTTCATGAACAGAGCTGATGGACAGGCTGCTAAAGATGAGATGCAAGGTTAAACCTCTTTACCTTTTTTCAATTTACACTGCAATTGTTTGTTGATTTAACCTAGCGGAAGGGGAAATTAAATTCATGCATTCTGCCAATGATCGAATTTTTTTTGTTTAGTGCCATTTTGATTGACTCAAGAATTCATGGTGCAGATGACAAAAAAATTGGCATGTCGAAATATGAAGTGAAATCTATAAATAGTGAAAATACAAATAACATGTTACTTGAATATCTCACGCTTATGCATTGATCTTCAGCTGAAGAAGACTCTAGTTTAGGAGTGAACAGAAGGACAAACAAGTCTTTAGAACATTCTCAAATTATGTTGTGGTTTATAAGATAAATCAACTAATCAAGTATGAATATCCTTTCTTCTGATAGATTTTTTTTTTAATTTTCAAAATGTTGCCAAGGAGAGAAAAGGTACATTAATGATTACAAGAATCCATCTTAAGGGCAAATGGGTAAATTAAATATTGGAAATATTCAAAGAAAGACGAGTACTTCCGGTGAACATCTGTCCTCAATGTTCTAAAAGGCGGGCGGCGGGCGGCTAGGGGGTCCTAGCGCCTGGGGGCCTAGGCGGGTTTTTTTATTTTAAAGACAATTTTAATATTTTATCTTACATTATTCTGACAAAACAATAATATAAAGCAAAACAATCTATAATAAAGATAATAATTAAATTATAGAATTAGTAGTAATTACACTTAAGTAGTAAGATATATATATATATATATATATATATATATATATATATATATATACATTGCTTGAAATAATTAAATTATAGAATTAATGTTACTAGTAAGTAGTATCTTGATATGATCTTCATATATATAATTATATACGTACTTCTTCTAACTCAAAAATTTAAATAAATGTTATTTTAAAAAATTAGTGTGAAGTTTATTGAATGAGACATTTGATATTATTAATTATGAAATTATTTTTATTTGTGTAATTTTCAAAATTGAGAACATAAAGAAAATGACAAATACCATATACTAAGTATGATTAACATATCTTTTACTTATTAGTTTTATTCATAAACAAAATTGGTATTAAATAATAAAATTTAAAATTTTAAGAATTCAATTCAATATTAAAACTTAAGAAACTAAACATAAATTTAAGAATTATATTGAATTAAACTAAATATTACAAATGTATCATCATTTATATAATTTGAAGTTGGTACAAGTTCAAAAATTTACAGCTATAATAAAATTATCCATTTTGACTTGATTTTGTTCACTTCTTATTATGATTTGATATGCTACAACTTGCATTAAGAATATGATAAATCATTAAAAAAATAAATATATCAAGATCTGGTTTTGGTAGTAATTTAAAAAAAAATAAAATCTCCGCCTAGGTCCCGCCTGGGTCTCGCCTTCCCACCTATGCTGCCTTCCCGCCTTCCCGCCTAGCCCACCTAAGCCGCCTAGGCACCGCCTAATTGGCTGGAGCGTTTTTTTTCACCGATTTGGCATTAGGCGTGGCGCCAGGCCCCCGCCTAGCACCTAGGCGGCCGCCTAGGCCGATTTTTAGAACACTGTTTGTCTTATAAATTCTCCCATAGCTGAGGCATAGACATAGCTGAGGCATAGACAGACACCAGTTGATCTCCTAGAAAATGAAAGAGAAGGTAACTAATCTAGAACTTTCACATGTTATACATGAATTACGTATTGGTATAGTGGGTATTTTAATATGTTGTTTCAAGAGGAATTCCAAACCGAGTCTAAGAATTAACAAGCTAATATAATAATCAGCGACTATTTTATTATCTTTTCTCTTACCTAATTTACCCTTCCTCTCCAGCTTCTTCTGAACTCTAACATTTCCATAAGAATTAGAATGCCTTGTTTTGATTATGGGCTTCAATCCTCAACTTACTTTCAAAATATGTCATTCTTGTACAGAAGGATGGGAAATGTCATTAACCATTCTTAGCTCTTGTTAATTGAGCTGGACAAACTTCTTTCTGTTTCAATATATTTCAACCATCACCGGACATTTTAAAAGAACTTTGCTTCATTTTCTTGCATGGCTTTGGGCTTCTGCAATCATTTAGAGGACTTGGGGCTTCACACTTTTCCTGGGACATAATTCTGCGTTTTTAATTTCTTTGAATTTTCTGCTTTCCATTTTGGAGGACTTGTTATCCTCCACTAATGTAATCTTCTTCCCTATTCTAACGAATTATGTTTTTGATATTAACAATTGTAGAACCTGGAAACAAATGAGTTTATGAATCTGAAATAGAGCTGACCTTTTATTTCGAAATGCTACGAACCATTACTATTGAGGTTTTTTTTCTTGACAGTAACTCTGGAAAGAGTCTAGACAATTAAAATTTAGTACATTAATATGTAGAAATTGGCTCATTAATGTGCATAATTGAAATGGATATAGAAAACTTATCCAACGGATGAAATAAAATTATATCTACAAATTGAAGAAAAATGGATGCATTTGGTTTCTGTTAGAACCTACTGACATACTTGACTAAGTCACTAAAGTGTTTGTAATTCATTAGAACATAAGTTTTGAACACTTAAGAATTAGATAATTGTTTTCTATCTGGTTCAGTGGCTTTATCATCTGTTTGTATATGGACATAAAATGCATTTGACATATTGCAGTTATGGGAAACAGTAAAAGAAAAAATAGGGACTAATGATGTGTTTACGTACGTAAAAATACTACTTTTGAAATACAGGAGTGGTTGTTTATGAACATGAGCTGAAGATTGGGTGGGGTAAATCTGTCTCGCTTCCATCACAAGCACTACCTGCTCCACCGCCAGGACATATGGCTATCAGGAGTAAAGAGGTTTGTTACATTTGGTCTATGTAATTTATAAATTCACACATATACCATATGCATTGTTTTCCCCTTGACTAATATTAGATGTTTATAAATTTTTCTTTTCAATTTGATAAATGATTTTAATCCATATTTTTGTAATATTTTTGGTTGTATAAAACATATGGCAAGTTGTACTTTGTGGCTTATGATACAAAGCTAAGGATATATACTTTGTGATTGACAGGGTGCAACTGTTATATTGTCCGGTCCATCTGGTCCTCCTGTGACTTCTGTTCCAAGCCAGAACTCTGAGCTGGTATATTAACTTGGTTACTCTACTCTTCTTTATTTTTTAGTTTTAATTTAACAAGTAACGTGGAATCATGCAGTTGTATGCCTTCTGAAAGACTAACCATTAACCAGTAAATTAGTATCCTATACTGGATTGGTGCTGAATTTGGAAATCTGGATCTTTTTACCCATGTTCTTGTACTTGTTGCATGGATGATAAAGATTAATGGCATCTGTATGAGGGGAAGAATTGAAAATTATATTCTAACTAAAAATTAAATAAAAGAAAGAGAGCTAAAAATAGTGTTCTTATTACATATACCAGAATAGAAATATTGTAAAACATTTTCTCCTTCAGCCACTGGGTTCTTAGTACTTGATGTTTTCATATTTATTTACTAAGAAGCATGGACACTGATACACGGTGTATCACAATAGACTTGCAGGGTAAATTCTGTAAATGTAGAATACTATATTGGTGAGGGTATGTCAATAAAGACGCAACTTGTCTGTGTAGAAAATTAAAGAATAACCCAACACATTTTTTTAAGGATATATCTGATTATATATGTTTGCCATATGAAACATAATATCATTTTGAAATTTTATAATCCACAGAGAATTGATAAGTAGATTTAGTAATTTATTCTAAAACTTCTTATTTTTAGAATGAAATTGTTATTGATCACTTTATTTGGTTACTAGGTACTTACTCCTAACGTGCCTGATATCACTGTTGTTCCACCTGATGATGATCATCTTCGCCATGTAATTGATACAATGGCTCTCTACGTTCTTGATGGAGGTTGTGCTTTTGAGCAAGCTATAATGGAGAGAGGTCGTGGTAATGCTCTTTTCACTTTTTTGTTTGAGCTTGGATCGAAGGAGCATACATACTATGTTTGGAGGCTTTATTCCTTTGCTCAGGTACATTCTGTTATCCGGAAACTGATGTACAGGCTTTGCAATTCCATAGGAGTCTTAGCTTTTTCTTCCCCTAAATCTCATTATTATCTCTTGAAATAGAGACTTGGTGGTTTATCTTAGTTTGTGAGGTAAACTGGCAAAGATAAAAGCTGTCGTATTTGTAACTATTATCATAATATTATTTTCATTTGGGGTTCATTACATTTGACTTAATGTGTTTCTGTATAGCTACATGTAAAACCCTCGACATCTCAAAACATCAAACATATTTACCTGTGTCAGTGTCTCCCAATGGCTTAACATCCTAATTGGCACCATATCAGTCCTTTATACTGCGTTTGGATTAATGGAATGGAATCAATGTAGGAATGGAATAGAGAAGGGAATTGAATGTAATGAGTCATTCCACAACTCCTCTTAAGGAATGAAAACATCAGTTTGGTAGGAATGATTAGTTCGCTAAGTAGACTCCCTCTACCGAGGGGCAGGAAAGGAGGATGGAATTAATGTGCTACCTTCTCCCCAAGGCCTCCTCGGTCCTCAAGGTTCATACCCAAACACCTCTTAATACCCTCATCATTCATTCCATTCTTATGGAACAACCAATTTTTTTTTTCATTCCATGGGAATTAGCCATTCCATTCCCCCTTTGATATATGTAATCCAAACACAACATTAGGGAATGAATGTCTTTGCTTCCTTTCCTCTATTCCTTGTTTTCACTTGATAGATTTACACTGTGAAGGTTATTTAAAATGTAGTAGACGTTTTATTTTTCTAAGCTTGGCTTTTGAAATAATTAGCAAATTTATCATTCATTTAATAAGATACTAACTCAATCAACCATTTATACATTCCCTTATGAAACCAACAAAAGCATCAAGTCAGTTGAGTTACTTGAGTAAACTCTCCACCTTATTTTTTCAAAACTCATTATGTAACAGTTAACTATCCCAGACATGTTTCAACTTAGCATTGCTGCTCATAACAGTTCTCATATATATACATATATTACTCCCTCCGTTTCAAAATATAAGATCAATTTTGACTTTTTAAGTAAATCTGAGATATTATCAAATTCAAAATTGATATTAAATTATTGATCCATTTAACTTTAGAGTTTAGGCAATACAATCATGAAATTTATAAACTATCTAAAAAGTAATACTAATTACGAAATTTATTATTTTCAAAGTTAAATGAATAGCATCAATTTTGTATTTGAAAATAGGGCTGTAAATAGATATTTTCGGATGCGGATACAGATATATCTCGTATATCCGCATCCGTATTTGGGGAAAAAAATTTAATATCCGTATTTGTATATCTGATGGATGTGCGATATAAAATATCCATATTCGTATCCGATGTATAATATTCTAATACTGATATCATCCATATTCGTTTTGCAGAATATAATATGGATAAATATATAAAATATTCGTATATTTGCATCGGTTCAAAATAAAATTTTAAAGTTTAATTTTAGTTTTTAAAATTCTTGCACAATTTTAATTTAATAACCAAAAAGTTATTCACTTAATCAACTAATAATAGAAATGATGTATAATCAATTAAATAAAATAATAAAACTAGATATAATATCCATATATAGTTTTTTATATATCGTATTTCATAAAATAGCTATAAAAGATGTATAATCAATTGATGCTAATATTTTCATATATTGTATACCAATACTTAGTAAGGGATTTATATATGTGTATATATGTATGTATATTGATATTACGGATAATAACGGATACGAATATGCATATATCTATATCCTCTTTGGATGAAGACGAGTACAAATACGGATAATATTCGCTTTATACGGAGAATATCCATTTTGACGCAATTACGGATACGAATTTTTGAAGCTCGGATATTTCGGACTCCATTTACAACCCTATTTGAAAATTTCTCGAATTGTCGTAAAAAGTCGAACATGATGACGGAGGGAATATAAAGAAAAAGTTCTCTGACACAAATTTATATAGACAAACATATAAATATGTATTTGTATGTGTGTGTGTGTATGTATCAATGCACATGTATAATTGGAAAATCAGGAAGAGGAAAACACTGATCTACCGTCATTCCAAGAAATTCTTTTACCTTTTAGTTTAGGAAACCACTATTGAAACCTGAGTAATTTGCACAAGTAAGGTATACAAAGAAAACAAAAGCGGGTCATGTAAAAATAGGCATGTTTAACAATGATTTTTGATTCACTTTGTGACAGTGTGTGTTTGCTTTTATTTCGTTTCACACGTGGGAGCTTGTCAAGGACTTCCTTTGTTAGATCTGATAGGGATTGGCGGTGGTGCTTAAGTAACACTAGGATACTTTTTCAACTTGTTTTGCTTTCTTTTGGTTTTCATTAGGGAGTACGTCTTGTCCTCCTCCTGCATTGTAATTCCTTTATTTCATCTTCAATCAAATCTTCTCCTTTTGTCTAAAAGGGAAAAAATTAATTTAGAATAGACATGCACAAAACCTGGCATGGTATGCAAGAATTAATAATCTGGGTTAAGTAAATGCATCCTTGGGTGTAAAAGTCCATGGACCACTTCTAATGGCAGGAAGCGGAAGAGACATGTGCAACTAAGCCTGCTGAAACTCAACTTTACCAACCCAGGAGATTCGCTGTAGTTTATACAGAGAATTATTTGTTGTTCAAGTACATTCTGTAGCAATAAGCCAGTACAATAATTAAACGAAAAGCCATTTTAGTGTTGGATGGTTCAAATACAACATAGCTCAAGTTCGCTATTAACTTTCATAATGTTATGGGTCATGACTTAGAGGTTGCATATCTTACTTTATCATCAGTGAACAATCATCAAATATAAAAGTTATACATATCTATTTTTCCTCGTGTTGAGATTTCAAATAGTTCTCTTTGTGTTTATTTGATGTGTAGTTAAATGCTAATGAAGAAATTTGGTTTTTATATAATTTCAGGGCGATACGCTTCAGCGGTGGCGAACTGAGCCTTTCATCATGATAACTGGTAGCGGGAGGTAATACATAATTTTTTTAGGTTTTGCTAAATGCCTTTGCTTTTAAACTAGAGTTACTTCAGATTTTTACTGTCTTTCAGTTTTCAAAAAAAATACCATGGACCACTTCATATAATTTTACAACATGATTCTGTTTTAATTCAGATGGATACCACCCTCTCTGCCAATAGCAAAAAGCCCAGAGCATGAGGAGTCTGGGTCTACATATGCTGCCGGTAGAAGCAGGGTATTTTTTTTATCTTTCATCCTGTTGTACTCTGTTCAGCTTGTTTTGGATAAACAAAATTTCCATCCGTCATTGTGTTATTACAAGAGAAGATTTTTCTTCCAATATTGCAATCCCTAATTCCAATAAACTTCTATAGCGTGTAGAGCCCGAACGATCACTGACAGATGCACAGCGAGAAGAATTCGAGGATATGCTCCGTGCCTTGACATTAGAAAGAAGTCAGATAAAGGAAGCTATGGGTTTTGCATTGGATAATGCTGATGCTGCTGGAGAGGTAATTGCGATACTAATGCGTTTCTGTTTGCTTACTAGGATCAGGTTAATATGGGTGGACCTATTGTTTAAGTAATCATTTTTTACTCAATTTTCTATTGATACATGTTTTGATATGATACTTTCTACTACCTCCAATCCACAAAAATTTCTATTTGCAAAATTTTCAAATATTCAGGATGTATTTTAGTTCCATGTACCCTTAAAATTGTTAGTTAGTTTAGTAGTGATGGCGTGATAATGAACTTGTGATGGTAAACTTGGGGACATTTTGTCATTTTATACTACTATCACTAAAAAGATGACTCTTTATGTGGAATAATTTTTTTTAGCAAATGAGACTCTTTTTGTGGAACAAATGGAGTATTATTTATCAACTTCACTGAACCATTGTTTATCTAATGCCACCTTCTAATCTCAATTTCATTTTGGAATGGCATGCTAATGATAACATATAAAATGCCACGTGTTTGCTTCTCTTTAAAGAATATTTGAGCCATACTTCCAAGAAATTAGAATTTAACCAAAGAAAAGAAAATAGAGGAATCCAGGGTCAAATATTGGAGGGATTTGAATAAGTTCCTTATACAGTTCTCATGCATTGCAGATTATTGAAGTTTTAACCGAGTCCTTGACTCTTAAAGAAACTCCTATTCCAACTAAAGTCGCAAGGCTCATGCTTGTCTCCGACATTCTTCACAATAGTAGTGCTCCTGTAAAGAATGCATCTGCTTACCGCACCAAATTTGAAGCAACTTTACCGGACATGGTGGAGAGCTTCAACGACTTGTATCGTAGTATCTCAGGAAGAATCACTGCTGAGGCGCTTAAA
This sequence comes from Panax notoginseng, assembly GCA_016801055.1. Classification (NCBI taxonomy): domain Eukaryota; kingdom Viridiplantae; phylum Streptophyta; class Magnoliopsida; order Apiales; family Araliaceae; genus Panax; species Panax notoginseng. The sequence goes on from CM029020.1 coordinate 140,986,682, forward strand.
GTAAGTATTGTCCAATTTGCTTCCCCATGTTTATTATATCTTGGTTGCTTTTTTGATTTGTTGTTGGATTTAAGAGTAATGTTGCCTCTCATTCTGCAGGAACGAGTCCTCAAAGTTCTTCAAGTATGGGCTGACTGGTTTCTATTTTCGGATGCATATGTGAATGGCTTACGAGCTACTTTTCTTAGATCTGGGAGCAGTGGGGTGATCCCTTTCCATTCCATTTGTGGCGATGCACCAGAGCTAGAAAACAAAAATAGCCCTGACGATGCTAGTGACGGAATAAAGACCAACCAAGATGGGGCACTGGCAATGGGAAAGGGAGCAGCTATGAAGGAGCTGTTAAGCCTTCCGCTTGGTGAGCTTGAAAGACGCTGCAGACACAATGGATTATCTCTTGTTGGTGGTAGAGAAACAATGGTTGCGCGATTGCTTTATCTGGAAGAGGCAGAAAAACAGAGGGGCTATGAACTCAATGATAACTTGAAATATGCACACAAACATTCAAGTTCTGGTAGATACCCTAGTGGCCAGAAAGAAACAAACGTTGAAGTGGAGGCAGCGGGTTTGTCAAAATGGACTCGTAATGGAGAGGATGAGTTGCCATCAAAAGGCAAAGATTCTGGACTATTTAATTCAACCATTCCTATCCCACAACCTGAACCTAGAGCCTTCACAAATATAGGGAAAAATGAGCCTGTATTGACCGCGTCAAAGTGGGCTAGAGAGGACGATGAAAGTGACGATGAACTAAAGGCAAGTACTAGGGATCTGGGGCTAACTTATTCATCTTCTGGGAGTGAGAATGCGAGTGACAATCTTAGTAAGGCTGTGGAGGTGGAGCTGGCAACTGATGCAAGCAGTTCAGTGCATCCTGAAAGTGGAATCAATGAAGAACTGAGGTTTGATATGCTGCATACTATGTCTGATGCTATAATTTAGTTGTTTCTACCAATAGTTGATTTCAGGCATTTCATGAGATGCTTTATTTCTTTTTTTCCATATATACCATCATAAGGTTCTATAGTTTATAGTTTTTTACTTCAAACTGGGTTTAGGTTTGTTGCATAAATTGATTCTCGTTAGTCCACTTGTAGGTGGGATGATCCGAATTATTGATATTACCATATCACTGAATAGTCAAGTTCTTGTTATCGCTGTTGGCTGCTGACATTGTGTTCAATTCTGCTTTATTTTCTTGGAGGTTGGGTGTTCAGGATAATCTATATTCAAACTGATCTTTACTTCACATATTATCTTAAATAAAACTTGGAGATATCATTTGCATCTTCCCCTCTACCTAAGTCTTCTAGATTTAGGTTATGGGACACCTTGGAACATGCCCTCATACTGTTTTTTGTTTGGTGTTTGACTGATTCTCTATTTGCAGACAAAAGTTAAGACGCCTTGAGGTTGCTTTGATTGAATATCGTGAATCTCTCGAGGAGAGGGAAATCAAAAGTTTGAGTGAAATTGAGAGAAAAGTTGAGGTCCATCGGAAGCGGCTACAATCTGAATTCGGTTTATTAGATTCTAATGAAAATTCTCCTGACAACAGTAAGTAAAAGCTTATTTGTTTTTGGTTGATTAAGTATGCTATTATTAGAAGATAGGATTGGGTGATATCACATTCTTATAATTTTAATGGGTTACAAATTTCCATAGTTGTTTCTTGTTTGTGCTTTGTTCGCAATATGAATAGGATTTTAAATATGAATCTGCTAAATGTGACCTTTTGTTCTATTGCATTCTATTATAGATTTAGATATGATTGAAATTTTTGTTTTGTTCTATTAATTGAAATACCATCAGTAGTTCGACTATGCAATTATACTCAATTATCTATTTATTTATTTTGGATGAAGTTTTGTACATCTTGCAGACCAATCTCATATTTAAGAGTTTCATTCTTTAATTGTTTTAAAGAGGAGGGATTAAAGGAGACTTTAAGCCAATTCTACAAGGCTAAGCAAGAAATTTCTTTAGAAAGGGCTTGGACCGGTACAACCGGTTCGGTCCGGTATATACCTGACCTTTAAAATTGCTAATCAGAACCGGTATCGAAAACCGGTTTGTACCGAACCGGTTTTCTTTGTCCGGTTCATCTTGAAAACTGGAAAAACTGAATATTTTGAACACTCCTACACATGGCCTATATTGTCCTAGAATTCACTGTGGGATATGAGTGATCAATACAAAGTAGGAAAGTAGGCAAATATCTGAAAAACAGAATGCCTTGGCTTCCTCCTTTAATGTTGAGTCAACTCCTTAATGGATTCATATGTACTGTTTTAGATATATATTTTTACGGCAAAACTAATGATTTAGCCACTGTAGTTAGCAAGTTTTACTTAATATACCACTGAATTTGTAATTTTTTAAATTACCTCATTAAACTAACTATTATTTTGCAATTGTGTCATCTGTTATATCTGAGCTGACATCTGTTAAATTCTTTCGGCCATTATCCTATGTGGGCGTGCAAAAGAAAGGAAAAAAGAAAGGAATATGACATGGCATATTACCCAGCAACCAATTTCTTTAAAAAATTTAAATCTGAAGCCTAAAAATTTGACTCTGACATTTCCTCTCCATTATATTACCAGGAATCAACAAAATCTGGATTAATATAATTTATAAATGCCATTGGTAACCAAATTAAAACAAAAATAATAATCAAACCTCAAACTTTATAGTATTTAAGTACAATAATTACTCGACTACTGGAACAATATAAATCTTCAACGGCAATAAAATGTTTTTGTGACATTAAAGAATTTAAACAAATCACCATTTTCTAAACTCAATCAACAATTTTCTATGTAGATAGAAATACTAATAAAAAATAGTATAAATCTATGAATATAGGAGAGAATCAAGTTGATGAGGAGCAGGCGCCGAGAGAACGGATTTGACTATGAGAAAAGAAAAGAGAAGTATGAATGCTTGTTTGTGAATAAGCATCTTTGTTGCCATTGTTGAGTATTTGGGATTAAGGATCTGCCGAGTAAAAGCAACCAACCAGCCATGACAGGGACCCCCACGCGTTGCCCCTAACCAGCAAAACACCGGCGAACATGTCGGCTAACCATATCAGATCAGCAGCAACAGAAGCAATCATCACCAACGCAATCCCCCAGATCCAGAATTCGATGATTACCCAGATCCAGATCCAAACTCCTTCAAACCAGATCCAACACTGATCCAAAGAAACAAGGAGAATAATAGCGGCCCAGGATCCGGCCAATCAAACAAATCAGAAGAAAATCAGACCTTAAAATCGACAAAATATATATGATTTCTGATGATAAACACCAGAAAGCTCAGTTAAATCCATTTGAAATAAATCAAAACAGATTTAAAAGAAAGAGAGACCAATTTCATGTAGAAAATAAGCCATGTCGTTTTTTTTTCTTTTGCATTTCCACGTAGCATAATGGCTGAAAGGATTTAACAGCCGTCAGCTCAGAGATAACAGAATGGTTCAATTGCAAAATAATAGTTAGTTTAATGGGGTAATTTAAAAAATTAAAAGCTCAGTGGTATAATCAGTAAAACTTGTCAACTACCTACAGTGGCTAAATATTTAGTTTGGCCATATTTTTACTATATTTTCCCTAATGAATATTTGTTTATAGGATCACCCCATATCGGTTGTATGGGCAACTTGATGTGGATTGATATGGTCTTTGGCTCTCCCTTCATAACAACTAGCGTTTGGGGATGGGGCTTTTTTTTGGCCGATTGGGAAAGGAAGCCATTTTTTCCTTGAAGTGAACTATATTGTTGTATGCTCAACCTAGAAATAACCATCAACGTATTGGGTTGCGGATTCCTCCTCAATCAGTAGTCGATTCCAACCCGGGGAACTAGACGTCTTCGGTTTCGAAAGAGAGCATCAGTAATTTATTTAAACCACATTTTGAGTCAAATCCACAAAGCATGGTCTATAATATGTCTAGAAAATTTTTATGTGCTTACTTTTGGTCCTCTTGAGTTAAATTCTGACTTAACCCCCCGTACTGTTTAATATATAGTTATATATATAATGTATGTATCTATGTATGTATGCATGTGTATATAACTTGATCCATGAAATTAAATTCTTTTTTTTAACATTCTTCTTCGTCGTTGTGGTCCTTGTGGATATACAATGGTTCTAAAAATATATGTATAGTTTTTCAATTTATTTCACCCAAAGAGCTTGGCCTCTATTAACTTAGATTTCTGGATCCACCTGTGCTTGGCTCTACGGCCCTACCTCATCCGAGCATGTGCTAATTTGCCTCGATCTTTATTTCCGCATAATTGTGAGCTCAGCTTCGTAAGTTTGTAAAGAATTGCTAATGACAAAGCTTTGAGAAATTTTTGTAACACTACAGTTTAGGAAAATCATATTTCATGACATAAAACTTAGCAAATATACCTTCAATGGTATTCAACATTAGAACTCTACAAAAATGGCTAAAATCTTTATACTTGATGAGAAGTGGGAGACGTGCTGTCCATGACTACAATCTTTATCTGAACCGCATATAACCTACATGTTATGAATTATGCCTAATTTGGTTGCCATGATTGTATTAGATTGTCCTTGTCGTCTCAAACTCTCAAAACTGGTTTCTTCACCTTTGGCTTTGCTCCCGTATAATGTGCTTTTGTTTTATGAATTCTTCTCCTTCTGATTCGGTGGTGTTCTTGAGTGATTTAGAGAATTCCCGACCTTTTAAGCTTTTACGTATATGTTTCAGAATATGCATATCAAATACTTTTAAAACTGCAGAAAGACTATCTTGGGAGAGGAGGGAGAGAAGAGACGAGTCCCGTGAATCATCGAGGAAGCGTCACCGCAGTCAGAGTCGAAGTGAAAGCCCCCAATGGAAATCATCTAACAGGGAGAGGGAGAGGGAAAATGACGGGGTCAGAGATAAAGAAAGACACCGAGATAGAGACAGAGCCCATAACCTAGAAAGAGCAAGGGACCGAGAGAAGAGTGGAAGCCGGGAGAGGGATGATGATAGGGACAGAGGCAGAGAAAGAGACAGGGACAGGAGGAGAAGGGTGAAATAAGATATTGTTGACACCTGGAAACAAAATTGGTCTTTAACCGGGATGAATTGAAGTATCAACTGCCCATTCTTAATTTCAGAGTTGGTTTCTACCATCGTGTTCCTAGTTTTTACATACTGTTAGCTTAACTTAGTATATTGTATTTTGATGTATTTTGTTTTAAAGAAAGGTTTAAATATAAATTACCACCCTAAACTCTTTGCCGTTTTTCACTTCGGTAATTGATCTTTTAATTTTTTCAATCAGATGATCAAGCTCATAATTTTTTCCACTTATGTTCAATTCTAGGTTAACATTTGATCATTGATTTGGATTTAGATTTGCATTTGATTGTACTTTGATGAAAAATGAGTGAAATATAGAAGGTTATTATAGTGATTTGACCTTTTTACCCAGACATTTGATAAATGCAAAAATTTATTTGAAATACTAGTTTTTAATTATACACAGGCATTGTTGATTAGCCTAGTCAGCAATAACGTCATCAATTTATGATGTGACAGGTACGAAAGTGAAAAAATTAATAGTTTAATGATCTTAATGAAAAAATTAAAAGGTTGATCACTAAAGTAAAAAAATATTAATAGTTTAGGACAGTAATTAATATTTAAGCCTTAAATGAAAAGAGTCCATTTGCAAATAAGATGTATTTTTGGTTGGCAAAAATAATGATTTAGTCATTATAGTTGGTAAGTTTTATTTAATTCATTACAGAACTTTTAATTTTTTTAATTATCCCATTAAAATAATTAAAATTTTACAATTGGGCTAGTCTGTTAACTCAAGTTAACTTCTGTTAAATTGATTTGAGTTTTTTTTCCTACGTGGCTTTTAAATAAAAAAGGAAAAATAACAAAAATGACATGGTTGAACACAGGTGGAACAACTTTTAAATCCTCCGCATTTCTCGATTATTGACAATTAAATGGTACAGGTGATCGAGCAGGTGTACATTGTTGGTGTTATACTGGAACTGAGCTTGATGATTCAATTCAAGAGGAGAGTGTGCTTGCAAGAAATTAAACACTGATGTTTCAATTTTATCTACCATTTCAAATTCACTTGCCAATTCAATTTCATCATTACCGGAATATTGTTGGAGAAACTTTCCGATCAATTTCAACAGCAAAAACAATGGGATTTGATTCTCAAACATCATTATATCCTGTGCTAACTTCCTCTCGGTTTCCCCTATAAGGCTAGGTTTGGGATTTTTATAACTATACATATTATTCAAATGATCAAACAAGAAGAGACCATCAGTAACGAAGATCAAAGCCAGGGTATCGCCATCAAGATCAATGTACTGATCATAAAATCCACGAATGACAAACTCAGATTCTTTAACTTTTTGAACCAAGAGCTCCTTGGAATTTGCGATTGGGCTGGCCGTGACTCGTGAGAACCCTTTTGCCCGCAACGAGTTTGTGGTTCTGCATCTTATATAAGTCTGGACGGAGATGATGATACGGGCCGAGGCCTATCTGGTGAAGGAAGTAAGGGTTTATGGCGGTTTAGGGTTTTGGGTATTGAAAGATGCAAACATCAATATCGATAATGGTATCTTTTTCTAGGTTTAGGGTTTCATTCATTTGGTTGAGTTAACAGACTAGCCATGTCATTTTTGTTATCCACCTGTGTTCAACCATGTCATTTTTGTTATTTTTCGTTTTCTGTTTAAAAGCCACGTAGGAAAAAAAATCCAAATCAATTTAACAGAAGTTAGCCTAAGTTAACGGACTAGCCCAATTATAAAATTTTAATTAGTTTAATGGGTAATTTAAAAAATTAAACGTTCAGTGGTGAATTAAGTAAAACTTGTCAACTATAGTGGTTAAATTATTAGTTTTGCCATTTTTGATTTATATTCAGACCAGACCAATCCCAAGCACAACCAGACTTTTTCAGGCTAGGCCGGTTCAGTCCAACGGGCATCAGGCCTAATGTGCACCCCTACCAGTACTGTGCATGGATAAATGTATAGGAAAATAAAAACTTGCTTCCTATTTCTTGGAACAACATAAGATGTAATGATATTCCTATGCTACAATCGATTAAAACTTGGTTATCTAAACACTTCTCCATGAAGGACTTGGGACAAACATCCTATATTTTGGGGATAAAGATCTATAGAGATAGATATAAAAGGATGCTTGCTTATCCCAAGGAACGTACATTGATTCGATGCTAAAGAAATTTAGCATGGAAGATTCCAAAAGAGATCTTATGCCGATGAGCCATGGAATACATCTCTCCAAGAAACAGGTTCCAAAGACACCTGAGGAGAGAGACCATGTGAATAAGATTCCTTATGCTTTAGCAATATGATCTATCATGTATGGTATGATATGTACTAGACCGGATGTCGCTAATGCACTTAGTGTAACAAGCAGATATCAGTTGAATCCAGGAGAACACTAGAAGGCAGTGAAAAATATCTTAAAGTACTTAAGAAGAACTAAGGATGTGTTTCTTGTCTACGTTGGGTTTGAATTGAAACTAGAGGGCTTTACAAGCTCCAGTTTTCAAACGGACCAAGATGACAGTAAATCCATTTCGGGGTATGTGTTTACCTTGAATGGTGACGCAGTAAGTTGGAAAAGTTCCAAACAACAAACAATTGCTGATTCAGTGACAGAGGCAGAGTACATAGCTGTAAGTGAGGCTGTAAAGGAGGCTGTTTAGATGAAGAAGTTCATAACCGAACTTGGAGTGGTTCCTAACATTAGAGGAGCAGTACCTTTATTCTGTGACAACACCGGAGCTATTGAGCAGGCTAATGAACCCAGGTCTCATCAGAAATCCAAACACGTGTTGTGCGATTTCATTTGATTAGAGAAATCATTGAAAGAGTAGATGTCACCCTGTAGCGTGTGGACTCTCAAGACAACATTACAGATCCATTTACTAACGCGTTAACACAACAATAGTTCGATCGTCACTTAGAGAAGATGTGTATAAGATACCATGACGATTGACTTTAGTGCAAGTGGGAGATTGAAAGTAGTATGCATACAAGCCAATCATGTATGATGATAAAGCATATACTTTGTAATCAATCTTATTTATTTATTAATAAAAGAATTATTTATTAAAGGCATTTAATTATCTACATGGTGCTGTTTTAATAATATGTGATAAACCCATAGTTTTAAGCAATACTTTTAGAATCATGATGAATCATGCTGATGAGATCTAAATTCTTAGATAGCTTAAAACTAAAATGTTCCCAATCAATGGATTACTAAAAAGGGATTAGTGAATCTGGATAGATTGGTACATACGTTGCTTGCTCATTGTATGGGGATGATTGATCTAATGATCATTTGTGTAGAGACACTAAAGTAAATATGTAGGTGCTTATTAGAGAATAAGTTCACTGAACGTGACTCGCTAAGAAATACCTAATGGAGTTTTACTTGCCTGTCAATAGGAATTCATGTAGTGATAGTAGTACAAGTGATCCTTAGACTTGAGATCAGCATAGTATCTTGTGTATAACGAATTATATTTTGACTTATTCCTTAAGACCTTTGGGTATATCAAAGGGTATGCTTGGGTGTAATAAGTTATATATGGAGATAATAAATGATCAATAAAGAATCTACCACTTCTAGTAAGAGAAATGTCCTATGTGATTCGATAAATGACAACCAAAAAATTCTTGGCCAATGTGAAATAAAATTAGAAAGTAGTTTCTAATTTACATTTATTCGGAGTTGTGCATTTGGGAATCGAAATACATATAATTAAATAAAATAAGACTTGAAAGTAATTTCATGTCTTATATTTAATTGGGACATTGTATGGTGGAAGGATTGAATTGTATGATAACTATTTACTCAAAGGTTCTTTTATGATTAATGTTGAAATCTATATTATCTGAAAAGTCGTTAATCGCTAAGGAGGCTTATCCTTATTGTAGAATAAATATTATTTATTTAAATAAATTAATACGTTTAATTTATTTATTTAAATGAGATTATAATTGTTCTAATTGATTTATTCACAACCGGTTTAATATGGAGAACCTAAATGGTCACACCATAAAAGGAAGAATAATTATATAAGAAGTTAATGACATAATCGTAATAATATGTTAAGTGTATTTAATTTAATCTATGGTGATAGAGTAAATTAAATAGCTTAATATTTATTATTTAATATTTTAAAAATATTAAATATAAATTAATAAGAGAAGTCTTATTAATATTATTACAATTATTATTATTTTAATTTCTAAAGGAGTTTAGGAATTAATTTTAATATAAGTACTCTCATTTATTCCTATAAGATTAGGAGACAAATTAATTAAAAGGGTTTAATTAATTATCCTTAATAAGATTAGAGAACCTAATTAATTAAAGGAGTTTAATTAATTAGATAATACTCTAATTTAATTATATTAAAAAGGGTTAACTGATATTTTTATAAGAGGAGTCTTATATCAGATATCAATATACGTAATTCTAATAGTTGGAGAGTACACTCTTTTTCTATACAGATAGAAAACTAGGGGTTTAGCCAATACACCCTTCTTCTTGATTCTTATTATTCCTTGGTGGATCACCTTTAGAGGCCAAACGCTTGGGTGGCTAACATTTATCAAAGGAAGGAATCTACCTGGAGATTCAAGGAGATCGCGGAGAAGTAGGAGTTGAACTCGTACTTGTGGAAGCTCGTATCTACAAGGGTATGATTCTATAACTTCTTATTCTTGATTTTAATTAATAACATGCATAAAGGATGATCTGCGTAATTGGTTTATGAAATTTTTTAAAATGTGATTTTGCCATGCTTCCCTTTATTTTGCAATTTGATTACGTCTTTGATTTTCACAAAATCTAACAGTCTTTCTCTAACAGATTGCATAGGGATTTTGTAATAATGGAAAAATCCTTGATGAAACGCCTGTAGAACCCTGCGTGACCGAGAAAACTACGAACTCCTTTTTTCCTAATTTACGCACTAGCAACTACACACAAGTATAAGTGATCAAATAGTAATATAATGGCAAGCAAGGTATTGTCCCATAAGGATTGTGTGTAAATAACTATCAATTACTAATTTTGTATTTAATTAATTTTATTAAACAAATATCTCAAATTGTTGTATTTTTAAAACTAAGTTATACTAAATTAACTATTCACTAACTACCAAGAATTTGGATTCAGGATAAAAGATTGAAGATTGAAATTTTCCTTGATGATTACTTCAATTTTATCACTTCCTGTTAAATTACGTCAATTATATCAGATTATTAATCAAGAACTCATTAATATCTATAAACACATCTCGATGATTTTATAAACAAATCTATCTAAATCCAATAAAGATTAGAATTAAATAAAACACCCTAGATAATTAACTCATTATATCTCTATGTGAATTAGAATTAAAAATGATTTAAAGCTCTGTTTCTCATAAGATTACATATGAAATATAAGTATATCTATATCCTATACACAAATTATGGATTCCAACTTAAGTAGAAAACACAATCATATGCTATTATATCCAGATCTAAATCTATACTCAATCTCTCAATTTTATATAGATTACCACAATAATTGTTGATCAGACAATTAAGCAATTAAGCATATGATATGTAACGCCCCCAAATTCAGGTACTTGAAACCCGAACTCGGTGCTTTACGATACTATTTCTATGAGCGGAATAATACTAATAATAATAACAATAATATAAATATCAAACTTAACTTACATTTATCAGAGTCTAATCCCAAGTACGCAACCTTTACTACATTCTTTACATGTTATATAATACATATCATTATCTTAATACAGTCTAACTATTATAAAAGATACCATTAAACATATTCTGTTTGCTTTCCTTTTCACTTGTTCTTGTCTGAACCTTCAGGTTGATCACGCTTAGCTGAAAACATTTAAATTTAAAGCAAGAATGAGCATTTGGGTGCCCAGCAAGTAATAACAATTATAAATATAATTAGCTGAAAAAATTAAATGTTTTCTTTGTACATCACTTCTACAATAAATCAATAGTTGTGAAGTAAACTGAACCGATAATAATAACATAACAATTCTATATCACATTTTTGAAACTACGTAATGACTATAAATAGGGTTAAGGTGACATACTATGAACATTATTTTCAATTTTCGAATAGGTTTAGCAGAACTTCATCTACAAACTGTCATAACTTACGGGCGCGAGGGTTTACATCCTATGGGCCCTGTATTGATCAATACTGCATGCAAGAACGATTATTCTGTTGGAATCTCCTGTCTGTGCGTTTTACGCCGGATCTGGTTCCATTATTCATTATTCTGTCGAAATATCCTGTCTGTGCGTTTACGCCGGACCTGGTTTCATTATTTATTTTCCTGTTGGAATAACCTGTCTGTGCGGTCTATCACATGCATGGTGATTTCTTTTGTTATTCTATTCTTTATTATATTCAGTTGGTTAAAGTTTTGACTTTTATACTCCATGAAATTAGTGGAATATCCTTGATATTTGCGCTTCATCTAGTATCATTTCATGAAAATATTCTTCTGAGCATTCTTGAATTTTACTCCACAAAGCAGTATCATGTTGACAATTTGGACGTTATTGGTTCTTGGATAAATTATTTCTTGAACTTGTTTTATTGAATTCTTATATCATTGTCATCATCCTCATGTTTATATTCTGTTGAAAGTCATCTGTGGCCTGTAGTGCAAATATTGACTTGGTATGATAATGACCAGGGATTATTGATATAATCATGATCGTAATGTTACAAATGTTGTGGTAAAAGTCCTAATTGGCCTGTAGTGCATTGATGGACATTGGTTGGCATGATCATGACCATTAATGAATACACAAATATTCTTGGCCCGTAGTGCATGGATATTTGTGGTCGTGATACTAAAGAATATCCTTGACTGTAGTGCAAGGGTGATTCGATGATGTGGATTATTTTTTAAGCTGAGTTCCAGCGATAGAAGTCATGTAAAGCCTTTTAAATCATAGAAGATAGTAGATTTTATTCTCTACTTGACTCTTCTAATGGGTTGCTTGTTCCACTGTAGTTAAACTTGATGTTTATTTTATTGTATCAGTTTAACACTGTTTAAGGCTAATGATAATTTATTCTGCATTATCTTAGTCATAATATTTCTTACTGGGCTAATTGAGCTCACCCTTTCTTTCGTTGTTCTCTTCAGGAAATGAGAATATAGCAGGGACGAGTCGGGGAACGGAGTGATGGACCAGATGATAGTATTAGTAGTCTTCACTATTCTGTTAAATAGTGTGACTATAAATGTAACGAGAACTTATTCTGAGAGTGAATATTATCTAGAAGACAATATTTATATTAAAACTCACTGCTTTCTTGTCGTATATTAACGATTGTATTTGTATTCTGTACCATGTATTTGGGGACTCAGAATAGGTGATGTATACCTATTTTGGGGGCGTCACAGTTGGTATCAGAGCTTAGGGATATGGTTGCTGGCGTAGATAAGATTCTAGAACTAGTAGGGGAGAGACGAGTTATATACTTCGCTAGTGTGCGACTTACCTAAGCTAAAATTGTTTACTTGATAAGTTGACAAATTATGATATGTCAATTAACCATTGTTTTAAAGCTATATTTTAGAATAATATCTGAAATACAGGATATGAGAAATGGGAAAATCATGATAGCGAGGAAATTACTGGGAAGGTACAATCAGAAAAGAAAGCAAGGTATTCTCATATCTTCGAATATCAGGTACGTACGTAAATTTTGAGGGAAAAATTTCATAAGGAGGGGTGATTGTGAGACCTGGAATTTTATGAAATAAAAGTATTCAATTTTTTTATTTTGGTAAATAGTTAAATTGATAAAAGTTTAAAGTTAAGGGTAATACGTGAATTTTTTTTTTGCAAAGTAAGCAAGTTGATATAAAATATTCGTTGTGTCGGGGAATATCCGTACGACGGTACAATCATTGGTGGACCCCACAACGAAATTATTGTCGGATTGAGAAAATGACAAAAATATTTTTAAGAAAATAACGGCGGAAGTTTTACCCTTAACTGTTGAAACACCCGGTGTTAAAAGTACAGTAATACGCGTGGTTGTATAGTAGCACACGGTATTGATTATTGGTCCTTACGTAATAAGTCACTCAGTTTTATTTTATTAGTATTATTAATGTAATAAAATAGAAAAGCTTTTATATAAAACATAATACTTTTATAAAGTTATTCGTTTTATTAGGCTAATAGTAAAATCTTTTTATATAAAATAAAATACTTTTATAAAGTTATCTGTTTTATTAGACAATAATTAGAATATATTATATTTTATTATGCATAGTGTTTGTATAGTAAAATCTTTTATAAAGTTATTTGTTTTATTAGATTATAAATAGAATATTTTATATTTTATTTAAAAGATTTTGCTTTAAATATGGACCGTCAGATTAAAGTAAATCAATCTGGACCGTTCATAAGTTAGTTACTATGCAGTCTATTTTTCTAAAAATAGAAGCTCATTCCTTCATTATTTCTTACGAATTCACTGAAACTCTAGAGAGAGAAAACTATAGAGAGAAAGAAGAAAAGTAATCCGCTACTTCACTATTCCGATATCAAGTTTCTTTTACGGTAAGGGATATTATTTGTTGTACTCGTTAGGAGTATTTTTTTTTTTTTTTGTATTCATGAAGAGAACTTCTGTTATTCCATTCTTTATTATTCTGTTGGAATAACCAGTATACGCGAACTACCCTATACTTGGTGGCATTCTTCTATTATTCTGTCTTTATTATTATTCTGTTCGAATATCCTGTCTGTGCGTTTTACGCTGGACTTAGTTCCGTCTTTACAATTATTCTGTTAGAATATCCTGTCTGTGCGTTTTACGCCGGACCTAGTTCCATTATTCATTATTCTATCGGAATATCCTGTATGTGCGTTTACGCCGGACCTGGTTCGATTATTTATTATTCTGTCGGAATATCCTGTCTGTGCGTTTATGCATGACCTAGTTCCATTATTTATTTTCCTGTTGGAATAACCTGTCTGTGCGGTCTATCGCATGCATGGTGATTTCTTTTGTTATTCCATTCTTTATTATATTTAGTTGGTTAAAGTTTTGACTTTTATACTCCATGAAATTAGTGGAATATCCTTGATATTTGCGCTTTATGCAGTATCTTTTCATGAAAATATTCTTTCGAGCATTCTTGAATTTTACTCCACAAAGCAGTATTATGTTGACAATTTGGACGTTATTGGTTCTTGGATAAATTAATTCTTGAACTTGTTTTATTGAATTCTTATATCATTGTCATCATCCTCATGTTTATATTCTGTTGAAAGTCATCTGTGGCCTGTAGTGCATAGATGGACTTGGTATGATTATGACCAGGGATTATTCGGTATAATCATGACCGTAAAGTTACAAATGATGTGGTAAAAGTCCTCATTGGCCCGTAGTGCATTGATGGATAGTGGTTGGCATGATCATGACCATTAATGAATACACAAATATTCTTGGCCCGTAGTGCATGGATAATTATGGTCGTGATACTAAAGAAAATCGTTGACCGTAGTGCAAGGGTGATTCGATGATGTGGATTATTTTTTAAGCTTAGTCCCAGTGATAAAAGTCATGAAAAACCTTTTAAATCATAGAAGATAGTAGATTTTATTCTCTACTTGACTCTTCTAATGGGTTGGTTTTTCCGCTCCAGTTAAACTTGATGTTTATTATATTGTATCAGTTTAACACTGTTTAAAGCTAATGATAATTTATTCTGCATTATCTTAGTCATAATATTTCTTACTGGGCTAATTGAGCTCACCCTTTCTTTCATTGTTCTCTTCAAGAAATGAGAATATAGCTGGGACGAGTCGGGGAACGGAGTGATGGACCAGATGGTAGTATTAGTAGTTCCCACTATTCTGTTAAATAGTGTGATAATAAATGTAACGAGGACTTATTGTGAGAGTGGATATTGTCTAGAAGACAGTATTTGTATTAAAACTCACAGATCTCTTGTTGTATATTAACGATTGTATTTGTATTCTGTACCATGTATTTGGCGACTCAGAATAGGTGATGTATACCTATTTTGGGGGCGTCACAGTTGGTATCAGAGCTTAGGGATATGGTCGCTGGCGTAGATAAGAGTCTAGAACTAGTAGGGGAGAGACGAGTTATATACTTCGCTAGTGTGTGACTTACCTAAGCTGAAAATTATTACTTGATAAGTTGACAAAGTATGATATGTCAATTAACCTTTGTTTTAAAGTTATATTCTAGAATGATATCTGAAATATAGGAGATCAGAAATGGGAAAATCATGATAGCGAGGAAAATTACCGGGAATGTACAATCTGAAAAGAAAGCAAGGTATTCTCATCTCTTCGAATATCAGGTACGTACGTAAATTTCGAGGGAGAAATTTCATAAGGAGGGGTGATTGTGAGACCCCGAATTTTATGAAATAAAAGTATTAAATTTTTATATTTTGGTAAATAGTTAAATTGATAAAATTTTAAAGTTAAGGGTAATATGTGAATTTTTTTTGCAAAGTAAGCAAGTTGATATAAAATATTCGTTGTGTCGGGGAATATTATTTTTGTCGGGGAATATCCGTACGACGATACAATCATTGGTGACCCCACAACAGAATTATTGTCGGATTGAGAAAACGACAAAAATATTTTTATGAAAATAACGGCGAAAGTTTTACCGTTAACTGTTGAAACACCCAGTGTTAAAACTACAGTATTACGCGTGGTTGTCTAGTAGCACACAGTATTGATTATTGATGCTTACGTAATAAATCACTCAGTTTTGTTTTATTAGTATTATTAATATAATAAAACAGAAAAGCTTTTATATAAAACAGAATACTTTTATAAAGTTATTCGTTTTATTAGGCTAATAGTAAAATATTTTTATATAAAATAAAATACTTTTATAAAGTTATCTGTTTTATTAGATAATAATTAGAATATATTAAATTTTACTATGCATAGTGTTTGCATAGTGCCTGCATAGTGTTTGCATAGTAAACTATTTTATAAAGTTATTTGTTTTATTAGATTATAAATAGAATATATTATATTTTATTTAAAAGATTTTGCTTTAAATATGGACCGTCAGATTAACGTAAATCAATCTGGACCGTTCATGAGTTAGTTACTATGCAGTCTATTTTCCTATAAATAGAAGCTCATTCCTTTATTATTTCTTACGAATTCACTGAAACTCTAGAGAGAGAAAACTATAGAGAGAATGAAGAAAAATATTCTGCTACTTCACTACTCCGATATCAAGTTTCTTTTACGGTAAGGGATATTATTTGTTGTACTCGTAAGAGGTATTCTTTCTTTCTTATTGATGAAGAGAACTTCTGTTATTCCATTCTTTATTATTCTGCTGGAATAACCAGTATACGCGGACTACCCAATACTTGGTGATATTCTTCTATTATTCTGTCTTTATTATTATTCTATTGGAATATCCTGTCTGTTCATTTTACAATGGACCTGGTTCCGTCTTTACTATTATTCTGTTAGAATATCATGTCTGTGCGTTTTACGCCGGACCTGGTTTCATTATTCATTATTCTGTCAGAATATCCTGTCTGTGCGTTTACGCCAGACCTGGTTCCATTATTTATTATTCCGTTAGAATATCCTATCTGTACGTTTATGCATGACCTGGTTCCATTATTTATTTTTCTGTTGGAATAAACTGTCTGTGCGGTCTATCGCATGCATGGTGATTTCTTTTGTTATTCCATTCTTTATTATATTCAGTTGGTTAAAGTTTTGACTTTTATACTCCATGAAATTAGTGGAATATCCTTGATATTTGCGCTTCATCCAGTATCTTTTCATGAAAATATTCTTCCGAGCATTCTTGAATTTTACTCCATAAAGCAGTATCATGTTGACAATTTAGATGTTATTGGTTCTTCGATAAATTAATTTTTGAACTTGTTTTATTGAATTCTTATATCATTGTCATCATCCTCATGTTTATATTCTGTTGAAAGTCATCTGTGGCCTGTAGTGCATAGATGGACTTGGTATGATTATGACTAGGGATTATTCGATATAATCATGACCGTAATGTTACAAATGATGTGGTAAAAGTCCTCATTGGCCCGTAGTGCATTGATGGACAGTGGTTGGCATGATCATGACCATTAATGAATACAAAAATATTCTTGGCCTGTAGTGCATGGATAATTGTGGTCGTGATACTAAAGAATATCCTTGACCGTAGTGCAGGGGAGATTCGATGATGTGGATTATTTTTTAAGCTGAGTCCCAGCGATAAAAGTCATGAAAAATCTTTTAAATCATAGAAGATAGTAGATTTTATTCTCCACTTGACTCTTCTAATGGGTTGCTTGTTCCGCTGCAGTTAAACTTGATGTTTGTTATATTGTATCAGTTTAACACTGTTCAAGGCTAATGATAATTTATTCTGCATTATCTTAGTCATAATATTTCTTACTGGGTTAATTGAGCTCACCCTTTCTTTCATTGTTCTCTTCAGGAAATGAGAATATAGGTGGGACGAGTCGGGGAACGGAGTGATGGACCAGATGATAGTATTAGTAGTCCTCACTATTCTGTTAAATAGTGTGACAATAAATGTAACGAGGACTTATTCTGAGAGTGAATATTGTCTAGAAGACAATATTTTTATTAAAACTCACAGCTCTCTTGTCGTATATTAACGATTATATTTGTATTATGTACCATGTATTTGGCGACTCAGAATAGGTGATGTATACCTATTTTGGGGGCGTCACAGTTGGTATCAGAGCTTAGGGATATGGTTGCCGGCGTAGATAATATTCTAAAACTAGTAGGGGAGAGACGAGTTATATACTTCGCTAGTGTGTGATTTACCTAAGCTGAAATTGTTTACTTGATAAGTTGACAAATTATGATATGTCAATTAACCTTTGTTTTAAAGCTATATTCTAAAATGATATCAGAAATACAGGAGATGAGAAATGGGAAAATCAAGATAGCGAGAAAATTACCGGGAAGGTACAATCTGAAAAGAAAGCAAGGTATTCTCATATCTTCGAATATCAGGTACGTACGTAATTTTGAGGGCAAAATTTCATAAGGAGGGGTGATTGTGGCACCCCGAATTTTATGAAATAAAAGTATTCAATTTTTCTATTTTGGTAAATAGTTAAATTGATAAAGTTTAAAGTTAAGGGTAATACGTGAATTTTTTTTTTGCAAAGTAAGCAAATTGATATAAAATATTCGTTGTGTCGGGAAATATCCGTACGACGGTACAATCATTGGTGGATCCCACAACGAAATTATTATCAGATTGAGAAAATGACAAAAATATTTTTATGAAAATAACGGCAGAAGTTTTACCGTTAACTGTTGAAACACCCAGTGTTAAAAGTACAGTAATACGCGTGGTTGTATAGTAGCACACGATATTGATTATTGATCCTTACGTAATAAGTCACTCAGTTTTGTTTTATTAGTATTATTAATATAATAAAATAGAAAAGCTTTTATATAAAACATAATACTTTTATAAAGTTATTCGTTTTATTATGCTAATAGTAAAATCTTTTTCTATAAAACAAAATACTTTTATAAAGTTATCTGTTTTATTAGATAATAATTAGAGTATATTATATTTTGTTATGCATAGTATTTGCATAGTGCCTGCATAGTGTTTGCATATTAAAATCTTTTATAAAGTTATTTATTTTATTAGATTATAAATATAATATAATATATTTTATTTAAAAGATTTTGCTTTAAATATGGACCGTCAGATTAAAGTAAATCAATCTGGACCGTTCATGAGTTAGTTACTATGCAGTCCATTTTTCTATAAATAGAAGCTCATTCCTTCATTATTTATTACGAATTCACTGAAACTCTAGAGAGAGAAAACTATAGAGAGAAAGAAGAAAAATAATCTGCTACTTCACTATTCCGATCAATTTCTTTTACGGTAAGGGATATTATTTGTTGTACTCGTAAGGAGTATTTTTTTTTTGTATTCATGAAGAGAACTTCTGTTATTCTATTCTTTATTATTCTGCTGGAATAACCAGTATACGCGGACTACCCTATACTTGGTGACATTCTTCTATTATTCTGTCTTTATTATTATTTTGTTGGAATATCCTGTCTGTGCGTTTTACGCTGGACCTGGTTCCGTCTTTACTATTATTCTGTTGGAATATCATGTCTGTGCGTTTTACGCCAGACCTGGTTCCACCATTCTATATTCTGTCGAAATATCCTGTCTGTGCGTTTACGCCGGACCTGGTTCCATTATTTATTATTCTGTCAGAATATCCTGTCGGTGCGTTTACGCATGACCTGGTTCCATTATTTATTTTCCTGTTGGAATAACCTGTCTGTGCGGTCTATCGCATGCATGGTGATTTCTTTTGCTATACCATTCTTTATTATATTCAGTTGGTTAAAGTTTTGACTTTTATACTCTATGAAATTAGTGGAATATCTTTGATATTTGCGCTTTATGCAGTATCTTTTCATGAAAATATTCTTTCGAGCATTCTTGAATTTTACTCCACAAAGCAGTATCATGTTGACAATTTGGACGTTATTGGTTCTTGGATAAATTAATTCTTGAAATTGTTTTATTGAATTCATATATCATTGTCATCATCCTCATGTTTATATTCTGTTGAAAGTAATCTGTGGCCTGTAGTGCAAAGATTGACTTGGTATGATTATGACCAGGGATTATTCGCTATAATCATGACCGTAATGTTACAAATGATGTGGTAAAAGTCCTCATTGGCCTGTAGTGCATTGATGGACAGTGGTTGGCATGATCATGACCATTAATGAATACACAAATATTCTTGGCCCGTTGTTCATGGATAATTATGGTCGTGATACTAAAGAATATCCTTGACCGTAGTGCAGGGGTGATTCGATGATGTGGATTATTTTTTAAGCTGAGTCCCAGCTATAAAAGTCATGAAAAACCTTTTAAATCATAGAAGATAGTAGATTTTATTTTCTACTTGACTCTTCTAATGGGTTGCTTGTTCCGCTGCAGTTAAACTTGATGTTTGTTAAATTGTATCATTTTAACACTGTTTAAGGCTAATGATAATTTATTCTGCATTATCTTAGTTATGATATTTCTTACTGGGGTAATTGAGCTCACCCTTCTTTCATTGTTCTCTTCAGGAAATGAGAATATAGGTGGGACGAGTCGGGGAACGGAGTGATGGACCAGATGATAGTATTAGTAGTCTTTACTATTCTGTTAAATAGTGTGACTATAAATGTAACGAGGATTTATTCTGAGAGTGAATATTGTCTAGAAGACAGTATTTGTATTAAAACTCACAGCTCTCTTGTCGTATATTAACGATTATATTTGTATTCTGTACCATATATTTGGCGACTCAGAATATGTGACGTATACCTATTTTAGGGGCGTCACAGTTGGTATAAGAGCTTAGGGATATGGTTGCGGGCGTAGATAATATTCTAAAACTAGTAGGGGAGAGACGAGTTATATACTTTGCTAGTGTGTGACTTACCTAAGCTGAAATTGTTTACTTGATAAGTTGACAAATTATGATATGTCAATTAACCTTTGTTTTAAAGCTATATTCTAGACTGATATCAGAAATGCAGGAGATGAGAAATGGGAAAATCATGATAGCGAGGAAATTACTGGGAAGGTACAATCTGAAAAGAAAGCAAGGTATTCTCATATCTTCGAATATCAGGTACGTACGTAATTTTGAGGGCAAAATTTCATAAGGAGGGGTGATTGTGAGACCCCGAATTTTATGAAATAAAAGTATTCAATTTTTTTATTTTGGTAAATAGTTAAATTGATAAAAGTTTAAAGTTAAGGGTAATAAGTGAAATTTTTTTTTGCAAAGTAAACAAGTTGATATAAAATATTCGATGTGTCGGGGAATAACCGTACGACGGTACAATCATTGGTGGATCCCACAACGAAATTATTGTCGGATTGAGAAAACGACAAAAATATTTTTATGAAAATAACGGCAGAAGTTTTACCGTTAACTGTTGAAACACCCGGTGTTAAAAGTACAGTAATACAAGTGGTTGTATAGTAGCACACGATATTGATTATTGATCCTTACGTAATAAGTCACTCAGTTTTGTTTTATTAGTATTATTAATGTAATAAAATAGAAAAGCTTTTATATAAAACAGAATACTTTTATAAAGTTATTCGTTTTATTATGCTAATAGTAAAATCTTTTTCTATAAAATAAAATACTTTTATAAAGTTATCTGTTTTATTAGATAATAATTAGAATATATTATATTTTATTATGCATAGTATTTGCATAGTGCCTGCATAGTGTTTGCACAGTAAAATATTTTATAAAGTTATTTATTTTATTAGATTATAAATAGAATATATTATATTTTATTTAAAAGATTTTACTTTAAATATGGACCGTCAGATTAAAGAAAATCAATCTGGACCGTTCATGAGTTAGTTACTATGCAGTCCATTTTTCTATAAATAAAAGCTCATTCCTTCATTATTTCTTACGAATTCACTGAAACTCTAGAGAGAGAAAACTATAGAGAGAAAGAAGAAAAGTAATCTACTACTTCACTATTCCGATATCAAGTTTCTTTTACGGTAAGGGATATTATTTGTTGTACTCGTAAGGAGTATTATTTTTTTTGTATTGATAAAGAGAACTTCTGTTATTCCATTCTTTATTATTCTGCTGGAATAACCAGTATACGCAGACTACCCTATACTTGATGACATTTTTCTATTATTCTGTCTTTATTATTATTCTGTTAGAATATCCTGTCTGTGCGTTTTACGCTGGACCTGGTTCCGTCTTTACTATTATTCTGTTAGAATATCCTGTCTGTGCGTTTTACGCCGGACCTTGTTCCATTATTCATTATTCTGTCGGAATATCCTGTCTGTACGTTTACGCCGGACCTGGTTTCATTATTTATTATTCTCTCGGAATATCCTATCTGTACGTTTATGCATGACCTGGTTCCATTATTTAATTTCCTGTTGGAATAACCTGTCTGTGCGGTCTATCGCATGCATGGTAATTTCTTTTGTTATTTCCATTCTTTATTATATTCAGTTGGTTAAAGTTTTGACTTTTATACTCAATGAAATTAGTGAAATATCCTTGATATTTGCGCTTCATCCAGTATCTTTTCATGAAAATATTCTTCCGAGCATTCTTAAATTTTACTCCACAAAGCAGTATCATGTTGACAATTTAGATGTTATTGGTTCTTCGATAAATTAATTCTTGAACTTGTTTTATTGAATTCTTATATCATTGTCATCATCCTCATGTTTATATTCTGTTGAAAGTCATCTGTGGCCTGTAGTACATAGATGGACTTGGTATGATTATGACCAGGGATTATTCGATATAATCATGACCGTAGTGTTACAAATGATGTGGTAAATGTCCTCATTGGCCCGTAGTGCGTTGATGGACAGTAGTTGGCATGATCATGACTATTAATGAATACAAAAATATTCTTGGCCCGTAGTGCATGGATAATTGTGGTCGTGATACTAAAGAATTTCCTTGACTATAGTGCAGGGGTGATTCGATGATGTGGATTATTTTTTAAGCTGAGTCCCAGCGATAAAAGTCATGAAAAACCTTTTAAATCATAGAAGATAGTAGATTTTATTCTCTACTTGACTCTTCTAATGGGTTACTTGTTTCGCTGCAGTTAAACTTGATGTTTGTTTTATTGTATCAGTTTAACACTGTTTAAGGCTAATGATAATTTATTCTGCATTATCTTAGTCATAATATTTCTTACTGGGCTAATTGAGCTCACCCTTTCTTTCATTGTTCTCTTCAGAAAATTAGAATATAGGTGGGACGAGTCGGGGAACGGAGTGATGGACCAGATGATAATAGTAGTAGTCCTCACTATTCTGTTGAATAGTGTTACAATAAATGTAACGAGGACTTATTCTGAGAGTGGATATTGTCTAGAAGACAATAATTATATTAAAACTCACAGCTCTCTTGTTGTATATTAACGATTGTATTTGTATTCTGTACAATGTATTTGGCGACTCAGAATAGGTTATGTATACCTATTTTGGGGGCGTCACAGTTGGTATCAGAGCTTAGGGATATGGTAGCTGGCGTAGATAAGAGTCTAGAATTAGTAGGGGAGAGACGAGTTATATACTTCGCTAGTGTGTGATTTACCTAAGCTGAAAATTATTACTTGATAAGTTGACAAATTATGATATGTCAATTAACCTTTGTTTTAAAGCTATATTCTAGAATGATATCTGAAATACAGGAGATGAGAAATGGCAAAATCATGATAACGAGGAAATTACCGGGAATGTACAATCTGAAAAGAAAGCAAGGTATTCTCATCTCTTCGAATATCAGGTACGTACGTAAATTTTGAGGGCGAAATTTCATAAGGAGGGGTGATTGTGAGACCCCGAATTTTATGAAATAAAAGTATTAAATTTTTCTATTTTGGTAAATAGTTAAGTTGATAAAAGTTTAAAGTTAAGGGTAATATGTGAATTTTTTTTTGCAAAGTAAGCAAGTTGATATAAAATATTCGTTGTGTCGGGGAATATTCTTTTTGTCGGAGAATATCCGTACGAAGGTACAATCATTGGTGGACCCCGCAACAGAATTATTGTCGAATTGAGAAAATGACAAAAATATTTTTATGAAAATAACGGCGGAAGTTTTACCGTTAACTGTTGAAACACCCGGTGTTAAAAGTACAGTAATACGCGAGGTTGTATAGTAGCACACGGTATTGATTATTGATGCTTACGTAATAAGTCACTCTGTTTTATTTTATTAATATTATTAATGTAATAAAACAGAAAAACTTTTATATAAAACAGAATACTTTTATAAAGTTATTCGTGTTATTAGGCTAATATTAAAATCTTTTTATATAAACCAAAATACTTTTATAAAGTTATCTGTTTTATTAGACAATAATTAGAATATATTATATTTTACTATGCATAGTATTTGCATAGTGCCTGCATAGTGTTTGCATAGTAAAATCTTTTATAAAGTTATTTATTTTATTAGATTATAAATAGAATATATTATATTTTATTTAAATGATTTTGCTTTAAATATGGACCGTCAGATTAAAGTAAATCAATCTGGACCGTTCATGAGTTAGTTACTATGCAGTCCATTTTTCTATAAATAGAAGCACATTCCTTCATTATTTCTTACGAATTCACTGAACCTCTAGAGAGAGAAAACTATAGAGAGAAAGAAAAAAAGTATTCTGCTACTTCACTACTCCGATATCAAGTTTCTTTTACGGTAAGGGATATTATTTGTTGTACTCGTAAGGAGTATTATTTTTTTTGTATTCATGAAGAGAACTTCTGTTATTCCATTATTTATTATTCTGCTGGAATAACCAGTATATGCGGACTACCCAATACTTGGTGACATTCTTCTATTATTCTGTCTTTATTATTATTTTGTTGGAATATCATGTCTGTGCGTTTTACAATGGACCTGCTTCCGTCTTTACTATTATTTTGTTGGAATATCATGTCTATGCGTTTTACGCCGGACCTGGTTCCATTATTCATTATTCTGTCGGAATATCCTGTCTGTGTGTTTACGCCGGACCTGGTTCCATTATTTATTATTCTGTCAGAATATCCTGTAGGTGCGTTTACGCATGACCTGGTTCTATTATTTATTTTCTAGTTGGAATAACCTGTCTGTGCGGTCTATCGCATGCATGGTAATTTCTTTTGTTATTCCATTCTTTATTATATTCAGTTGGTTAAAGTTTTAACTTTTAAACTCCATGAAATTAGTGGAATATCCTTGATATCATTCTTGAATTTTACTCCACAAAGTAGTATCATGTTGACAATTTGGACATTATTGGTTCCTGAATAAATTAATTCTTGAACTTGTTTTATTGAATTCTTATATCATTGTCATCATCCTCATGTTTATATTCTGTTGAAAGTCATCTGTGGCCTGTAGTGCAAAGATTGACTTGGTATTATTATGTCCAGGGATTATTCGGTATAATCATGACCGTAATGTTATAAATGATGTGGTAAAAGTCCTCATTGGCCTGTAGTGCATTGATGGACAGTGGTTGGCATGATCATGACCATTAATGAATACACAAATATTCTTGGCCCGTAGTTCATGGATAATTGTTGTCGTGATACTAAAGAATATCCTTGACCGTAGTGCAGGGGTGATTCGATGATGTGGATTATTTTTTAAGCTGAGTCCCAGCGATAAAAGTCATGAAAAACCTTTTAAATCATAGAAGATAGTAGATTTTATTCTCTACTTGACTCTTCTAATGGGTTGCTTATTCCGCTGCAGTTAAACTTGATGTTTGTTATATTGTATCAGTTTAACACTGTTTAAGGCTAATGATAATTTATTCTGCATTATCTTAATCATAATATTTCTTACTGGGCTAATTGAGCTCACCCTTTCTTTTATTGTTCTCTTCAGGAAATGAGAATATAGCTGGGACGAGTCGGGGAACGGAGTGATGGACCAGATGATAGTATTAGTAGTCTTCACTATTCTGTTAAATAGTGTGACTATAAATGTAACGAGGACATATTCTGAGAGTGAATATTGTCTAGAAGACAATATTTGTATTAAAACTCACAGCTCTCTTGTCGTATGTACCATGTATTTGGCGAATCAGAATAGGTGATGTATACCTATTTTGGGGGTGTCACAGTTGGTATCGGAGCTTAGGGATATAGTTGCTGGCGTAGATAAGATTCTAGAACTAGTAGGGGAGAGAAGAGTTATATACTTCTCTAGTGTGTGACTTACCTAAGCTGAAATTGTTTACTTGATAAGTTGACAAATTATGATATGTCAATTAACCTTTGTTTTAAAGCTATATTCTAGAATGATATCTGAAATACAGGAGATGAGAAATGGGAAAATCATGATAGCAAGGAAATTACCGGGAAGGTACAATCTGAAAAGAAAGCAAGGTATTCTCATATCTTTGAATATCAGGTATGTACGTAAATTTTGAGGGAGAAATTTCACAAGGAGGGGTGATTGTGACACCCCGAATTTTATGAAATAAAAGTATTCAATTTTTCTATTTTGGTAAATAGTTAAATAGATAAAAGTTTAAAGTTAAGGGTAATATGTGAATTTTTTTTTTGCAAAGTAAGCAAGTTGATATAAAATATTCGTTGTATCGGAGAATATCCGTACGACGGTAGAATTATTGGTGGACCCCACAACAGAATTATTGTCGGATTGAGAAAACGATAAAAATATTTTTATGAAAATAACGGCGGAAGTTTTACCGTTAACTGTTGAAACACCCGGTGTTAAAAGTACAGTAATACGCGAGGTTGTATAGTAGCACACGGTATTGATTAATGATGCTTACGTAATAAGTCACTCTGTTTTATTTTATTAATATTATTAATGTAATAAAACAGAAAAACTTTTATATAAAACAGAATACTTTTATAAAGTTATTCGTGTTATTAGGCTTATATTAAAATCTTTTTATATAAACCAAAATACTTTTATAAAGTTATCTGTTTTATTAGACAATAATTAGAATATATTATATTTTACTATGCATAGTATTTGCATAGTGCCTGCATAGTGTTTGCATAGTAAAATCTTTTATAAAGTTATTTGTTTTATTAGATTATAAATATAATATATTATATTTTATTTAAATAATTTTGCTTTAAATATGGACCGTCAGATTAAAGTAAATCAATCTGGACCGTTCATGAGTTAGTTACTATGCAGTCCATTTTTTATAAATAGAAGCTCATTCCTTCATTATTTCTTACGAATTCACTGAAACTCTAGAGAGAGAAAACTATAGAGAGAAAGAAGAAAAGTATTCTGCTACTTCATTACTCCGATATCAAGTTTCTTTTACGGTAAGGGATATTATTTGTTGTACTCGTAAGGAGTATTATTTTTTTTTGTATTCATGAAGAGAACATCTATTATTCTATTTTTTATTATTCTGCTGGAATAAGCAGTATACGCGGACTACCCTATACTTGGTGTCTTTATTATTATTCTGTTGGAATATCCTGTCTGTGCGTTTTACGCTGGACCTGATTCTGTCTTTACTATTATTCTGTTGGAATATCCTGTCTGTGCGTTTTACGCCGGACCTGGTTCCTTTATTCATTATTCTGTCAGAATATCCTGTCTGTGCGCTTACGCTGAACCTGGTTCCATTATTTATTATTCTGTCGGAATATCCTGTCGGTGCGTTTACGCATGACCTGGTTCCATTATTTATTTTCCTGTTGGAATAACCTGTCTGTGCGGTCTATCGCATGCATGGTGATTTCTTTTGTTATCCAATTCTTTATTATATTCAGTTGGTTAAAGTTTTGACTTTTATACTCCATAAAATTAGTGGAATATCCTTGATATTTGTGCTTCATGCAGTATCTTTTCATGAAAATATTCTTTCGAGCATTCTTGAATTTTACTCCACAAAGCAGTATCATGTTGACAATTTGGACGTTATTGGTTCTTGGATAAATTCATTCTTGAACTTGTTTTATTGAATTCTTATATCATTGTCATCATCCTCATGTTTATATTATGTTGAAAGTCATCTGTGGCCTGTAGTGCAAAGATTGACTTGGTATGATTATGACCAGGGATTATTCGGTATAATCATAACCGTAATGTTACAAATGATGTGATAAAAGTCCTCATTGGCCTGTAGTGCATTGATGGATAGTGGTTGGCATGATCATGACCATTAATGAATACACAAATATTCTTGGCCCGTAGTTCATGGATAATTGTGGTCGTGATACTAAAGAATATCCTTGACCGTAGTGCAAGGGTGATTCGATGATGTGGATTATTTTTTAAGCTGAGTCCCAGCGATAAAAGTCATGAAAAACCTTTTAAATCATAGAAGATAGTAGATTTTATTCTCTACTTGACTCTTCTAATGGGTTGCTTGTTTCGCTGCAGTTAAACTTGATGTTTGTTATATTGTATCAGTTTAACACTGTTTAAGGCTAATGATAATTTATTCTGCATTATCTTAGTCATAATATTTCTTACTGGGCTAATTGAGCTCACCCTTTCTTTCATTGTTCTCTTCAGGAAATGAGAATATAGCTGGGACGAGTCGGGGAACGGAGTGATGGGCCAGATGATAGTATTAGTAGTCCTCACTATTCTGTTAAATAGTGTGACAATAAATGTAACGAGGACTTATTCTGAGAGTGGATATTGTCTAGAAGACAGTATTTGTATTAAAACTCACAGCTCTCTTGTCGTATATTAACGATTGTATTTGTATTATGTACCATGTATTTGGCGACTCAGAATAGGTGATGTATACATATTTTGGGGGCATCACATGAATAATCTAAGTTAAAAACACTAGATTACAAACCCTAACCCTAATTTACAAACCCTAACCCTAATTAGCTAGACTAAACCCTAATTAGGTTATCCTAACACCTAATCATGATTGCTAAACTTCAATTAGGTACTAATAAACATCAATAAGCAACCCTAATCATAAAAAAACAAAATCCTAATCAAGATTAATGAGAATTAGGGTATAATTAAGCTACTAATTTGATCAACTAGTTCACAAGTAGGTTAGGAGTCATCAATACAAATTCCAACACATCACATGAGATGCTTTCAAACTCCCAAGCAGCATCAGAGTCATATATCATATATTTTGGGAGGCAAGTAGCTGATTAAATGACCAAAAAACCTTAGTTTAGAAATTCTATAAAAGCCAACCTTAGTTCAGTGCAAACTCACAAATTTTACAAGCCTATACACTCTTATAACCTACCTAAACAAGCCTTGGTGATAGTAACAATAGATTCAGTAGCCAGAAATTAAAATCAAGCAAGAAAAGGTGCAAACCCTAATTTAAACCTAGATCTTTAATGCTAAATTTAATATGTTGTTTAGATGTTTAGATATATGTAATAACAAGTTAGAAAGTATGCTAAGTTGATAGAATATGTTTTCATAACATTTAGATGCCTCAAAATAGTGTTTTAAGCAAATTGGAAATTCTGGAAAAATAGGTCTGATAGTCGAATGTCAGAACCTGTAGATCCGTGTATGTTAATAGTTAGGTCTGTTAATTGTATGTTAGTTGTAGTATTACATGAGGTCTTTAATCTGGAAAAGAAAGCAGGTTCATTGGAACCATATATTGCAAGATATAGGTGGTCAAAAGTGGTTGACCGATCACGAAGTTATGTTTTCTGGGTTACCCAGAAAACTTAAGAACAGGTTGAACCGGCTACTTTGACCAAACTTTTAATCACTTTCTGATTGTTGTTATGATGTCCATATATAATGAATTGATACCCTGATATACATACTACATATTTATGACACTCAAACACTTAATCAATTCATAGGATTACTGGAATTAATGGTCAAAAGTTGTTGACCGAGCATGACTACGTTTTCTGGGTTACCCAGAAAACTGAAGAAGATGAAGAACAACCTTTGGCTGTACTTTGATCAACATAGATTTAGACCTTAGAATCATGCTCTATCCAAATCAGTGTTACATATATGTACCTTGATATATAGACTACCTATTATAACAAACAAAACACAAATCTGTCACACGAATTGAAAGATCTAGAAGCCACAAAACCGTTTGACCGACCATGACCACTGTTCTGGGTTACCCAGAAACTCAAGAACTGCTCTGACAGTGACTTTGAGCCTCTGTAACTTCTTGTTATATGTAGGTTAAAGTATGAAATTGGTATGATGTTGTACTACTGCAGGAGTACTATAACACCCATACACTTCCAAACCCAGAATCATCAACAATAGAGAATTAGAGTAAGGTCAAAGTGGTCTCTAGGCCATGACCAACTGATTCCCAGATACTTAAGAACACCTATAGCGACACTTTCTGTCACTATAGGGCATTAACGACAGGCATAAAATATTTTTCAATAAATAAATTAATAAAAATTAAAAATAATTAATAAATAAATATACATAATTATAAAAACAATTTTAAAAATTATTCTAAGTTATAACAATTAACTTTTAATATTTTTACATAAATTTAATAAATATTTTATTTATTTGGATATTATTAATAATTAAGTTAATAATAAAGTAAAAAGAATAATTATTTATAAATAATAAATAATTATTTAAAAATAATATTAATGATTTAAAAATCATAATAAATGATTTTAAATTATTTAAAAATAATAAACAAAATTTTTATAATATTCTAAGTAAATATTAATTATTTAGAAATAGAAATAAATGATTTAAAAATCATTTAAATGATAAATAAATACTTAAAAATTGTTACAAGCTTCTAGAAATTATTATAAAAGATATATAAATTATCTAAAAATATAATAAAGCTTATAAATAAAGTTTAACCGAGTTATTAACTTATTAATTACCCGGTAAAGTCTTTGAACACCGAAACCATATCAAACTTAACCCAAGCATAAATAGTTTATGTATTTGAGTATTGTTATCAATACTAATGTGTTAGATTTATATGAATGAACATCTTATGTGTTTATTAACGAATTGAGTAGCATTGCTTGATTGATCTTCGCTTAGGCAAGTTACTAAACCCTATTTTAATTACTTAAGTAAGTCTTCTAACATATCTTATTATTTATACAAGTTCTCGAACCCTATTTATTCGTTGAACAAGATTCCTATCTTGAATTGCTTTGAATATGTTATACCAAACCTAAAATTAAATTGCCAATTGTTGCAAAGTTATCGCTATAGCTTTAGCATAACTAAGAAATGAATTGTTTATTCATATGATATTGTTTATTGAGCATAAACTGTTGTGTCAAACCAAATTATTTTGGTAAGACATCCTATACTGAGTTTTGTGTCCCAAAAAGGGATAGATGTTGTGTCAATTAAATATTGACACTTTGTGCATGTGGGCACGATTAGGATGAGATGTATACTTCTAGGATGTTGAATAGGTTGATCCCCTATCTCATATCTAAACAAAATTTCTAAGTCTTTGTGACTGACATAAATAAAAAGTCCAAAAATTGTTGAAATAGAAATTCCAGAAATGGTAACAACAATTAATTGAGTTTTGAACTGTTATACTTCTTAAAATCATATACTGTTATAAATATAAAACCTGCTGAGCATGTCATAGCTCACCCTTGCAAATTATTCCCTTTGCAGTATTAGATGGTAACCTTGGCACATCTGGAGTAAATAAAGGGAAGCGTCCCTGCTTAGATTAGTTTATATTACTGTCTAGCCGAATGTAATACTTTGTAATAATAAATTCTTTATGAAGAATCATGTAATTGAACTTTAATATATGATATATATAACATCTTTTATTTTCGTAACCGTGTTTTCTTTACATATATAGATGTAATTAAAATTTTCAATCAAGTTTGAGATCCTTGGGAACTATTTATCTGAGTGAAGGTATTGACACATGGACTGTTCATGTGGTTGTTGATACTCTGGATTTCAGATAGTTAGGTACTATCGATACGATAGTGTAATTCGCATGATATAGACTATACATCTGAATGAGGGTATTGGTAATATGGACTGTTCATGTTATTACTGGTACTCTGAATTTTGGATAGATAGATACTATTCACAGATATAGTTCATACATCCAAATGAGGGTATCCAAACACATCAATAGTTCTCCTGGGAATTGTTATCTGTTATGGGATACTGTGAATCTTGGATCTATGGGAATTGTATCTTGTTATAATTGTATAGTCACTCAATTAGATATAAGCATAGAGTCGGATACTATGGGCGTATAGATTTGAATGCGTTATATACATTGACTAGTAGTAAGCACCATATCGGATACAGTGGGAGTATAGATATGGGGGCGTTACAGTTCGTCTAAGTGGATTTATAAGATTCCGTACCAAAACAATTGGTTTGGACAACTTTCTAATTCATAAACATTTTTGTCTAGCCGAATTAAATGGCTTAGACTCCTTTCTCAATAAGTTTAAGAACGATAAGTTCAAACTTGCAACATGATTCAAGATATAAGGCTTAAGTCAAATTTTAGAATATGAATGACTATTTATACGAATGTAAATATTTGCTCAATATAGACATGATTGATGATAACAGTTCGAAACTTTCACAATAAAAGATATGGTTTAGATACTTGCATTCAATATAAGAATGAAGTTAGGAAACTTACCTTTAGCGTAGTTTACCAATCTGTAGCTTATCAACACTTCGAATTCCTATTGTATCATAGTTATGTATATATATGTATTCATTATTTATTCAAACTCTATACATAATCCAACAATCTCATACATGTTCGATCACGTAAGTTAAAGACATATGTCGAGTTCTATCTTAGTTGGACAATCAGACCATACAGTAGCATCTTATCAAACCACATCGTCACCTTTAACTTTATTTTCGAAAACTAGTTTAGAACTTATTTATAAACTTCGGAGTTTTGTGATTCTATGTAACCATCCACCAATAACACTTAAAACATGATTATAATAGTGTATTATAACTTTGAGCAGCATCATACACTTGTTACAAGGTTGATTACAAATAAAAGGGTTAAGTCAACCTGCCCTGCAGTGCAGCTGCACTGCAGTTTAACCTGGGATGGGCGCACCTGCGCCGTCCCCTAGGCCATACCAGATGTGTTAACATATAGCATATACAGGGTGTTAACACATAACATATACACATGTTAAAGGGTCTTGTGTGCTTCTAAGATCATTTCAAGTTCATCTTTACATATTATAGTTCTAGTTTAGAATTTCTAATGAATTAAGGCCAAATAAGTCCATGAAATCATGAGGCCAACTATATTAACCATCTATTCATGTAATAAGGTTATACACCCTGTAATATGCATGCTCACATGTATTCACATCATTTACACATAGTTAATATTGTTCTCCTCTTGAAAACTTGCATAAAATCATGCTTAAACGATTCTTATGTTATGCCATACTTGATGAACGCACATATATGTCATGTTTAGGGATATACAGAGTAATATCATGCAATCCTATAAGTTCAAAATATGACCAACACAACGTTTATAGAACTTAGTTTGCAAAATGTCGAAGTTTACCTTTAAAAGTCATTTAGACCAAGCTAACGCAACTTAGCACATGTAATTTAACTTTGAACCACATTTCATACATAACTAGGCCAAGTATTCATGCTAACAAAGTCAGTACTTAGATTCACCTAATGTCATCAAAGTTTGTTTTCCAAAGCTTCAAGTTTTCTTTAAAAAAATCAAACTAATACAAGTTGATGATAAGTAAAACAACTTTAAATTCCATTAAATGTTCATTTATATGCATAACTCAGTTATAAACATATGCTACAAGGTTTAGAACTCAAGTACCACAAGTTTCATCAAAGTTCATTTTCAAAACTCTAAGTTTCTTTTAGAAATATACCTTTGAACATACTAAAATAAGTCATATGATGCAAAGAGACTCTAGACTACATGCCATATTTGTTTTCATGCACAACTAAGTTGAAATAACATGCTAAAATTATCAGATTACAACAGAAATTAAAATTCCTTTCTGGTGCACGACACAGTTACGTCGTTTTGAACGGCAGACAGGGTGCAGCTGCGCCCTTCCCAGGCAAAACCAGGAAAGGCTCTGCATCAGCAGAACTATTACGCCCCCAAAATTCGGGTACTTTTAACCCACTGATATGGTTCTACACGGTACTAATAACTATATATTCATTCCTTTGAAACAACATCAAAATGAGTGTATTTACTACATTCTTATTACAATAGTAAGGAATCCTTTCCCAGGTTCTGTAACCCAATACATTCTTCATTTGTCATAGTATAATTCATATAAATATACTAGTCTATTACAGGATACTACTTATCCATCTTTGTGATAACTCCAAAATAGGTCCATTCCATCCAACCCATTTTGAGTCGCCAAATACATGGTACAGAAAATAACTATAACTTTATTACAATAATTATCGTGCAAAATACAACAACTCATGTGTTGTGAGTTCTGATACAAATATATATATCGACTGTGACTCTTGACACCAACTTGGGTAGCACGTCACCATGGCATCTTACATAAAGGTATAGTCAAAAACTGTTTTAGAAATTAAAATCTGTGGAAAGTGCTCAAGGAAACCTTCGTACATGGGAGGCCATGCGTCTAGGTTATTATAGATATCATATGTCCACAGAATTATTCTTGGTTGATCCAATAGACCCCAAAGAAAAACGAGAAGATTACTATCATATTCTTTCCAATGGTAAGTCTTCTCTTGACATATGATTATCTCCACTGTCTCTAATTGAGAATTATACTTCAAACAAACACCAAGATTATATAGGTAGTGCTCGTAGATATACTCAGCAAGTGGATGTGCACAACCCTGTCTTATGATGACACGAGGTTATTTGACAGTAGACATCTTGTATGATAGTGACAAAACACCCTTCCAACGTTGGGTTCGCCTCACCCTATTTGATTCACCTAATATAACTACTAAATGCATTTTTCTACACTGGTTAGGGATAATTCCACAGCTAGAGACCACCGTTCTATCCCTTGTTACCCCCCGCTTGACCCAGCTACACTCTTATTACCTGAAAGGAATTGTGAAGCAAAAGGGTGAGCACAACTAGCTCAGTAAAGAATATCATGACTAAAGATAAATAAATTATCAATAGCCTTCAACAGTAATAAATCAGAGATTTAGAACATATGGTAGATGATAAAATTTTTCAACCATAGTTGCAGCGGAACGAGCAATCCATTAGAAGAGTCAAATAGACCATAAAGTCTATTATCTTCTCCACATTAAAAGTTCACCAACAATATTTTATCCTTGTAACATTAATCAACAGTTCCTTTCCACAATTATATGAATAACTCATAATCATAATTGTAATTCTAAATTCCTCTTCGCATCCAAGACGAAGATAATTTTCATCACACGTCTTTACCTGAAACATCAAAGATCATGGTTATACCAAATCACAGTTCCTATTTATAATCATACTAACAATTTCATCTTTGCACTACGGCCAAAGATATTCATCAACAAACCATCTTTGCACTACATGCCAAAGATATTCAACAACAGGTCATCTTTGCACTATGGGCCAAAGATATTCATCAACAATTCATCTTTGCACTACAGGCCAAAGATATTCCTCAACAGTTCATATTTGCACTACAGGCCAAATATATTCATCAACAGTTTATATTTGCACTACAGGCCAAATATATTAATATCTCAAAGAAATATATAATCATTTCAGAATTTATATAAACAATAATTATAACCATGTTGATCATTTCACCTTTGCACTTAAGCTAAAGATATTCAATTATAAATTCAATGGTCATGATCATACCAGTCAACAATTCAACTTTGCACTACTGGCCAAAGGGAACCCATAGTCATGATCATACCAAAAATCTACCCATCTTTACATTCAAGTCAAAGAGAAATATCATCATTAGGGTTATAAAAATGTTATATATAATAGTAAAATCAATATAATCAAAACATCTAGATTTAATCTCAAGAGTAATATTCATAAATCAACTATAATTTGGTTAGAAAAAGAAACCAATTTTGTTATGAATAGTAACTCGTGAATAGTAACTCATGAATAGTAACTCGTGAATAGTAACTCATGAATAGTAAGCCCGACACAAAAAGGTAAAAATTTCACAATAAAATCTATACCAATATTTCGGTATAATGATATTGAAATAACATTTCTTAAACTTATAAACAATTTATTTTAATTGTTTACACTTTACTAAATAATGCATTTAATCATCCAAAAATTCCAAACTCATAAGATTTCATCACCAATAACCAAAACCTTCATAAAAAATTTGCATATACCTCATATAGGATTCTCAAGCCATAAAATCCTATTTTCTAACTTTCTTACTTCACATAACATATTTAATTCATTTACTCATAACTAGTCTATTTTCATGAAAAATACTAAATCAGTACAAACAAATTTTCTTTTATGAGATTTAGTAGAATATAGTCTCATATTGAACATATATTTTTCTCAGAATTTTTAAAAATTATTTACTATTTTTCATATGGCCAAAACAACCGAATATTTAGATATTTATCAAAAATTGTACTTTTATCCAAAAATTTGAAATTTATAGAGTATACTTCTATCATATACATGTACTTCCAATAAAAATTTCACCAATTTTGGAGTTAACCACAAGGAGTTATAAGCGGTTACTTTTAAAATAGTCTTTTCTCATAAAATTCACAACACTTAATCTATACATCCAAAAATCGCCATTTTTGGACACAATAAAGAAAAATCATCAAATTGTCATTTCAAATTTTTGAAGGTCAGAAAAATTACGAAACTAAAAAATATAACAACCCTTAAAATCCCTTACTATCCCTTACCTCAAAAGAGCAACACTTCTGACTAGATATCGGATATGACGCTGAAGGAAACTTGCACTGATGAATAGTAACTCACCAAGTATCTAAATACTCACAAAATACAGTCGATAATCTAGAGAGAAAAAGAGAGAAAACATATGAATTCTGGTGTGATTTTCAATTCTAACTTAGCCCTCTATTTATAGAAAAATGTTAGCACACCGAAGCAGACTTGACCTGCTACCTGATGGCTTTACTTGCTACTATTCTACCCACCAAAAATTAGCCATCTTCCCCAACAACCAAAAGTGGGGCCCACCCATTTATATAATTTTTTACCAAAATTATTTATAAACCTAATTTCCGAATCAGTCACCTCTTAAAATTCATAACAAATCATTCGTTCATTTTTAACGGTTCAAAATTTATGAACATATACTCAACTTATATATGTATAACATATCCAAAAATCACAACGATCCAACGATCAGATTAAAAATTATAACTCACACAATAAAGCTGTAAGAACACCGATGTGATCTTTTAATACCTCCAGTCCGATAAAATACTGATAAAATACCTCAACATTAATTCCTTTATTTATAACCACATAAATAAATCCATCATTTATATTCACATCAAATAAATATTTCATTATCATATAGATCAATAATTAATTATTCACAAATAATATTACATAATCACAATAATGACAACCAGGCAGTTCTCAGGAAAGAGGGGGCTTTCTGATAAGAATTTCTCCTTACTGACGCGTAATTAGATGACCAAACCTCTCCTTAGACAGAACTTTCTAGACATTGCCAATAATGCTATCTAATAATATTATTCAAATAATATGAATTATTGATCTGATAATAGAAAATACTGTGCAACGACAATTATTGAAACAACAATAACATAAAATATCAACCTAGCAATTATTGAATCAATAAAATAAAATATTGAACAGTAACTACTGTAACAATTATTGAGTAGTGCCTTCTTACGTAAGAATCAATAATTCAAAATACTGTGCAAAATCGTGTGCTACTGTGCAACCACGCGTATTATTATATTTTAACCACCAGGTATTCCAACAGTGTTAATGGTAACAACTACGCCGCTATTTATAAAAACTCAAATTTGTCATTTTCTTCATCCGACAGTTATTCTGTTATGGGGCTCACAAATGGCTGCGCCGTCGTACGAATATTCCCTGACAGAAAGAATATTCCACGACCAAACGAATATTCCCCGACAGAAATGAGTATTTTATAACCACTTGTGTATTTTGAAAATTTTATATATATCACCATTAACTTTAACTTTTTATCAATTTAACCATTTACTAAATATGAAAAATTGAATACTTTTATTTCATAAAATCTGGGGTCTTACAATCTTAGCTTTGGCTTTATCCTTATTAGAACCCTCGATTCTCTCGGCCTTAACTGTAATCATATAATTCAAGCAAGAAATGAGCATAAATAGCTCAGCAAGTGTAGCAATATATAATATAAATACCACATCAAGAATTATATGATTATTCTTTGTTAACTGAACAAATAGTTATGAAGTACTATGAAACATTGAAATAACACTTTTAATTCTTATAAAACAATTCCGAAGTATATACAACAACTTAGAAATTCTAAGTAGGTCAAAAGACCATGAACATTCTCTTTTGATTTTCATTCATGAAAAGGACAACTCGATACTAAGTCCGTAAGTCTGATATATCTTATGAACACTTCTAGGTGATCAACCTATAGTACTCTGTGTTGATCAATACTCATCCGTTAAACGTATCTATGTTTAAGTTTTGGCATCCTCACGTGCCCATCTAGTAATCGATATAAAATACTTTTGTTTATTCATACTTAGGCTTACCTTTGAATCCGTACCAAACAATTGGCATATGATAGAGTTATCATTACTATATCAAAAGACTTGTAAACAAATCAATCAAACTCTTTAAAATTTATCTAGCAGAGTTAAAACTAGCATCGACTCTTTCGTAAAATAATTCATGCACTTTATAACATGAATCACAGAAACTTGACTAACACGAAGGTCAGACAAGCGTTTAGCAAACTTGCCTTCAAGCGTCTTCAATTAAAATTTAACAGTTCTTGGTCTTTATAGTTTCTACATGATATATTCAAATAGCATACTGGAATTAGCTACCAAACAATCTAATCACATTTTTTTTACCAACTTCTTTCTCTTCTATAACTTAACTGAATTTATTTCATTAATATTCGTTTTGAGTTACTCATCTTTCATTATGGCATATTAACAATCCTATGTCAATAACCGGACACTCAACAACCATCGGTTAAATACAATAGTAGTCGAAACCCTAATTGATTCGTTAATCTAAGATAAATTCTTCTCAGATTACTGATATCGAACTCCGTATAGTACGTACATAGGTTTTACCATCATTTCTTATCATTCACGTACTACTCACATCTATTACGTAATGTATAATACTAGGATGCACGTTAAACTCGAATACGATTCACGATTTATGTTCTCGCAATTTACGTTCTTCGTTTAATTACTTTTAATCAACGTTAGATTCCTAAGATCATCGCTATACATGGTATTTAGGAATTATCTTTTCATATATATTAAGTATATACATGCCCCATAGTTATTATGTAAAAGGTTGGGCTAATAATTAACCGTGTCAGACATTTTTCCCTTAGCGGCGTTACGGCGCCAGTTTCAAGTATACAAGCTGCGCTGCGGCGCGAATTAGCAGTAGCTAATTGTTGGTCGAAAAACCGATCACTAAACACGCACAAGTATACACGGTCTAACAAGTAATACAGTGATAAGGAAAGTGTCGTATCCACGAGGAACTATCACTAATATTTACCAAATACCGACTTTGTATCGCTTAAGTCTTATTCGAACAGCAGAATAATAGAAGTGTGATTAATCTAGTTATATCTAATTATCAAAGCAAGTAAATGGATAACGAATGGTATCGAAGGTGCTACAAGCTAAGGTTATAAATTCACCCCACACTAGCATTTTGTCAAACACCTGGTGTGCTATGCTTCATCAAACTTCCTATCCTTCTCTCTTTGGTCTTAGTGGTCACGACAGTTTGTCGACCAAGAACACACAAGTGCTCATACACCTCTTTCGAAGTATGCACAAACATATCCTCTCTAGATCAACCTGAAAGGGAATAGAATAGAAAAGAACATCCAAGCTAGGTGATAATCCTACACATGTCTATGTGAATTAACCATGACAAGGATTTAAAGCTTAAGTTCTCAATTAGGTCACACATGGCGCATATATATATGTCTATTCTATACACAACTTATGCAGTCAAAACAAGTCGACAGCTCAAAATCACATGCTAATATATAACAGTGTAAATCTACAATCCCTCTTTCAACGTCATATAGATTACCAAAATCATCACTAATTTCTTAGCAAGAATCATTAAGCATGAATATATTAACCCAAACCATATGGTGCCAACCAAAGAGATAAGACATTCAATTCAAATCAACAAAAGGGTTCCATTATAACCTTAGAGCCAATAATTAGTTCATAGCTCTTGAACAAAATATAAGTAGCAATAAAGACAACATTTATGAATTACAAAATCAAATTAAGAAAACAAATAGATAAGAATAAACTCTGTCAAAGCTCTTCAGTCTCCAGGAATTCCACTCCTTTCAAGCTTTCCAATCCGTATTGCTCACTACTCTTGTTGCTCCAAGGAATCCCAAACTTCTCCCTAATCTACCTAATCTATATTTACATACATTACCTAAGAGATGGAGAAGAAATTACAAAAGAGGAAGAAAACTATTTCCCAGAGGGGGAACTATTCGATTATATATGTGAGGAGGCTCGCTTTTCATATATATATATATATATATATATATATATATATATATGTATATATCAGTTTCCTCTAAAAGCTAGGTCAAAACCAGCTTTGCACTGCTTGGGAACCGGATGTGGCGCTGCAGCACGGAGAGTAAGCTTGGCATTGGCGCTGCAGCGCTACGTCAGAACCAAAAACACCGAAGGTCGCGCTGTAGGGAAATTGACCGTTTTTCCCTCTGAAAGCTGGAAAAGACCTATTAAGCCCTGCAACGCATCGGTTAAGCAAAATAATACTATAATCATATAAAAGCTATATAAAATCTACGAAGATCAAGCAACTATTTAAGAAATAAAGGATCCAATTCGCGGGTATAAATCCCACTCATCAAATACCCCCAAACTTAAGTCTTTGCTTGTCCTCAAGCAAACTATCTAACACAAAAATAACAACAGTAAAACAACATGCAAATGAAGAATAAAACTATATACTAGCCTCATAGCTTCTAAGCTCAATCATAGCTACTCCCAGAGAACGTGACAAACACATATATGAATAAGGGTTCAATCAATTTCAAGTATAAGACTGTATTCGATCCATTCTATGTGTGTGTGTGAAGTCCAACCATCTTAACTAAGTATAGCTCAAAAGAAGCTCATATAATTGATTGCAGATACCAATATGCTCACTCAGTAACTTAAACATTCAACAAGCATTAAGAAGAAGACGCAAATGCAAGAAAGGATCAAAAGGCTCTAGCATGAAGACATTAAAATCTGACTCGGACATGCCTTAATTACCTTAGGCTATTCAGAGCTACCCATTAATGAGCTTTTGATCAATGACTCCCAAGCCAGATGACTTTAGGACACTAGGTGTAGAACACCCCTATGAATCTAATAACTCGAGCAGCAAAGGCCACGTAATCAACTTAAGCCAAATTAGACTTTACGAAATCCGAAGATTAATAGGTGAGTGCATTTTATGCTCCATCTTAACATCGGTGCTGCGTTTATGGGCGAGTGCGTTTCATGCTCCATCTCGACCCACCGCAAGACTTTCGATATTTATTTATTTATTTATTTTATATG
Organism: Panax notoginseng; assembly: GCA_016801055.1. Classification (NCBI taxonomy): domain Eukaryota; kingdom Viridiplantae; phylum Streptophyta; class Magnoliopsida; order Apiales; family Araliaceae; genus Panax; species Panax notoginseng. The sequence continues at coordinate 141,028,205 of CM029020.1, forward strand.
AAAACATGCCAGAATCCAAGATCCGAAACTGTATAAGCGTCTAAGTCTTTTATTACCTCGTAGTCATGAAAGTTTAAAAGAGTGAACATATTCTCAAAGAAATAAACACGCAAACTAAATTCAAAATATAACTAGTTAAACCAGTTGGTCGGTGCTTGCTAAGAAGGACGGATCAATAACAGTCTCAACTTATCAACTAAACAAACCCCTAGTTCACACATGCTTGACACGACTCTAAGAGATAGACATAATCACTTGGCGCTTGTCATTAGCCACAATAAAAAATTAATAATTTATATAAAACCCTTGTATAATAACAGCTCAAAATAGGGTAATGAAGCCATTAACATGGCAAAAGCATACAAATGTGTATAAGCCCCAAAAGATGGCTATAAACCAAACATACATGCTGATAATAATCAAAGCATCCATATATAATAATAAAAACTGTTCATGACATCCATCCTTAATAATACAAAACATAATAACTGCAATATCCTGAGTGAGTATATGATAACGATCCTTAGAAAAAGAAATGAATGAGTTAAAGAATATATAATACTCAAAATATAATTGAGTTCAAGTGAAAGTTATGAAATAAAACCTAGAATTTGTTGAAGTAATGAATGTAGTAGGAAATATAAAATCTATATTAAGGTAATGTGTTGAAGATATTCAACGATAAATTTTGAAAAGAGATTTGGTGAAAACAGAGTAAGGGAGGTTTATTTGATTCCGAGGACGGAATTCTTGTAAGGAGGGAAAGATGTAACAATCCAGAATTGTAATTATAATTTTTTTAAATATTTATTAAATTATATAAATATTTAATGGATGTGTTTATTGTTGAATAAATATTTGTTTATTGTTGAATAAATATTTATTTAATTTGATTTGATTTGATTTGATTAATTATTTGTTAAATAAATAATTAATGAGTTAAGGAAATTAATTGTTATGAGATAGTATTCTAATTTAATTTAATAATTAAGTTAGAGAGTTTATAATGATTAAATGAATTATTATATTATTCAATAAATTGTTATTAGAATTAATTAAATTAAGTATGAAAACTTAATTAAATAAAGTGTGTCAAATAATTATACTATAAAAGAGTTATTAAAATAAATTAAAGGAGTTTAATTTAGTTTTACCAAACAAGGCTTAAATATATTAAGTCTTTAATTTTAAAGAGTTTTGCCAAACGGAGCCTTATGACTTTTGGATTTCTTTTGAATTTTGAATTATAATAATATAAATAAAATATAAATAATATATATAATAATTGTGGTAACCGCTGATTTAATAAGGCCATTAGTAGCGTCGGTTTTAAAACGTTTGAAAAAGACGTGCATTTGTTTTAGTTTTAGTTTACGTATAATGCATTTGACTTAAGCCTAAGAAGAAAAATAAAATTTTTCTAAGAAGAAAAGTTACAGAGGGTTTTGAGAGAGAAGTATCAGAGAAAATTGAGAGAAAGGGTTCTGTAATTCCAAAAAGATTCTTTGTTAGCAAGTAGTTTCAAAGCAAGAAAAGGAATTTTTCCCAACACACACTTTAATATTATATACGTGTTCTTCTATGTTCACGAGCTTTATACTTGCTGTGAATTCCAAATTTCTGTAATTGCTGTTATACAATTAAATTATAGTGTTTGTATGTCATTATGAGGATTAGAACTAGTATTAGATAAAGAATTGTATGCTAATTTACGTTTACAAGAAGGAAATTGGTTTTTACAGTAAAAATATATGCATGAACACGTTTAGTAGGATAACAAAATTAGTAATTGATTGTATGCTAATTATAAAATTGAACGGTGATTATGTTAATTAGGTAAGAACTTAATGAGAACGTAGTTCAAAGGAATGAATTCGTTGGATAATTGTGGCTTACAGTGTTAAACCTTGTAAAACAACGTCAACAATGGAGTTTTGTTTTAAAATAGTGTTTCAAGGATTTAACTTCTCTTAAATTATTGTTTAAGTTGTGCTAAATTAGTATATGTATGCTTGTTAATGTTATGTGTGATTTACATAAATTATATATGTTAATTTAACTGCTAGAAGCCATTAAACTGTTAAGAATTGTTGTGTTCTGTTCTTCGTGTACGGTTTCTATAAGTTTCGACGCCTCAGCGCCAAAAATCAGAGCCGCAACCCAGAACTCCATGCCGTAATGCCGAAATCAGCGCCACAACGCCAATTTCGAGCTGCAGCGCCACTGTCTGACTTAGTTCTCACGCCGCGGCGCCGGAATAGTAGTCTGGGTCGGACAGTTTTGACCTCCTATAGTAAAACAACTATAAAATTTTTATACGAACTCTGATTGAGGTGATTCAAGATGATCCAGAACAAGGACGAATAGACCTACAACTTTTATTCTTTAAGTATTTCAATTTGAGGTCGAGAACAACAAATGGTTATTTGTAGGACTGATATATATTAGGAGGCAATCGGAGGGCGTCGGGAATGCACATATGCAAATGTAGTGCTCCTGACGATAAAAGATGTTGTCCTAAGTTATAAAGCATAAACATTAGTAAATATAATGATGTTTAACATTAATAAATGATGTATTAGATAAGTTGTATAAGCATACTAAGCACACACAAGAGAGATGAATCGGACGTGTGACGAATGAACGTCGAAACGCCGTGCCAAGTGTTAATGAACATTATAAGATAGGGAATGGGTTTCATATAAAACCCATAAGTATTCCTAGCAAGACTTAAACAATTGAATGAATTTTGAATATTACATAAGTCGAAAAGTTAACACAATCTAATTGAACATTGTGTGCTAATTAACAGGAAGGATTATGAGATGTAGAGTAAAGTTACATTACAACTATTATGCGTTGCTATGTGACTAATAGTTGATGTCTATGATTATATAATTGTGTAGGGCACGTAAAATGCAGATAACTGTAAGATGTTAAACTGTTATTATTAAACAACGACCAAGGCAAGTCTTTCAGTTCCTATTTGCTATATGAATTTGATGATGAACTGTTTGAAATCTTTATTGAAAATAGCATGGTGTGTTATATTAATGTTGAAAGTATGAAATGTTAAAGTCAATTTATGACTACGTTGATTTAGTAATGAATGTTGATTGAGTAAGGAACTCAATCTTTATACTTATTATATGAACTACAACATGTATGTTATGTTACTCTAATGTTTATGAGATGTATATCGAGCATGTTATTATGTGCTATGTGATGCATGAAAACTGTTAGATTTTACTGGGCTGTCGAGCTCAATCTTGCAAATAACCACTTTTGCAGGTTAAAGATTTAAGGTAAAGTTATGTGCTACATGAAAGATATGAATCAGATGTGATACTTGAAGATTTATATACTTTGGCTGAGTTATTATTATTTGAACCAGGTTTAGGTTCTAAATAATATATTAATGTTGAATTGTAATATCGTTTTGTGATGTAAACTCTTGTAGTATTAAAATGATTCTGAGATGTTTAGATGTAAAGGTTGAAAGTTCTGGGAACGAGAATAGTTTGTAAATAGAAAATTTTAATTGTAATAGAAAATTTTAAGTATTCCATAAATTTCAATGGTTGTATTATTGTTTAATGATGTAAAATTAGAGGTTGAATGTATTGTTAACGACCGAAGTCGAGAATTAAATTGTATGAATTTTAGGGTCGTTACAATAACCCAAAGGCTAATAACGCCCAACATGATGTTAAAAACGCAATTCATATATGACTGCACTATAATACTGATAAAACATAAGCTAAATACTAATATATGGAAACCAATCATGGCAGTAGACATAATAAAATAGATAATAAACCATAATACCCCCAAACTTAAGATGAACAATGCCCTCATGGCTAAGCATATATCAATTAATACAAGAGGGCTTCCCTAAGTCTGGTCACTCGACATCAGCATCATCCTCGTCAGCGTCTACGGGTGGTGATGGGGAAGGGTAGGGTGGGAAAACAGAAGGCTCCGGGAACTGGAATGGCATAAAATTAGCATCCTCGCCACTATAAATAGTGTAGATGCTCTGTATAGTGTTGACCAGCTCAGCTTGATATTGCATCGCGATGTCCTGCCTCTGGGCAACCGCTGCTATGTGCCTTTGCTACCTCTGAGCATTGGCATCTTGGTTTTGATGTAGCAGGGTGAGGGATGCCATAATCTCTGCCAATAGCCCTTGTGAAGATGAGCCTGACTCCGATGGCTTCGAGTTTTCGGCCTCTGATGTAGGAGGTGGCTTAGTAGGTGGCCCGTACCCTTAGTCTCTGACATGTGAAGCAGCCCCGCCCCATACATTAAAGCGTGAGATTACTTGATGGTCGACGATTGACATGGGCGACAAAGCTATCTCTTCTGGTCCCCAATGAATACCAGCCCTTTTGCATAATTGGGTGATCAAGGATGGATGTGTAAGTCCCGCAGAGGTGGTACTCTTGATCACCTTCAGGATGGACTCATGAATGAGAATTTCGATATCCACGTCCAGACCCGTGACAATTGCGAATAATAGGATCGCTCTATCCTTAGTCACGTCGCTAAGGTGACGAGTCATGATCATGTTGGCACATATAAAATTGAACCATGCCTTCCCATAGCGACTGAGTGAATAATACGGGAAACTGGTCTTCTCACCTGTCATGTCATTTATTTTCCATGTTGTCCCGGGCTTGCAGAGCCTCCTAACAATATCGTCCAAGTCATAGTTGCGAAGTCCCTGCTCCAAATAATCCTTGCCCTCATAGCTAGGTGTCACAAAAAGTGCATTGATGGCTTGGCTTCCAAACGCAATTGATCGCCCCCTGACTTGAATAATAGCAGGACCATCGACACTAGCATTTGCATAGAACTCACGAACCACAGATATGATGGCCGACTTGGGTGGTTTTGTGAAGTGCACCCACTTGCGTCTAAGGATTATGGCCACCTGTTCACCATCCTTTGTTTGATCAGGCCTGAAACCCTGTTCAGGAACCAAGTTTCGTTTGGCAAAGGAGTTCTTGTACCGTTTCCATGCCTCTTCGCTAACGAATTTGGCATTGTCCCAAGTCTATGGTGCTGCGGACGAGGAGCCGTCGACGCTAAGTCGTTGCCTCTTTGTAGCCACTTCAGAAATCACAGCAATTGGTTTGAACAAAAATAGAAGACTCAATCCCACACTCCCCCAAACTTAGGCCAGATAATCCCCAATGAAATTCCAATGTTAAAACAGCCCAAACAAAATAATTTCTGGTTCAAGCAATCTGTCGAACACCTAGACTGCACACTGTAAACCCACTTAGACAGCCTTTGCTTGAAAATGCTCTATCCAGATTTTTGTCAGTGGAAATCACCCCCAAATCACAGAGAAAACCAAACCCAAACAATGAAATCACACACAAAGAAAAAGGACAACTACTTGCCGAGAATAAGTCCACTTTACCTTTAAATTGGAAACCCTAGGTGAGAAACGTGTGGGCTCGAGCTCTGATAAGCAATTGAAGGTTCTTGGTTTATTATTGTGGTTTGAAATGCCAATCGATCACGACTAGGTCTTGTGGGAGTGAGGTGATGGCTGGGTTGCTTGGGCTGACTTAGATCTGTCGAAAGAGCAGGGGGGTATGGTCTAATCTGCCGAATGCAGTCTGTTTTTTTAAAAAATCTCGTTTCTCGCGCTGCAGGGCGAGAAAATAGTAGGTTGGGCTCAGTTGTGGCACTGCAACACAATACATAAGCATTTTGATGGCGCTGTAGTGCGAGAATGCAGTGGGCTAGGCAACATGGTGACGCTGCGGCGCGAGGTGCCCTATGTTTCTTGGTGCTGAGTGTTGGTCGTTTTACCGATCAATATATGCGTGCAAGTATACAAGGTCAACAAGTAATAAAGAGTAAGTAAAGTATCGTTCCCACGGAGAATTAACTAATAAAGTTCACCAAGCATTAACCCGTAACCAGTTCAGTCTTATTTAAACGAATGATATTATATTTTATATTTAAACTATTAAATTAAATAAACCTAACTATTCCTAGAGTGAGACTAGATAATGAAGACCTGAGATCACAATTTCTTCTATTGACTCATTTAAATCCATACACTGCATGTTAAGCTAAATTAATTATACCGGATTGTTAGCCGAGAACACGAAAGTGAACTATAGCCATATCTCAATGTACCATACCCATATCACATATAATCCACAATTGATAGAATACACATGAACACCCACATTACCTAAACCACTATATATCTATGTGATTTACAAATAATTAGGGTTTAAGCCCAAATTCTCAATCGACTACGAGTGATGCCTTGGTATATGTCTATCCTAAGTACAAATCATACATCCCATCACAATATAGAATATATAATCACACACTAATAAGATCAGATCTAAACCCATACTTCGTCTCTCGAGTCCATATGGGTTATCACAGTAATTGATAGCCAATCAACTAAGCAAATAGCATGAATCTAATTAGACAATCCCATAGCAATTAATACGGCTAACAATGCAATATATCAGAAATTACTACTCCATAGAATCCATTGTAATCTCAGAATAGAATTTAAATCATAGCTAAATCAAATCTATCATTCATATATAGAATAAACATCGTAAGATACAATTATGAATCACAGAGAAAATAAGAGTAGAGAATTGGAGTGAAAATCTGTTCTCCTGATCCAAGATAAAATCTCTGATGCTTTCCAATTGCTTCAAGTCTTCAATCTGATCCAATCTAAAAAGTACCTACACTAATCTCCTATTGAAAGTAAAGAGAGAAAGTAATATTATCTACGTGATCCCCCAAAGGGTGGAATATCCCTTACATACTGAAAATACGTCTAATATATAAACCCTAATTCCACTCCCCTCTCAGTTACGCAAGTTAAAATAAAGTCAGCAGCTTCAGTCAACGTCACGCGCGGCCGCGCGCTGTCCCTTCGTAATCCTCGCGCGGGAGCGCGTGTGTAAAGTAGGCTCTGCCCGGGTGCTTGCGCGGGCGCACGTGTTGAAACCTGTATAGCCGCGCGGCTTCTGCAGTTTGAATTCTCAGGTTCTGCTGCTACTTCTGCATCTGTGTCATGCTTGGTCCTTCCTTTGTCCATCCGCGCTTAGTCATCTGCTCCACTTGATCCTCATGCCACGCATATCCCAGCTTGTACCTCGCTTCATGCGTTCATTTGCCTCGTGGCTTCTAATTCCACCAAATTAGGCCGTTTCCTGCACTTTTTCACCGAAAGTAGTTTTAAGTATATGCAATGCAAAATAACTTGAAATGCAACTAAAAACACACTAAAATGTACTTGAGATGGGCATAGTTCGTGTGAATTGGTATTCAATAAGTAGGTATAAAACCCACTTATCAAATACCCCCAAACTTGAACTGTTGCTTGCCCTCAAGCAATGCATACTAATAAACAATGAAAATGCAGCTATATTACTATGCAACTAAATTATGATGCAACTAGTCTAACATTGTTGCCGCTATCACAGAAATTCAGTCCAAAATGCCTCAACGAATTTTTCCAGGTTCAAGAATACAGATTCAAACCAAACTGTAGGCATAATGTCATGCACTCAGATAATTCATAAATACTGTAGAGATGCTGTGTGTGTGTGTTGTGTTCACCAAAACTTGATTTAAGCAAAGAATACACATGCTGAATTGCTTAAAACAGAAAATTATAGTTTAAATCAAGACTCATGTATACATATGCAACGAAGACTATTCCAACATATCAAAACAAACTGAGGTTCAACAGTGGGCTTAACTGCTTTATTACTACTCATGAGGACGATTTTCGCACTTTTCCGCGGTGTTTATTGCTACACTTCTTTTCTTTTTCTTTTTTTTCTTTTTCACATGATTGTGTAATGCCTCATTCCATTAGAAAAACACTGCCACCCCTTAGCGAGCTTTCAACCAACGACTCCCAGACCATGAAAGACCTTATGGCGCTAGGTGTAGAGACAATCCCCTCGGGCGTACTTACTCAAGTAGCCAGGGCCCCGAAATGAGACTAGCCACGTTATTGCTATTTGATTTTTTTTTACATAGCATACCCATGTTTTTCCAAAGTTTGAAAATCAATGTTTTAAACAGTCTAAATTCACTTTCCACATATTTCCCTTTTTTCAACTACATTTTCTATCGAGCAATGCAACACATACTTCTTATACCTACAAGTGATTTTGAACACATTCGTGCAAACCGAAAGCATTTAAACAGCAACATGAATTTCATCGTGTAAAACATTATAGCTAGGTTCATGTTTTCCAACACACTCAAAAATCTTTCAAAATTCACTATCATCATTGGCTAGCCAAAATTTCCATAAAGCTAAACTCTGTGAGACATGCAAACTAAAACATACACACATAATAAATTTTTTTTACAAGCAAACTACTATATACAACATAAACATGCAAATTGTAAACTAAATATGCAAATACTAAATGCAACTATACTACCACCCCAATACCCCCAAACTTAGAATATTCATTATCTCAATGAATGGAGATATAGGGTTAGAGAACTCCCCTAATGCTCAACTGCACCACCCTCATTGGGTGGTGAATCCAGTGGTGGATATGGCACAACTGTCCTGAACTGAGGCCACTCTAGCATTGTCCCCTGCTGTCCAAAAGCCTCTGTTAGCGACCTTGTCAAACCCATAGCAAACGCTGCAAAATTATCATACATCGCGACGACCTTCCGCTCCAACCTTCGGAGCTGTCGATCTTCAGTAACAGCATTGGCTTAGGTTGATGTTCCTTCTTTTTCAAAATCCGATGTCGGGCGCAGCCATGCGTTCAATGGAGACATGGCGCGGGCGTGCGAGAGCTATTTTCATACAGACTTGCAGCCCGGGCGCGCGGGTTTTTAAGGTATACATCGCGCGTCCCCGCGACCCTGCTTCCTGTAATTCCAATCTGTATCTTCCATAACACAGTGATGACTGCTTTTCAATTCTCTTGCAGAACAAATCAAACTATCATAATTAAAAATGAAAATGAACTAACAAAAATAATCTAAACAGAATAATTAAAAGGTAGAGATAGAAACAATGGGTTGCCTCCCATCAAGCGCTAAGTTATAGTCAATTAGCTTGACTCTTTTCTTGAAAACGCTATCTAATTCCTCTACGATAATCTAGGAACCCTCTATCCATTAGAACTGTAATGTGCATTGGGAGGTTTCCCATCATAAGAGTCTTCGGATTGAAGCCACCTAGCATATTTCCTGTACATGAGGTCTCCATTTCTATTGCATCGCCAGGTGCTTCTCTCGTTGCATCTGTGAACAGATTTTTGTATTGAGGCATGAAAGATTCAACGTGCTTTTCTTCTTCTTTTATCTCTTCCTCTGCCCACCATGGTTTTTAAGAGGCCTCATACTCGCAGAAATTCTTACTTTGGATGTGACTACCAAGGGGACATGGGTGTGCAAAGTTCACTGAATTTTTTAACTCTAACTGAGAAGGAACTTGGGGTATTATACAAGTCAGCTCATGATCTTCATTTTACATATCCCCAATTGTTTCCTCAGTGTCCACTCCTTTCAGTTCATCTAGTGGCATGTACATTTCTGGCTCTCCATCGGTTTTATTATCCATGTTATAGTACCAATTGTTTTGAGGGCGATTGTTCAAGGCTTTGAGTATTTGATCCATTTGATTCTGCAGATTCGAATTGACCTCTCTTGCTCAATCATCTTTTCCTCAATTGATGCTACAAACTTGAACCACAAATCCTCCACTCTTGAATTATCTTGTTCAATTTCGAAATCCATGTATTGTGGACCATTCATTGAGGAGTTAATGAGTTGTTCCATCTGTCTGTTAAGATTTTGGCTTGATAACTCCTGACTCATCATCATCTCTTCATGGTTTGCTATGCTTTTTGACATGAATTTCTTCAACTCTGAATTTTCCTCTTATTGCATTGGAGGTAGATATGAGAAATCCGATGGATATGTTGGACTTGGAACACAATCTTGGTCTTGATAATTATAACTCCATTCATAATCTGGGTGATACCCCCAACCTTGATTATAACTGGGATAAACATAGTTGTTGAGGTAATCACCCCCAAACTGTACTTGTCCAACACTGATGTTGCACTGATAACTTGGATGCTTGCTAGCACAATATTCACATGTAACTGCTATCTCTCGAGTACGTTGGGCTGCAAGAACATCCAACTTCTCCGAAAGTGTTGCAATTTGTGCTGACAATGTAGAAAATACATTGAGTCCCTCAGTGCTTATGTCCCTTAGTTGAAGCATATTCGCATAAGGCCATTGATAAGCAAAGTCACCCATGGTACCTGAGAAGAGAGAAATAAAAGAAAATAATTAAAACAAAAAAAATGTTTAAATTAAGACCAATTTGATTGAAATTAATGTTGGCAAAAATTTATTAAGCTAATTCTCTAGCAACGGCGCCAAAAACTTGTTGGTCGTTTTATCGATCAATATATGTGTGCAAGTATACACGGTCAACAAGTAATAAAGAGTAAGTAAAGTATCGTTCCCACGGAGAATTAACTAATAAAGTTCACCAAGTATTAACCCGTAATCAGTTCAGTCTTATTTAAACGAATGATATTATATTTTATATTTAAACTATTAAATTAAATAAACCTAACTATTCCTAGAGTGAGACTAGATAATGAAGACCTGAGATCACAATTTCATCTATTGACTCATTTAAATCCATACACTGCATGTTAAGCTAAATTAATTATACCAGATTGTTAGTCGAGAACACGAAAGTGAACTATAGCCATCTCTCAATGTATCATACCCATATCACATATAATCCACAATTGATAGAATACACATGAACACCCACATTACCTAAACCACTATATGTCTATGTGATTTACAAATAATTAGGGTTTAAGCCAAAATTCTCAATCGACTACGAGTGATGCCTCGGTATATGTCTATCCTAAGCACAAATCATACATCCAATCACAATATAAAATATATAATCACACGCTAATAAGATCAGATCTAAACCCATACTTCGTTTCTCGAGTCCATATGGGTTATCACAGTAATTGATAGCCAATCAACTAAGCAAATAACATGAATCTAATTAGACAATCCCATAGCAATTAATACGGCTAACAATGCAATATATCAGAAATAACTCATCCATAGAATCCATTGTAATCTCAGAATAGAATTTAAATCATAGCTGAATCAAATCTATCATTCACATATAGAATAAACATCGTAAGATACAATTATGAATCAAAGAGAAAATAAGAGTAGAAAATTGGAGTGCAAATCTGTTCTCCTGATCCAAGATGGAATCTCTGATGCTTTCCAATTGCTTCAAGTCTTTAATTTGATCCAATCTAGAAAGTACCTACACTAATCTCCTAATGAAAGTAAAGAGAGAAAGTAATATTATCTACGTGATCCCCCAAAGGATGGGATATCCCTTACATACTGAAAATACATCTAATATATAAACCCTAATTCCACTCCCCTCTCAGTTACGCAAATTAAAATAAAGTAAGTAGCTTCAGTCAACATCACGCGAGGTAGCGCGCTGTCCCTTCATAATCCTCCCGCGGGCGCGCGTGTGTAAAGTAGGCTCTGTCCGGGTGCTTGTGCGGGCACGCGTGTTGAAACCTGTATAGCCGCGCGGTCGCGCGGCTTCTGCAGTTTGAATTCTCAGGTTTTGCTGCTGCTTCTGCTTCTGTGTCATGCTTGGTCCTTCCTTTGTCCATCCGCGCTTAGTCTTCTGCTCCACTTGATCCTCATGCCACGCATATCCCAGCTTGTGCCTCGCTTCATGCGTCCATTCACCTCGTGCCTTCTAATTCCACCAAATTAGGCCGTTTCCTGCACTCTTTCACCAAAAGGAGTTTTAAGTATATGCAATGCAAAATAACATGAAATGCAACTAAAAACACACTAAAATGTACTTGAGATGGGCATAGTTTGCGTGAATTGGTATTCAATAAGTAGATATAAAACCCACTTATCACTGAGGCACGAGTTTCAATACACTTGTTGGAGCTACAGCGCGAGCCCTATTTCTGAGTTTTTTCCTGCAAAAGCCAATCCATGTATTGGCCAACATACTGTTACACACATATACTTATAACAACCCACATGATAACTACCTTATCTCTAACTACGATATACACAATAACAACATACTAAATAAACATGCCGCTTGCATCCTATAATCACAAAAACATGTATATGCATAGGAGATAATACACTGCAGAAATAATTATACTGGTAGCTATGTTAACAACTAAAAAGAAAAGACACAATGTAAACTAGACAAAAGTAAAGAAAAATAGAGAAAATTGATACTGAGATGGGGTTGCCTCCCCACCACGCGCTTGTTTTAAAGTCGTCGGCTTGACTATACCAATGCCGTTCAATCCGGCTCATATGCGAAAATGACCATTTCATATCGCCTATTTGTAAACTCCTTTAAATTTATGGCAGACATGGATGATTGGCCATCCCCCTTTTCTTCACCCATCGGCATGAAAAACCTTTCACCACTAGAATTATCCATTAATTCACCTTTTTCATCAATCTGAAAGCGTTCTTCGTGCGCTAGTGGGCCCTCTAGGGTTTCCACAATCGTGAGCGTGGTTTCCAACTTTTCATTAGTCTTGACAATACAACCATTCTTGATCCTCTCTTTTCCTTCTTCAGACTCCACATGTTGGTCAATTGGCACTTTGACATCTCCCTCAACACATTTGTGAGACTCGTCACCTTCTCCTTGCGTATCCATCGTGCAATGCTCTACTTCTTCATTATTGAGATTAATTATGATCGGTAGATTACCTTGCGGTGGATTTGTGATGGCATTGACGAATTGTCCCAATTGACTTTCGAGGCTCTTCAATGAGGCGTCTTGGTTCACCATTTGAACCTCATTTCTCTCTATAAAGTTGCGGAGGAGCTCTTCAAGCCTTTTCTCTTCTTCTCGTGTTAAGTATACAAAAAAACTCTCATTGGGTTGAGATGTCACCTTATATTGCGGCGGAGACTAATATTCACATTGATTCGGATAGGAATAATTCAGATCATGATACTGCTCTTGATTGTAGTCTCAAGAGTTTGGATAACCCTGACAGTTTGGATGATAGTAATTTGGTTCAGTGTCAGCTCGTTCCTGACAGTAGGCAGTCTGAGTGGACTGACACTCAAGCTTGTCAGAAAACCTCAAGAGATTTGAAATTTGATCTTGCAATCGCTCAAGTCCTTCTTTCGATCTTGGTTTTGCATGTGACAACCCGAGAATTTAGACAATTTAATAAAATCTTAAAAGATTGAATAAATGTTAAATAATAGACCTAGACAGAAAATAAGTGTATGGATTTGACATTTTTGAAGGATTTTTATGGATTTAAAAATTTTTGGTGGAGAATTATTAGGGTGAAGTGTATGAGTGTATACAAATTTGTATATACTGATTATATGTGTACAGTATGTGGTTAAGGGTTGACCAGATAAATTATATCTATGACAAACCCTAAAATTATATTAAGAACATCAAGGTACAGTTGGAAAACACTAACGATTGATAAGAAACCTTAATACCGGCTTTGGAAATCCTAATTTCAAATTCGGGAATCCGAAACACTAAATCGGAATATTAAAACCCTAATTAGGGAGTTCAAAGGCTTAAGTGTTTATGATTATTTACCTAATTAGGGAAAACCTAACAAATTAGTTAAGAAAACCCTAATTACTAAATTAGAAACCCTAATGTACAATTAGAGAAAATCTAATTATTAATTTAAAATCTTTAATGTTAATTAGGAAACCTTAATCCTAATTAGCAAGTTTGAATACGATTAAGAAACCCTAATATAATTAGGAAATATTAATTTCTAATTTAGAAATCTTAATTTTCTATTTTAAGCCTTAATTTTAAAATCCTAGAAAATTAAAATTTTCAAAACCTTAGGGTTAAACCCTAAGGGTTAAACCCTAAGGGTCAGGTCAAATGACTATATTGCCATTAAAATTGTAAGCAAAAGTACTAAAGTGCCCTTTTTGCATTTTTTATAAGAAAGTGTACAAATCTTGCCAAAATGTGTGGTGATTCACCAAGGAGGCTTGAAAAGTGTTAAACTCCACCACAAATCAGCCATGAGGCCACATAGCAACACTTTTGGCCATTGAATCAAAAAGTTAAGAATTAAAGTAAGAAAAATAAGTTACTTTACTTAGCAAATGAACCAAAACTCTCTCTCTCTCTATAATTTTCAAAACTTAGAGTGAGAATGAGTGATAAACTAAGCCAATATCATGTATTAGCTTGCCAAGAATGTAATCAAAGATCAGATTCAAAGATCAAAGCCTAAAGAGGTATAAACCCTAAATTTGCTAAATCTTGTAATTTATGTTAGATGTTATGATTTGTTATTTTGAGTTGTGTTTAAGGATGTTATTGAGTGATTTGGGTTGTTATATTATGGATCCATAACATCTAGATGCACGAAAATGAGTTTTTAAAAATTGACCTATGAACCCTAATTTGTGGCCTGACAACCTAATGTCAGGGCTCATAGAACTGTGTGTGTTAGATGATATGTGTGTTTGATGTTATAGAGTTGTTCTCTGTCATGAGGAGAGTAGACTGAAAGTGGAATCACCTCCATACCATGTTTAGATCTCCAGTTATTAGTGGTCAAACATGGTTGACCGAGCACGAAAACTGTTTTTGGATAACCCATAAATTTTCCAGATTTCTGGCAACGTTTTTGCAGGCCATGAATCTTGCTATTGTTTGATAGTTAGTCCATGTTAGTGTTATGGTTGTGTAGACTGACATAAGGACTATCGATCCATGCCTCTAGAACACTGTGAAGCCCCCAAAATAGGTATACATCACCTATTCTAAGTCGCCAAATACATGGTACAAAATTCAAATACAACTTAATTATACAACAATCGTGTAAAATACGACTAAACATATGCTGTGAGTTTTAATACAAATATTGTCAGATAGACAATATACAAACTCAATGGGGTCCTCATTACATTTATTATCACACTATTACATAGAATAGTGAGGACTACTAATGCTATCATCTGGTCCATCACTCCGTTCCCCGACTCGTCCCAACTATATTCTAATTTCCTGAAGAGAACAGTGAAAGAAAGGGTGAGCTCAACTAGCCCAGTAAGAAATATTATGACTAAGATAATGTAGAATAAATTATCATTAGCCTTAAACAGTGTTAAACTGATACAATATAACAAACATCAAGTTTAACTGCAGCGGAACAAGCAACCCATTAGAAGAGTCAAGTAGAGAATAAAATCTACTATCTCCTATGATTTAAAAGGTTTTACATGACTTTTATCGCTGGGACTCAACTTAATAAATAATCCACATCATCGAATCACCCCTGCACTACGGCCAATGATATTCTTTAGTATCACGACCACAATTATCCATGCACTATAGGCCAACAATATTTTTGTATTCATTAATGGTCATGATCATGCCAACCACTGTCCATCAATGCACTACGGGCCAATAAGGACTTTTACCACATCATTTGTAACATTACGGTCATGATTATACCGAATAATCCCTGGTCATGATTATACCAAGTCCATCTATGCACTACAGGCCACATATGACTTTCAACAGAATATAAACATGAGGATGATGACAATGATATAAGAATTCAATAAAACAAGTTCAAGAATTAATTTATCCAGAACCAACAACGTCCAAATTGTCAACATGATACTACTTTGTAGAGTAAAATTCAAGAATGCTCAGAAGAATATTTTCATGAAAAGATACTGGATAAAGCGCAAATATCAAAGATATTCCACTAATTTCATGGAGAATAAAAGCTAAAACTTTAATCAACTGAGTATAATAAAGAATGGAATAACAAAAAGAATTCACCAAGCATGCGATAGACCGCACAGACAGGTTATTCTAACAGAAAAATAAATAGTGGAACCAGGTCATGCGTAAATGCACCGACATGATATTCCGACAGAATAATAAATAATGGAACCAGGTCCAGCGTAAACACACAGACAGAATATTCTGACAGAATAATAAATAATAGAACCAAGTCTGGCGTAAAGCACAGACATGATATTTCGACAGAATAATAAATAATGGAACCAGATATTCTGACAGAATAATAAATAATGGAACTAGGTCCGGCGTAACGCACAGACAAAATATTCTGACAAAATAATAAATAATGTAATAACAGAAGAATTTCACCAAGTATAGGGTAACCCGCGTATACAGGTTATTCCAACAGAATAATAAAGAATGGAATAACAGAAGTTCTCTTCATGAATAAGAAAGAAAGAATACCCTTTACGAGTACAACAAATAATATTCCTTACCATAAAAGAAACTTGATATCAGAGTAGTAAAGTAACAGAATACTTTTTTTCTTTCTCTCTATAGTTTCTCTCTTTAGAGTTTCAGTGAATTCGTAAGAAAATAATGAAGGAATGAGCTTCTATTTATAGAAAAATGGACTGCATAGTAACTAACTCATGAATGATCTAGATTGATTTACTTTAATCTGACGGTCCGTAGTTAAAGCAAAATCTTTTAAATAAAATAAAATATATTCTATTTATAATCTAATAAAACGAATAACTTTATAAAAGATTTTACTATGCAAGCACTATGCAGGCACTATGCAAACACTATGCATAATAAAATATAATATATTCTAATTATTATCTAATAAAACAGATAACTTTATAAAAGTATTCTGTTTTATATAAAAAGATTTTACTATTAGCCTAATAAAACGAATAACTTTATAAAAGTATTTTGTTTTATATAAAAAGCTTTTCTGTTTTATTACATTAATAATACCAATAAAATAAAACTGAGTGACTTATCACGTAAGCATCAATAATCAATACCGTGTGTTACTATGCAACCATACGTATTACTGTACTTTTACTACCGAGTAGTTAAACAGTATTAATGGTAAAACTTCCGCTGTTATTTTTATAAAGTATTTTTGTCGTTTTCTCAATCCGACAATAATTCCGTTGTGGGGTCCACCAATGATTGTGTCGTCGTACGAATATTCCCTGTTAAAACGAATATTTCCCGACCAATCGAATATTATATAGCAACTTGCGTACTTTACAAAATTTATAAATATTACCCACAATAATAACATTATATAAATTTCACTCCATAATATTCAAAAATGATATTTATAGAAAATTCATCTTTATTTATAAAAGTTGGGGTCTTACAATCTCCCCTTCTTATGAAATTTCACCCTCGAAATTTGGGTACGTACCTGGTATATCGAAGAGGTAAGGATACCTTGACTTCATTTCAGATTCTAACTCCCAGGTCATTTCCTAAACATCGTGGTTTCTCCACAAAACTTTGACTTGAGGTATAACCTTGAAGCGTAGAATATGTTCCTTTTTATCCAAGATTTGAACAGGAACCTCTTCATATGTTAAATCTTCCGCTATTTCGTCCGGTTCTAACTCAATAATGTGGTTCGGGTCTTCCACACATTTATGTAACATGAATATGTGAAAAATATTATGAACACAAGACATACTTGGCGGTAAAGCGAGTCCATAGGCCACAGTTCCTACTCGATCGAGGATTAAAAATGGGCCAATGAATCGAGGATTGAGCTTTCCTCTCTTTCCAAATCTCGTAACTCCTGTCCATAGAGCAACTCGTAACAACACATGATCTCCTATATCAAATTCCACGTCCTTTCGATGAAGATCAGCATAACTCTTTTGTCGATCTTGTGAGGTTTTTATACGTTGCCGGATCGTTTGAATCTTTTTCGTAGTCATACGTACCAACTCCGGTCCCAACAACGTTGCTTCATCCACCTCTTCCCAGCATACTGGAGAACGACACTTTCTTCCATACAACGCCTCAAATGGAGCCATGCCAATACTTGCTTGATAAATGTTGTTGTAGGAAAACTTCACCAATGGTAAGAACTTATCCCAACTTCCCTTGAAGTCAAGGACACAGAGTCTTAATAAATCTTCAAGAGTTTGAATAGTCCTCTCTGATTGTCCGTTCGTCTGGGGATGATATGCCGAACTAAATCGTAAATCCGTGTCCATAGTTTTTTGTAAACTAACCCAAAATCATGAAGTGAATCTTGTGTCTCGATCAGAAACTATGGACACTGGCATATCATGCAGTCTTACAATCTCGTTTATGTACATACGAGCAAGACGTTCAAGTGTATAAGTTTCTCATATTGGTAAGAAATGAGCAGACTTGGTCAATCTATCAACAATGACCCAAATTGCATCAATGCCTTGAGAAACCTTGGGAAGACTAGTAACGAAATCCATGGTAATGTGCTCCCTCTTCCATTCTGGAATTTCAAGTGGTTGCAATGGACCTTTTGGTACTTGATGCTCCGCTTTGACTCGTTGACAAGTTAGACACCTTGAGATAAACAACGCCATCTCTCTCTTCATATTACTCCACTAAAATATATGACAAAGATCACGATACATTTTGGTACTCCCAGGATGGATTGCAAACGGTGTGTTGTGCGCCTCCATCATGATTTTATACTTTAAATCAAGGTCATTAGGAACACAAAGTCTGGAGTTGACTTGAAGTATTCCTTCTTCATCGATTCTTACTTCCGGCATAGTATCTTCTTACACTTTCTTCCTCATACGCTTTAGCTCCAGATCTTTAGCTTGAGCAGCCTTAACTTTATCAATTAAAGTCGGTTCTACTCGTATATTCGCCATCATCACATGGATCCCTAGAGTCTTTAACTCTATCTCCATCCTTTGCAAGTCACACAAAATGGGCCTTTGCGTTGACAATATCGCACTCGTACTTGTATATGATCTTCTACTCAATGCATCAGCTACCACGTTCGCTTTTCCAGGATGGTATTAGATGGTATGATTATAATCTTTCAACAGTTCCAGCCAACGTCGTTGTTGCATGTTGAGTTCCTTTTGAGTGAAGAAATATTTGAAGCTTTTATGATCCGTAAAGATCTCCACTTTGTCCCCATACAAGTAATGTCTCCAAATTTTAAGTATGAAGACAACATCTGCCAACTCTAGATCATGAGTAGGATAATTCCTCTCATATTCTTTGAGTTGTCTTGAGGCATAGGCTATGACTTTCCCATGTTGCATGAGAACACATCCTAACCCTTTGCCCGAAGCATCACTGTAGATAACAAATCCCTCTGAGCCAGATGGTATTGTCAGAACAGGTGCTGAAATGAGTCTCCTCTTGAGTTCTTGAAAACTCTTCTCACATTCTTCGCTCCAACTGAACTTTGTATCTTTTCGAGTCAGCTGAGTTAATGGAGTAGCGATTCGAGAAAATCCTTCCACGAATCTCCGATAATAACCAGCTAAACCGAGAAAGCTACGTACTTCGGTCACTGATTTAGGTTGCTCCCAACTTTGAATTGCTTCAATCTTTGCCGGGTCAACAGATATTCATGACTTGATACTACGTGCCCAAGGAATGCTACTTCCTCAAGCCAGAACTCGCATTTCTTCAACTTGGCATAAGGCTTGTATTCACGAAGCTTTTGGAGTGTCAGCCTCAAGTGTTGCTCATGATCTTCACGGCTTTCGGAATAAATAAGGATGCCATCAATAAAGATGACCACAAAGTGATCCAAATATTCCTTGAATACTCGGTTCATCATATCCATGAAGGCAGCAGAAGCATTAGTCAATCCAAAAGACATGACTAAGAATTCATAATGCCCGTATCGAGTTCTGAAGGCAGTCTTTGGAATATCCTCAGTTCTAACCTTCAGCTGATGATATCCAGAACGAAGATCGATTTTTGAAAAGAATTGTGCTCCTTGCAACTGGTCAAACAGGTCATCAATACATGGCAATGGGTACCTATTTTTGATGGTGACATGATTCAACTCCCGATAATCAATACAAAGTCGTATACTCCCATCTTTCTTCTTCACGAATAGAACATGAGCACTCCAAGGAGAAGTACTAGGACGAATAAAGCCAATGTGTAACAATTCCTGCAGTTGGGTCTTTAACTCCTGAAGTTCAATAGAAGCCATTCGATATGGGGCTTTACAAATGGGTTTTGTAACAACTTGGAATTTTGGATTATCCAGAATTTAGGTTTAAAGAATTAGTTATTAATAAAATGAATTTTTATTAATACTATTTTGTGCTATGTGTTTATTAATCGTTCTATAACCTAGAATAATTATAAGTCGGGAGGATTCTAGCTATGAGCTAGATTGAACGAGTAAGAATTTTCAAGAAAAAAATGAAAGTTTTCCGGGAACAAAATATTTTTCGGAGAAAAAGACGAAATAGGCACTATTCACCCGTTTCTGCTCAGAGATTTATTTTGAAATTCCGAGAAGTTATTGATTACGTATATTCTTGAGATGTGATGGAATGTTCAATAATATTTCAGTTATGGCAAAATGAAGTTTTCGCATGCGGACTCAAAACCTAAGGGTTAAGGAAAGTGAGTTCTGAGAATGTTATGATCGCGTATAATAATTAGGGTTATTATGCGTAAGAAATACGAGTATGATACAAGTTATTATATAAGTATAGTACGAAGATTAATACGGCGTATAATACGAATATCGTACGAATGATATACAAAGAGAATACGAGAATACGAGAGTGGAATGCGTAGAATACGATTAATCTTAATGGACTTTGAGTTCATGGACTTTGTAGAATCCAATTGGACTTGGATTATGTCAAGCCCAATGATTTGTGAAATCAAGCCCAAGTTAGGCCCAATAAGAATTATGGTTAAGGCCCAAATCAAGAAAAGAAACCGCGGATAGAACCGATGGGTAAATGGATGGGTAATAACCATTGGGGCAACCTATGGGGTGACCCATGGGCATGTGGGCCGGCCTCTTGGCCACCAAGTAAGGGTGGAGGCCAAGTTTACTTGGTGGCTAAGTGTTGGAGGAGATGGGAATAGTAAGGAGGTTAGAAGGAGAAATGACTAAAATACCCCTAGCCTTGAAAATCTATAAATAGAAAGCTAGATTTTCATTTTCTAGGATTTTGAAAATCCTATAACTTGAGAGAGAAAGAGAGAGCTCGGTTGGGAGAGGAGAAGGAAGAGAATGAGCATGAATGCTCGGATCAAAAGTGATCGAGAAATAGAAAAGCTCGCAAATCGCCGGCTTTGTATAACGAAAGAGAAATAAAGAAGAACGGTAATCCGAACCCTAGTTCTTCTAATTTTCTTTAAGTTTTTATGTTCAAAAACATAACTTAATAAGAATAAGGAGTAAAAGATATTGAGAATGCTTTCATATGGTTGAAATCATGAGAAATGAAGAAATAAAAATAAGAAATTTAGTTTATAAATTTCTTAATGAAGTATAAGATTCATAAAGATTTTGAGCGATCCGAGTGAATCTTATGAATGAGTAGGTCAAATAAGTAAGGAATGATGTTCTATAACATCAAATTCTAAGAAAAAGTAGAATCGTAATCCAAAATATCGATTAAAATGAAGAACGAAAGAAGAACACGCGAAGAACACAAAAAACGTTGTTGATGGACAAATTTAAAACCATCGTAGTGTAATTGTTGTTGATGGACAAGTTCAAAACCATCGTGTATAAGTTAGATGCTTATTGCTTGGTTAGGAACGTTAGAAACGTTCATGAAGAACGGATTAAAATGGAGCTATAATGAAGTTATGGCGAAATTTCGTAAAAGGCGAACGAGA
The DNA here is from genome assembly GCA_016801055.1 of Panax notoginseng. Classification (NCBI taxonomy): domain Eukaryota; kingdom Viridiplantae; phylum Streptophyta; class Magnoliopsida; order Apiales; family Araliaceae; genus Panax; species Panax notoginseng. The sequence goes on from CM029020.1 coordinate 141,049,950, forward strand.
ATTTGAAAGTTAGTAAATGAACCCGAATGTGTAGGGTTTCATAAGAATGTAAGAGAACGTATAAAATGTGAGTCGTGGACTCAAGAACGAACGAATTTCAAGTTCGGATGACCGAATTACGGACGAACGAACGAAGAACGTTAAAAACGTTACAATGAACGAAGTGTGAAGATTAAGCCAATTAAATGGCATGTTAATGGATTTAGAATGAATTTCTATCTGTGGGTAATTGAAGTATGTAAGATAAGGAAGAAAATGGCATTGGAACGATCTCGTTCTGAGTTATAACGAAGAAGTTATGAGATTTCAAAATCAGCGTCTCAAGCTTGTAAAAGACTTAGAAAAAATTTTCTAGGTTTTATGCTCGGCGCCACGGCTCGAGTTGTGCCTTGGAGGCCGGCGCTGCAGCGCGAGATCGGCCATAATCTTCTGGAGAGTGGCGCCGCAGCGCGAGTGATAACAAAGGACTTGGCGCCTCAGCGCCAGGCCAAAAGAGATGAGAGAGAAGTAGGTCTCGCCGCAGCGCAGCTCGAGTCTTGCCTTGGAGGCCGGCGCCGTAGCGCGAGATCGTCCATAACCTTCTAGAGAATGGCGCCGTAGCGCGTGTGATAACAAAGGACTTGGCGCCGCAGCGCCAGGCCAAAAGAGATGAGAGAGAAGTAGGTCGCGCCGCAGCGCGAGAGGAAAGGAAGGGAGTGGCGCCGCAGCGCCGGTGCAGGGTAAGGCCCAGAAATGAGATTTTTATTTCTCAATTACTGGGGGATGTGCAAGAAAAAAGTATGAACACGTAGTTCACATAATGTAACACTTAAGTAAGTGTGTTAAACCTTTAGTGAAGGTTGAATGGAAAGATTAAACGTGATTAAAAGATGAAGAATTTAAACGCTAGATTACGTAACCGTTATCCGTGGACCGTAGTCGTAATGAATGAATGTGAGGGATTACTGTGATTGTGATTCCTTAGACGTTGAGTGACGAAGGTAATGAATAACATTCTGATGTTATGACATGGCATTGTAAGATGAACGTAAAGTGTATAGACGCTGTGAACGCAACGTTGTTCCGAAGAACGATCGGTCTTAGCATACAACGAACATTATGGCTTTGACATTAAGAAAGAATAATGAACATGGGGTTCATGGGATGGATAACAATCGAAAGCGATTAAAACCTTGAATAAAGGTTAAATGAGAGATTAAGAGACGAGCAACGTAAACGTTGAATACGTAAACGATCCTTGTGAATTGTATTCGCGTTGGACGAACGTTCTAAGTATACCTAGTTGTATGACCTAGACGTTGATGAAAGTAGTAAGTAAGATACGAATGGTATCAATAAAGCCGTAAGGTAATGAAGAATGTTGATTAACCGTGAATGGTGAAGAAACTAAATTGAATATAATAAAGTATAACGTTAAGAAGCCGAGTTAATAAGTATAACTTGGATAAACGTTCTGAGTTGAAAGAACTGGACGTTTTAAGGTATGAATAAATTCTTATGAAATGGTTAACGCTATGACCTCATAGTATTGACATTGAATGATCATTCCGAGTATACAAAAAACTATATGACATAGACGATAAAGAAGGAATCCTGAGGTATGGCATTTACTTGCCAGAAAGCCATAAGGAATAAGAAGTTGACTTAACGAACATTATATTTAATGGTTCGGATAAGTTAACAGAAGTTAGGTTATGGTACAATCGTAACCTTTGATGGTTGACATATGGGAGCTGGGATAAACAATTCCTTCAGAGAGCGAAGGTATATACGAAACTGGAAACCCATCTAACTCACTGTGTGGGCAGTGTAGACGAGACGGGAACTTGTTTGTTGGTTGTTTGTGGGAAACCACTTAGAGTACCATATGGACTACTAGCAGAGACACGATGTGTGCTGAGTCCTAGGAGAGTTATAAGAAAAATATAAGAATATAAATCATCAAAGATGATAAATGTATGAATAAGACATCTCAATATGTCATAAAGCCGTAATCTGGTAATGAAAGTTAGTCGCGTAAGCTTAAATTATAAGAACGCGAACCTTAAGAAGTAAAGTTAAGTAAACCAATGCGTAAGTCAAGTATATGACTAATTGGTGTACGTGTTATTTCCTTATGTGTTATATAGGGATTTGGAATGAGCAGTTCAGCGTAAACTATAAGCTGTAGCTGTGCGTAAGGCAAGTTTCCTAACTTCATTCATATTTTAAATGAATGCTAGTTTCTAAAACTTCTCAGATGTTGAACATGAGAAGTTCTGTCTATGTGCGAATGTGCGATATTTGTACAAAGTGGTAGAATGTATGAGGCCTTGTGCCACAGTGTGAACACTTCGGTGTTTCTTTGAGATGAACTATTCTGTGATGGAACTGTTCAACACAAGTATGTTCAGTTTATACATGAACCGTTATTGTTAAGTCTGTGCTAATGATTCTAGCCAGACAGGATATGTATGGAAAAAGGTAAAAGAATGAAAGTAGTGTAAAGAGTATATGGTGAATGTTGTAAGATGATAGGAATCAAGACTATTCCTATTATTCAAGCTGCTTTATAACCTGTGTTCGGTTATCGAAGTTCTAAAGAATGTTTAAACTCTTGAAGTTGTTTGTTCAACTGTTATGACTTGCTGGGCAATTGAATGCTCACACTTGCTTTAAATGAAAAATATTTTCAGCGAACGATGTTAGAAAGAACTTAAGGATCCTGTAAAGATCAAACTGAGCAGTATCCAGACGAAGTGCCATTCAGTATGTGAATGTGTGTGAAGATCAAGTGAAGACTTGTAATGTAGAAAGATGAATTAAACTATAGACTAGTTTAATGAACTGTATATATCCTTGGTGGCGGATAAAAGTCATTCTTGTAAGATGAAAGGAATAATGTAATTATTATTATTTGTAATGAGAAATGTTATAAGGTTTCGAGAACCTAGGAATTGAGAATGTATGTTGTTATATTTCAATATATAATGATGTATGTTGGATGAATGATGTACTCGTGACGTACGAAATCCGGGTGTGAAGTTGGTATCAAAGATGATAGGTTATAAACCTTAGGTATGAGTACCTAAGACTATAACCGTAAAGAGAAGGATAAGAAGATCACCACGTGATCATAGTAAATCGTAGTAACAGATGAGCTGTTAAACGATGAATGATTTATAGCTAATGCTATGAATGAATGGTACTACGAAGCAGTACGGGAAGAAGAACTCAGATTGAGTTGAGAAGGATAGCATACGAATTAAAGAAAATTCGTATTAAGTAAAGAGAAATTTGGAAGTTGTAAGATTTCAATTGAGGACTCATGTGATGGCTGAGTTATATGAACATTTGTATGGGCAGAGGTCTGTGCTTGATGTAGCAACTGCTCAGTTTATTACAGTGATAATCATTGTAATTGGTCGCGCTATTAAGATGAATATGATGAGAAAGTGAATCTTTTCTCATGTATATACTTGATAGGTAGAGAAAGATAAGGTAGGTGCGAGTTCTTGAAACTCATACTTATGGTAAGTTCGTGACTCATAATAATATGGTATGTTTTCAAATGTTTCAGCGAATGGACGCCTAAGGTCTGTCTGGATGTTCTTAAACTCATATTATGGTGGAAAGTTCCTAAACTCATAATGTGTGGTAAGTTGATGGACTGTACTATGGTATAAAGATGTTTAGACTGAAAACGAAGTATTTTCAGTAGACTTAGCATTGAAGGTGATAGAGAAGATTAAGTATTGTCGTAGTAAGACAATGAAGGAAGATGAAGAATAAGATATTCCAAGTCATCTAGCTATGCTAGATTTCAAAATTTCTTGAAATCGTGCTAATGTGTGCTTTTTGGAAAATGAAAGAATTGGTTCGACTTTTGGAACCAATGGATTTTAAAAGAGCTGTTCTTGGTATGTCTATGCCAATTGCTACGGCTAGACAGAAGTTGATTTTGAAATATCAAAAAGAATTTTTATATCATCCGTGTATTTGATGCAATGATGGTAAAAAGATGGAGTTATTAATGCAATTGAACCTGGTGGGATGTGATCTTAGGATCAACAAACCACTATAGTAAGATGTATAATGACAAAGTCATAAACTGACAAAGTCCTCAACGTACTGTGAACAGTACGATATCATGACGTCATAAAACATTTTGATGTATTGCGAAAAGAATTTAAAAAAAAGAAGAGTCGATGTCAAGTGAGTTGACTAGACAAATGTTTCAAGTTGATGTCCATTTATTGGTATGGTCTAAGCTACTTGATTTGGCTAAGACGAATGGTATGTCATGATTAAAAGAAAATCGAGCTTTCTTTGAATAGCTATGCCGAACCAAATAGTTTTGGTGCCGAATCTAATGATTAATTCTGAGGTGAGCATACCCTGAAATGGGGTTATACGTTAGGTTGATCACCTACGTATGGAAGAGGTAGTTTACCTTCTTTATGATTGAAAACTTACCATGTAAGAAAGGTTTACGACAGAGGCTGTTTAATCCAGTAAGAGTTCATGGTCGATTTGACCCCTCAGCAAAAGAATGAAATGCTTTAAAGGAATCTTTATATTCCTATTTGTTCCTTTCACTTCATGATTCTTGATAAGTTATGAAGGGTAGGGAATGTATGAAAGATAATAACTTCTTTGAAGAGAAGTTGAGAAGAAGGCTAAGCTAAAATTTCGAGGACGAAATTCTTTGAAGAAGGGGAGAATGTGAGAACCCGAGTAAGGGTTTGGTTTTAAGAAATTCCGAGGACGGAATTTTTATAAGGAGGGAAGAATGTAACAACTTGGAATTTTGGATTATCCAGAATTTAAGTTTAAAGAATTAGTTATTAATAAAATGAATTTTTATTAATACTAGTTTGTGCTATGTGTTTATTAATCGTTCTATAACCTAGAATAATTATAAGTCGGGAGGATTCTAGCTACGAGCTAGATTGAACGAGTAAGAATTTTCAAGACAAAAATGAAAGTTTTTCGGGAACAAAATATTTTTCGGGGAAAAAGACGAAATAGGCACTATTCACCCGTTTCTGCTCAGAGATTTATTTTGAAATTCCGAGAAGTTATTGATTACGTATAATCTTGAGATGTGATGGAATGTTCAATAATATTTCAGTTATGGCAAAACGAAGTTTTTGCCTGCGGACTCAAAACCTAAGGGTTAGGAAAAGTGAGTTCCGAGAATGTTATGATCGCGTATAATAATTAGGGTTATTATGCATGAGAAATACGAGTATGATACGAGTTATTATATAAGTATAGTACGAAGATTAATACGACGTATAATACGAATATCGTACGAATGATATACGAAGAGAATACGAGAATACGAGAATGGAATGCGTAGAATACGATTAGTCTTAATGGACTTTGAGTTCATGGACTTTGTAGAATCCAATTGGACTTGGATTATGTCAAGCCCAATGATTTGTGAAATCAAGCCCAAGTTTGGCCCAATAAGAATTAGGGTTAAGGCCCAAACCAAGAAAAGAAACCGCGGATCGAACCGATGGGTAAACTGATGCGTAATAACCATTGGGGCAACCAATGGGGTGACCCATGGGCATGTGGGCCAGCCACTTGTCCACCAAGTAAGGCTGGAGGCCAAGTTTACTTGGTGGCTAAGTGTTGGAGGAGGTGGGAATAGTAAGGAGGTTAGGAGGAGAAATGACTAAAATACCCCTAGCCTTGAAAATCTATAAATAGAAAGCTAGATTTTCATTTTCTAGGATTTTGAAAATCCTATAACTTGAGAGAGAGAGAGAGAGAGCTCGGTTGGGAGAGGAGAAGGAAGAGAATGAGCATGAATGCTTGGGTCAAAAGTGATCGAGAAATAGAAAAGCTCGCAAATCGCCGGCTTTGTATAACGGAAGAGAAAGAAAGAAGAACGGTAATCCGAACCCTAGTTCTTCTAATTTTTTTTAAGTTTTTATGTTCAAAAACATAACTTAATAAGAATAAGGAGTAAAAGATATTGAGAATGATTTCATATGGTTGAAATCATGAGAAATGAAGAAATAAAAATAAGAAATTTAGTTTATAAATTTCTTAATGAAGTATAAGATTCGTAAGGATTTTGAGCGATCCGAGTGAATCTTATGAATGAGTAAGTAAAATAAGTAAGGAATGATGTTCTATAACATCAAATTCCAAGAAAAAGTAGAATCGTAATCCAAAATATCGATTAAAATGAAGAACGAACGAAGATCACGAAGAACACACGAAGAACACAAAGAACGTTGTTGATAGACAAATTTAAAACCATCGTAGTGTAATTGTTGTTGATGGACAAGTTTAAAACCATCATGTATAAGGTAGATGCTTATTGTTTGGTTAGGAACGTTAGAAACGCTCATGAAGAACGGATTAAAACGGAGCTATAACGAAGTTATGGCAAAATTTCGTAAAAGACGAACGAGAATTAAAAAGTTAGTAAATGAACCCGAATGTGTAGGTTTTCATAAGAATGTAAGAGAATGTATAAAATGTGAGTCATGGGCTCAAGAACGAATGAATTCCGAGTTCGGATGACCAAATTACGGACGAACGAACGAATAACGTTAATAACGTTAAAATGAACAAAGGGTGAAGATTAAGCCAATTGAATGGCATGTTAACGGATTCAGAATGAATTTTTGTCTGTGTGTAATTGAAGTATGTAAGATAAGGAAGAAAATGGCATTGGAACGACCTCGTTCTGAGTTATAACGAAGAAGTTATGAGATTTCAAAATCAGCGTCTCAAGCTTGTAAAAGACTTAGAAAAAATTTTCTAGGTTTTATGCTCGGCACCGCAGCTCGAGTCGTGCCTTGGAGGCCGGCGCCGTAGCGCGAGATCGGCCATAACCTTCTAGAGAATGGCGCCGCAGCGCGTGTGATAACAAAGGACTTGGCGCCGCAGCGCCAGGCCAAAAGAGATAAGAGAGAAGTAGGTCGCGCCGCAGCGCGAGAGGAAAGGAAGGGAGTGGCGCCGCAGCGCCGGTGCAGGGTAAGGCCCAGAAATGAGATTTTTATTTCTCAATTACTAGGGGATGTGCAAGAAAAAAGTATGAACACGTAGTTCACATAATGTAACACTTAAGTAAGTGTGTTAAACCTTTAGTGAAGGTTGAATGGAAAGATTAAACGTGATTAAAAGATGAAGAATTTAAGCGCTAGATTACGTAACCGTTATCCGGGGACCGTAGTCGTAATGAATGAATGTGAGGGATTACTGTGATTGTGATTCCTTAGACGTTGAGTGACGAAGGTAATGAATAACATTCTGATGTTATGACATGGCATTGTAAGATGAACGTAAAGTGTATAGACGCTGTGAACGCAACGTTGTTCCGAAGAACGATCGGTCTTAGCATACAACGAACAGTATGGCTTTGACATTAAGAAAGAATAATGAACATGGGGTTCATGGGATGGATAACAATCGAAAGTGATTAAAACCTTGAATAAAGGTTAAATGAGAGATTAAGAGACGAGCAACGTAAACGTTGAATACGTAAACGATCCTTGTGAATTGTATTCGCGTTGGACGAACGTTCTAAGTATACCTAGTTGTATGACCTAGACGTTGATGAAAGTAGTAAGTAAGATACGAATGGTATCAAGAAAGTCGTAAGGTAATGAAGAATGTTGATTAACCGTGAATGGTGAAGAAACTTAATTGAAGATAATAAATTGAAGATAATCTTGAGGTATGTCATTTACTTGCCAGAAAGCCATAAGGAATAAGAAATTGACTTAACGAATATTATATTTAATGGTTCGGATAAGTTAAGAGAAGTTAGGTTGTGGTACAATCGTAACCTTTGATGGTTGACATATGAGAGCTGGGATAAATAATTTCTTCAGAGAGCGAAGGTATATACAAAACTGGCAACCCATCTAACTCACTGTGTGGGCAGTGTAGACGAGACGGGAACTTGTTTGTTGGTTGTTTGTGGGAAACCACTCAGAGTACCATATGGACTACTAGCAGAGACACGATGTGTGCTGAGTCCTAGGAGAGTTATAAGAAAAAGATAAGAATGTAAATCATCAAAGATGATAAATGTATGAATAAGACATCTCACACTTGCTTTAAATGAAAAACATTTTCAGCGAACGATGTTAGAAAGAACTTAAGGATCCTGTAAAGATCAAATTGAGCTGTATCCAGACGAAGTGCCATTCAGTATGTGAATGTGTGTGAAGATCAAGTGAAGACTTGTAATGTAGAAAGATGAATTAAACTATAGACTAGTTTAAAGAACTGTATGCATCCTTGGTGGCGGATAAAAGTCACTCTTGTATGATGAAAGGAATAATGTAATTATCATTATTTGTAATGAGAAAGGTTATAAGGTTTTGAGAACCTGGAAATTGAGAATGTATGTTGTTATATTTCAATATATAATGATGTATGTTAGATGAATGATGTACTCGTGACGTACAAAATTCGGGTGTGAAGATAGACCGGATTTCGGGACGTTACAGGTTTTGTACCGGGTTCATGGTCGATACAAAATTCAATTTCACGCTCTGGGGGTAGGCCAGGAAGTTCTTCAGGGAATACGTCAGGAAATTCATTAACAATAGAAATATCATTCAAAACTGAAGTATTTTTGTTTAGATCCGTGACATGAGCTAAGAAAGCTTGACATCTGTTTTTCAATAAACGAATAGCTTTATGGCTTGATATGACAGTGATTGATTTTAATAGTTTGGTTGTTTGAATTCACATAATTGGTTGATTAGGAATATGAAAGCTAACAACCTTACGAAAACAATCAATTTTTGCATGATGAGTAGTTAACCAATCAATCCCTAGAATTACATCAAATGTAAGTATTTTCAATGAAATAAGGTCGACAGGTAATGTGAGGGTAACGATTTGAACCAAACAAGACTTATAAACAGTGGATGTAATGAAGGTTTCTCCCAACGGAGTTTTCACAGATAAGTCAAAGTCTAATTTTTCCGGAGTCAAATTTAATCGTTGAGCGCAAATAGGAGAAATAAAAGAATGGGTAGAACCGGTATCAAATAAGGAATAGACTTCGCTAGAGTTTATGATAAGCTTACCCATGATGACCTCGTTCGGGTTCCTTACTTTCTGGGAGGTCACAACAAACGTTCTCCCTTGCACTACCGGTTTTGACTTTTTTGGGACGTCCCTGGGTGCCTCAATCCTAGCTGAACTTGTCTTCGGTGAACGACAAAATCGGGCTAGGTGACCTTCTCTTCCACAATTATAACATGCTTTGGACGGCATCGCGCAGTTTGGACTGATGTGTCATTCCCCTCCGCATTTGAAGCATATGATAGGTGGTCATTCTCTTTCCTTAACCACGGGTGCTGGTGCTGACGTCTTTCCATCATTGTTGAATCTTCTCTTCTTGAAATGTCCATTCTTATTATTTTGGCCATGATTACCACCGAAGTGGTTACCATTTCTGGCCTGCTGATTCCCTCCACGCTTGTTGTCACCGTTTCGATGACTACTTTCATTGGTATTATCATTTTGCCGGTTGCTCTCTTTTGGTTGCGTTGACTCGTTATCGCGCTCCACTAACTGAGCCCTATTTACAACATCTGAATACACACATAGTTTATGAGAAATAAGATGTTGACGTATCTCCGGCTTCAAACCTCTTAAAAACATCCGCGTCATTCTCTCTTCATTATCCACCAAGTGGGATGCAAACCGGGACAGCTCGGCAAACTTAGCTTTGTACTGCGACACGGTCATATTATTCTACTCCAACTTGATGAATTCTACCTCCATCATGTGACGAATACTTTCGGGAAAGTACTTGTTATTGAATAGTTCTTGGAACTTCTCCCAAGACATCTTCAGTGCGGCAGGTTGAGTAAGCTTTACAGATTCCCACCAATAATCTGCATCTGCCCGCAATATGAAGGTGGCAAAGGGAACCTTTTTCTCCTCGGAGCATCCCAAGACATCAAATATCTTGTTAATCTGTTTAATCCAAGTCTCCGCCTTAAGTGGTTTTGGCTCTCCAAAAAACTCCGGCGGTCCCAGTTCTTTAAACTGCTTGGCGGTGACCGTCCGAGAGTTGCCAGTATTTTCACCTGCATTTTGGACAGGAGCCGCTCTCGCCTGTTGTTGCATGAATTGCATAAAGCCTCTAAACATTCTATCATTCATCATTTGGTCAGTGTTGTCGTTTGCATGAGGATTGTCGCCTTCTTGATGTACATTATCCTGATTATTGATATGTGGTGAATCAACGGTCGCCTGTGGTCCATTGCTATTCTCAACATTCTCGAATGTCATTTTCAAATACTGTCACAAAATAAGGGTTAAATAACATATCACATACTATCTCTATACTCTGACTGACCAATTAAATACTAAATAAACTTAGGTAGGTCATACTGGCGAAGGAATTTCCCGTCTCTCCCCTCCTAGTTCTAGTCTCACATCTTAGCCAGGGATCATATCCCTAGGCTCTGATACCAACTGTGACGCCCCCAAAATAGGTATACATCACCTATTCTGAGTCGCCAAATACATGATACAAAATTCAAATACAACTTAATTATACAACAGTCGTGTAAAATACGACTAAACATATGCTGTGAGTTTTAATACAAATATTGTCAGATAGACAATATACAAACTCAATGGGGTCCTCATTACATTTATTATCACACTATTACATAGAATAAGGAGGACTACTAATGCTATCATCTGGTCCATCACTCCGTTTTCCGACTCGTCCCAACTATATTCTCATTTCCTGAAGAGAACAGTGAAAGAAAGGGTGAGCTCAACTAGCCCAGTAAGAAATATTATGACTAAGATAATGCAGAATAAATTATCATTAGCCTTAAACAGTGTTAAACTGATACAATATAACAAACATCAAGTTTAACTGCAGCAGAAAAAGTAACCCATTAGAAGACTCAAGTAGAGAATACAATATACTATCTTCTATGATTTAAAAGGTTTTTCATGACTTTTATCGGTGGGACTTAGCTTAATAAATAATCCACATCATCGAATCACCCCTGCACTACGGCCAATGATATTCTTTAGTATCACGACCACAATTATCCATGCACTATAGGCCAAGAATATTTTTGTATTCATTAATGGTCATGATCATGCCAACCACTGTCCATCAATGCACTACGGGCCAATAAGGACTTTTACCACATCATTTGTAACATTACGGTCATGATTATACCGAATAATCCCTGGTCATAATCATACCAAGTCCATCTATGTACTACAGGCCACAGATGACTTTCAACAGAATATAAACATAAGGATGATGACAATGATATAAGAATTCAATAAAACAAGTTCAAGAATTAATTTATACAGGAACCAACAACGTCCAAATTGTCAACATGATACTGCTTTGTAGAGTAAAATTCAAGAATGCTCAGAAGAATATTTTCATGAAAAGATATTGGATGAAGCGTAAATATCAAAGATATTCCACTAATTTCATGGAGTATAAAAGCTAAAACTTTAACCAACTGAGTATAATAAAGAATGGAATAACAAAAGAATTCACCAAGCATGCGATAGACCGCACAGATAGGTTATTCCAACAGAAAAATAAATAGTGGAACCAGGTCATGCGTAAATGCACCGACAGGATGTTCCGACAGAATAATAAATAATGGAACCAGGTCCGGCGTAAACGCACAGACAGGATATTCCGACAGAATAATAAATAATGGAACTAGGTCCGGCGTAAAGCACAGACATGATATTCAGACATAATAATAAATAATGGAACCAGGTCCAGCGTAAAGCACATACAGGATATTCCGACAGAATAATAAATAATGGAACCAGGTCCGGTGTAAAGCACAGACAGGATATTTCGACAGAATAATAAATAATGTAATAACAAAAGAATTTTACCAAGTATAGGGTAGCTCGCGTATACAGGTTATTCCAACAGAATAATAAAGAATGGAATAATTGAAGTTCTCTTCATGAATAAGAAAGAAAGAATACCTTTTACGAGTACAACAAATAATATCCCTTACCATAAAAGAAACTTGATATCGGAGTAGTGAAGTAGCAGAATACTTTTTTTCTTTCTCTCTATAGTTTCTCTCTTTAGAGTTTCAGTGAATTCATAAGAAAATAATGAAGGAATGAGCTTCTATTTATAGAAAAATGGACTGCATAGTAACTAACTCATGAACGGTCTAGATTGATTTACTTTAATCTGACGGTCCATATGTAAAGCAAAATCTTTTAAATAAAATATAATATATTCTATTTATAATTTAATAAAACGAATAACTTTATAAAAGATTTTACTATGCAAATACTATGCAGGCATTATGCAAATACTATGCATAATAAAATATAATATATTCTAATTATTGTCTAATAAAATAGATAACTTTATAAAAGTATTCTGTTTTATATAAAAAGATTTTACTATTAGCCTAATAAAACGAATAACTTTATAAAAGTATTCTGTTTTATATAAAAAGCTTTTCTGTTTTATTACATTAGTAATATCAATAAAACAAAACTGAGTGACTTAACACGTAAGCATCAATAATTAATACCGTGTGCTACTATGCAACCATGCGTATTACAGTACTTTTACTACCGAGTAGTTCAACAGTATTAATGGTAAAACTTTCGCCGTTATTTTCATAAAGTATTTTTGTCGTTTTCTCAATCCGACAATAATTCCGTTGTGGGGTCTACCAATAATTGTGTCGTCGTACGGATATTCCCTATTAAAACGAATATTCCCCGACTAATCGAATATTATATAGCAACTTGCGTACTTTGCAAAATTTATAAATATTACCCACAACTATAACATTATATCAATTTCACTCCATAATATTCAAAAATGATATTTATAGAAAATTCATCTTTATTTATAAAAGTTGGGGTCTTACAACACTTAGATCTTTCATAGAATCAAAGATAATAAAGGTCAAAGTAGGGTTGACCAAACTGCTTGAAGAACAAATTTGGAAAACCCAGAATATTCAAGAACGAATTTTCAGACATGGTTTGACTAGCATAGATTTGTCACTGATGATGTTGTTAGACTGATATAGTGCATGATATTTGTAGCTTGACATATAGACTACAGGATTGAACCTTTACATCACATAAACAAAGACTGGAAATCAAAGATTCAAAGCTTTGAAAGTAGACCCATGAACTGTTCTTCATTTCTGGGTAACCCAAAAATGAGAACAGCCTCTAACAACCACTTTGATGGCTTAGATCTCTATGTTGTGTTATGATTTGGCCATGGAACTTGTTTAGGGTTGTAGTACTACACTAGTACTACAACATTAACTCTTTTGCAATCCCAGATATCATTAAGAACATAGAATTTGTAGTGGTCAAACTTAGTACCCTGTTAACTGACATGAAGTTTTGGGTTTGCCCAAGAACACTCAAGAACACCTATAGCGACAGTTTTGTCGCTATAGGGCCCTTTAGTGACACTTTAATTATAAAATTAATTATTTTATTAAATAATTAGAGAAAAATAGTTTTTAATTATTAAAAATTCATAATAAATTCCTAAAAATTTATTTAAAGCCTAAAAAAGGTTTTTTTTTATAATAATTTTGAATATATTTCATAAATATTTAATATTTTTGGAATAATAATAGTATTTAATTTATTTAATTATTATATTAAATAAATTACTTAAAAATAATTTTAATACTTACAAAATCATTTAAAATTATATTATGGTATAAGGAAATATTTTAAGTTATTTTTAATGACTTTTAATATTTTGTGATAAATTTTATTAATTAATTAATATTAATGATAATTAATTTATTTAATAAATATATTAAATAAAATATGGAAAAAAAGAATTAATGATTTAAAAATCATATAAAAATGATTTAAACGATATAAAAATATTTTAAGTTATAAAATATAATTTTTGATATTTTGTCATGAAAAATATTAATATTTTAATATTAATTACAGTTATTTAAAAATGGTTTTAATTACTTTAAAATCATTTAAAAGCAATAATAAAGTATTAAAAATACTTTATGATATTATAAATTATTTATAATATTATGTTATGCATTTCCTTAATATTCGATATTAAATAAATATTAATGATAATGGAATTAAGTGGTATTTAAATCATATAAATATGATATTAATGATTGAAAAATCATGATAAATGATAATAATTATTTGAAAATTATTACGAGTCTTTGAAAAATATTTCGACTGATAAATAAATTATCTAAGATAATTGTGAACTAGTTTAAGTAGAGTCTTAAGGAAAATAGGCTCGATAATTATCCGATTAGGCAATCGGGATGTCAAAATTGTACCAGACTCAACTCAGACTGAAATAGTTTGACTTGATACCGAATCTTAGGTAGCTTATGGATTGATAGGGATACATGATAATGTGTTTAGGTTATTTTATAACTGTATATACCACTATTATACTATGATGGTATTATTCTAATGTGGGGATCGATATTATCAATATTAGGTCTTCAGACAAAGATATATATATATATATATATATATATATATATATATATATATATATATATATATATATATATATATGTAATCAGTGATTCAGGTAAGTTTCTTATGCTCACTTATTGTGCAAGTTTTCTCTAACACGACCTCGAGTTGATATTGTAAAATATGCTTGTGGTTAATCATTTTTGATTATACCATGTCTATGAATTGTTGAATCGCACTATGTGCATTTTGCATGTGTTCATCAGGTATGTAAGGCTGATCACCTTCATTACCATTTGGTCTAGTTGATATATTCATGTTCATTGTTCGTTCAGCTATGAAAATTTGTTCATGCTACTTCACAATTATTATATTGTTGAACGTTAGCCAGCTCATTATTTAATTTTTTTTAATCATGAAATATCTTTTATTGAACTTAAACTTGCTGGGCAAACTTGTTGCTCACCCTTGCTATATCATGATAAATATTACAGATTAGGACGAATACGTCAGATACATGAAAAGTCAAAGACAAGTCCAGCTTTGGTTTATATGTGCAACTAAATTTGTAATAATATTGTATGATAATGACATTATATGTCAATTAGGTTATGAATTGTGTATTAAGTGAAGGTTCTCAACCTTGGCGAATAGTGTGCAAAGTTTAATGTATAAACAATTTATGTTTATATCTTCCGCAATAGTTATAGAAATGATGTACCAGATGTAACAACCCGATATTTTCTATACAATTAAATCAGAAATTTTGCGTATAATTTTTTTTTAAAAAAGATGAGGATTTGTACAAGATAAATCGTATGTAATTATGTGATAAATAAAAATATATTTATTACATTATATATTGACAAATAATTTTATGTTAGAATTATTGATTATTATAAGCTATATTCTTATAATAATTAATTTTATTGTAGAAATATTTTTATTAATTATTTTCCATGAACATATAAGTATATATTATTTAAATAATATATCAAAAGATTTTTAGAATAATTATAATAATTATTGTATTATATGAATTTTTGTACAGATTATTAAGTTAATTATTTTACCTTAATTAATAAGGTTTAAATATGTAAGATAAATCAGATATGGAATCCAAACCCTAGTTTTGAATTTTGATCAAGGCATGAGAATAATAATATAATATTAATTATATTTTGATTTTTCAGTGATATAAATATGTACTGTATATGTGTGGACTGATTTAGGTTGGTCAATTATATTGCATGATGACCAAACCCTAGCATTAATTTGTTTAATCCTATTTTTAAACTCAATTATGAGTACGAGACTGTTATATAAATGTGTTATATGATTTATGTTGTATAATGATATGATTAATTGGGTAAACCCTAATTAACATTTTGAAATATTAATTTCTAAAAATCCTAACTGTTAAATGTAAACCTTAACCGCTAGTTTGGCACGCTAAACGATAATTAATGAATTCTTAAACCTTATATGTAAGTTTAATTAATTAGGAAAAACCCTAATTATTGTTAGAAACCTTAATCTTGAAATTAAAAATCCTAATTTCTATATTTAGTAACCCTAATTAGTAATTTTTAAAACCTAATTGCTAATTATAAACCCTAATTGCTAAATTAGCAAGGTTAACTATAATTAGTAAATAATTAAACCCTAATGTTCCTGTATAATGTAATTAGAAAATCTAATCTAATTAAAGAAACCTTAATTATAATTTTAAGAAACTAAAATTTCTATTTTTCTCTATAATTGCAAAATCCTAGAAATCCTTTAATTTTGTGCTAACCCTAAGGTTAAACCCTAAGGGTTAAACCCTAAGAGTCAAATCTTAAGGGTTTGACATGTTACATAATTGCCATTAAATTCATAAGGCTAATGATAATTTTACCCCTCTTGCATTATTTAAGGTAACTTATAGAATTTGGTCTACGTGGAGTTGTTTGCCAACCCTAGTGTAGCCATGTGACTTATTTATTGCCAGCAATCTGCCTCAAGATTAGCCAATTCATGCATCTAACCCTTGTATATATAGATTGGAGAGAGAAAAAAATTATTTGGTAGCCAAATATTGCACAACTCTCATCCTTGACTCTCTCAACCTCAAAACCCACGAAATCCTTTCCTAATATCAGTCACAAACCAAGCCCCACGATCACCTTTAACCAAATCAGTAGCCAGAATCAAGAATTGGATCGTAAAGGTATAAAACCTTAACCAAGAAATCTGATCTTGATCTACATGTTGGATGTTAGGATTTAATGTTTAAACATGTTATATATAGTGTATATAAGTGATCTGGGTTGTTACTTCCTAGATCCATAACATTAATATGCTCGAAATCAAGTTTTAAGAAAATCTGGGAAAAGTTCAAACTGTGGTCTGACAACGAATGTCAGTGGCCACCAATCTTTCTCTGTTATGTGTTTTTGTTGTTTAAAGCTTTGATTTTGTAGTCTGATAGGTGTTCTTTTGTGATGCCCCCAAAATAGGTATACATCACCTATTCTGAGTCGCCAAATACATGGTACAAAATTCAAATACAACTTAATAATACAACTATCGTGTACAATACGACAAAACATAAACTATAAGTTTGAATACAAATATTGTCTACTAGAGAGTATACAAACTCAAAAGGAGTCCTCATTACAATTATTATCACACTATTACATAAAATAGTGAGGACTACTAATACTATCATCTAATCCATCACTCCGTTCTCCGACTCGTCCCAGATATATTCTTATTTCCTAAAGAGAACAGTGAAAGAAAGGGTGAGCTCAACTAGCCCAGTAAGAAATATTATGACTAATATAATGCAAAATAAATTATCATTAGTCTTCAACAATGTTAAACTGATAAAATACAGTAGACATCAAGTTTAATTGTAGCGGATCAAGCAATCCATTAAAAGAGTCAAGTAGAGAATAAAATCTACTATCTTTTATGATTTAAAAGGTTTTTCATGACTTTTATCGTTGGGACTCAGCATAATAAATATTTCACATCATCGAATCACCCCTGCACTACGGCCAAGGATATTCTTTAGTATCACGACCATAAATTATCCATGCATCACAGCCAAGGATATTCGTGTATTCATCAATGGTCATGATCATGCCAACAACTGTCCATCAATGCACTACGTGCCAATGAAGACTTTTACCACATCATTTGTAACATTACGGTCATGATTATACCGAATAATCCCTAGTCATAATCATACCAAGTCCATCTATGCACTACAGGCTACAGATGACTTTCAACAAAATATAAACATGAGGATGATGACAATGATATAAGAATTCAATAAAACAAGTTCAAGAATTAATTTATCTAGGAACTAATAACGTTCAAATTGTCAACATGATACTGCTTTGTAGCGTAAAATTCAAGAATGCTCAGAAGAATATTTCCATGAAAAGATACTGGATGAAGCGCAAATATCAAGGATATTCCACTAATTTCATGGAGTATAGAAGTCAAAACTTTAACCAACTGAGTATAATAAAGAATGGAATAACAAAAGAAATCACCATGCATGCGGTACTTTGCATAGACATGTTATTCCAACCGAATAATAATAACGGAACCAGGTCAGGCGAAATTCGCACCGACAAGATGTTCCAACAGAATAATAAAGAATGGAATAACAACGGAAATCACCATGCATGCGGTACTTCGCATAGACAGGTTATTCCAATAGAATACTAAATAACGGAACCAGGTTAGGCGTAATACGCACCGACAGGATGTTCCAATAGAATAATAAAGACGGAACCAGGTCCGACGTAAAACGTACAGACATGATATTCCAATAGAATAATAAAGAATGGAATAACAGAAGAATTTCACCAAGTATAGGGTAGCCCGCATATACATGTTATTCCAACAGAATAATAAAGAATGGAATAACAGAAGAATTTCACCAAGTATAGGGTAGCCCGCGTATACAGGTTATTCCAACAGAATAATAAATAATGGAATAACAGATGTTCTCTTCATGAATACAAAAGAAATAATACCCCTTACGAGTACAACAAATAATATCCCTTACCGTAAAAGAAACTTGATATCGGAGTAGTGAAGTAGCAGAATACTTTTCTTCTCTCTCTCTCTATAATTTCTCTCTCTAGAGTTTCAGTGAATTCGTAAGAAAATAATGAAGGAATGAGCTTCTATTTATAGAAAAATAGACTGCATAGTAACTAACTCATGAACGGTCTAGATTGATTTACTTTAATCTGACGGTCCATATTTAAAGCAAAATATTTTAAATAAAATATAATATATTCTATTTATAATCTAATAAAACGAATAACTTTATAAAAGATTTTACTATGCAAACACTATGCATGCACTATACAAACACGATGCATAATAAAATATAATACATTCTAATTATTGTTTAATAAAACAGATAACTTTATAAAAGTATTCTGTTTTATATAAAAAGATTTTACTATTAGCCTAATAAAACGAATAACTTTATAAAAGTATTCTATTTTATATAAAAAGCTTTTCTGTTTTATTACATTAATAATACCAATAAAACAAAACTGAGTGACTTATCACGTAAGCCTTAATAATCAATACCGTATGCTAGTATACAACCACACGTATTACTGTACTTTTACTACCGAGTAGCTCAACAGTATTAACGGTAAAACTTCCGTCGTTATTTTCATAAAATATTTTTGTCGTTTTCTCAATCCAACAATAATTCCGTTGTGGGGTCCACTAATAATTGTGACGTCGTACGAATATTTCCCGACAAAAATAATATTCCCGAACCAATCGAATATAATACAACAACTTGCATACTTTATAAAATTTATAAATACTACCCACAACTATAACATTATCTCAAATTCACACCATAATATTTAAAAAATATTTTGAAAAAATTAAATCTTTATTCATAAAATCTGGGGTTTTACATTTTTAATCTGGATCAAGAATCAGGCTTATATCTGGCCTAGATTGCAAGTTATTCATGGTCAAATCACGTTGACCGGCATTAACCGAGCATTTTTGGGTAACCCAAATTTGCCCAGAAAGGGCCTGACAAGTTATTCGTGAGACTTGATCTTGCTTCTGTTTGTTGTTTTGTTGTTGTTGTTGTTGTTGTTGTTGTAATAGAATACTGATATGGTATATAGATTACTTATTCATGCTCTTAGAACACAAAAACAATTAACAGGTTGCTTGCAGTGGATGGTCAAACCAAGCCAAAAGATCACGAAATGAGTTTTTTGGGTAACTCAGAAAACTTAAATCGTGACTTCTGACATGGTTTGACCGTGTTAGATCTAACGCTTTTATTGTTGTTATGTTGGTTTGATGTAATAGGTCTGTACTATTACATGTTGGCTACAATCTGAAATTGTTAGATCACTAAAACATTGCATGAGAAACAAGTTGTGAAAGCCCAAAGTAGGCCTCACGAATTGTTCTTCATTTCTAGGTAACCCAGAAATAGAGAACAGCTCTGACAGCCAATTTGAAGGCTTATATTGTGATGTTGTTTGATCATGTTTCTTATTGGGTCTTGTAGTGTTACATTTGTAGTACACGATCTGTGTGATGCCCCCAAAATAGGTATACATCACCCATTCTGAGTCGCCAAATATATGGTACAGAAACAAATACAACTTCATTAAAACACTTGTCGCACAAAATACGACAACACAATACTGTGAGTTTAAATACAAATATTATCTTCTAGACAATATCCACACTCAAATAAGTCCTCATTACAATTATTAAAATACTATTTTAAAAAATAGTGAGGACTGCTAACACAACTGACTAGAAACATCACTCCACACCCCGACTAATTTTCGCTATATTCTCGCCTCCTGAGAAAAATGGAACAAAAAGGAAAAGGGTGAGCTCAACTAGCCCAGTAAAGAATATTATGACTAAGATAATATACAACAACTTATCATTAGTCTTCAACAGGGAAAAATCTGATAAAATATAATAGACAACAAGTTTTAGATTAACAACTGCAGCGGAAATAGCAAACCATTAGAAGAGTCAAGTAGAGAATGAATTCTACTATCTTCTAAGATTTAAAAGCCAATCAACGATATTTTATCCCTGTAACATCAATCAATATACACCTTAAATCAAATATTCATCTTTGCACTACAGGCCAAAGATATTTATTTGTATCATCAGTTGGTCATGTTCATCTCAACACTTGTTCATCTTTGCACTACGACCAAAGATATTCATCAGTTAATCATTCATCTTTGCACTACAGGCCAAAGATATTCAGTAATATCATCATTTAGGACTGAGGATGATGAAAAATATTTTAAAAAAAACGAATCCAGTGAGACAAAAGGACAAATATTAGAGATTCATATTACAATTTATCCAAGTGCAATAATACTCCATAACAACCAATTGTGAAGTAGAATTCAAAAATAAAGATCAAAACATGGATACAATCAAAGAAAGTAACCATAATAGACATCTTGGACAAAAATGAAAAATTTTATTTTTCGGTGAATAGTGCCGTATTCGTGAATAGTGTTGTATACGTGAATAGTGCCGTATACGTGAATAGTTCAAACCAATATGTCGACACAAAAAGTTTTAAATTTGATAAAAAGTTCAAACCAATATTTCGACATAATGGTATTGAAGAAAATAATATCATTTAAGAAGAAAATAACATCCCTTACCTGAAGATAACAGTACTTCTGTTCGGAATATCGGTATAAGGCTGAAGGGAACTTGCACTGATAAATAAAAACTCATAAAGTATCTAAATACTCACAAAATACGCTCGATAATATAGAGAGAGAAAGAGAGAAAGCTTGTGTTTCTGGTGTGATTTTAAATTCTAACTTAGCCCTCTATTTATAGGAAAATGTTAGCACGCCGAAGCAGACTTGACCTGCTACCTGATGGCTTTACCTGCTACTATTGCCATCCACCACATTTGAAATAAAATTCAGCACATTTCTTCACCAACCACAAGTGGGGCCCACTCAATTCTAGAATTTTTCACCAAAATCATTTATAAACCTAATTTCCGAATCAGTCACCTCTTAAAATTCATAACAAATTATACGTTCATTTTTAACGGTTCAACATTTGTAGACATATACTCAACTTATATATGTTTAACATATCCAAGAAGCACAACGATCCAACGGTTAGATTATAACTCACGTAATATATCTCAAGAACAGTGTTTTAATTTTTAATACCTCCATTCCGACAAAAACACCTCAACATTAATTCCTTCACATAAAATAAATATATCCATCAATTATATCCACATAAAATAAATATTTCCTTATCATATAAATCAATAATTAATTATTCATAAATAATATTATAGAATCACAATTATGACAATCAGGCCGTTCCCAGGAAAGAGGGGGCTTTTCAATAAGGATTTCTCCTTATTGGCACGCAATTAGATGACCAAACCTCTCTTTAGACAGAACTTTCTAGACATTGCCAATAATGTTATCTAATAATATTATTCAAATAATATGAATTATTGATCTGATAATGGAAAATACTATGCAGTGACAATTATTAAAACAACAATAATATAAAATATCAACGTAGCAATTATTGAATTAATAAAATAAAATATTAAACAGTAATTACTGTAACAATTACTGAGTAGTGCCTTCTTACGTAAGAATTAATAATTGGTGCAATACCGTGTGCTACTGTGTTTTAACCACCGGGTATTCCAATAGTATTAACGGTAACAACTACGCCGTTATTTATAAATAACTTATACTTGTCGTTTTCTTTATCCAATCGCTTTCCGTTATGGGGCCGATACACGGCTTCACCGTCGTACGAATATTCCCCGACAGCATGAATATTCCACGACTAAACGAATATTCATCGACAAAAATGAATATTTTATAACCACTTACTTATTTGAAATATTTGCGCATTTTACCCATAACTAACCACATTAATCAAATCAACCCTTACTATTTCAAAATAATAAATAGAGGAAATTTAATTTAATTTAATAATAAGTTGGGGTTTTACAACCTCCCCACCTTATGAAATTTCGTCCTCGAAATTGACGTACGTACCTGGTGTTTCGAAAAGGTGAGGATACCTCACTTTCGTTTCTGATTCTAACTCCCAGGTCATTTCTTTAATAGCATGGTTTCTCCACAAAACCTTAACTTGTGGTATAACCTTGGTGCGTAGGACATGCTCTTTCCTATCCAAGATCTTAACAGGTACCTCCTCGTACGTTAAATCTTCGGCTATCTCGTCTGGTTCTAACTCAATTATGTGGTTCGGGTCTTTCACATATTTACGAAGCACAGATACGTGAAAAACATTATGAACACGAGACATGCTTGGAGGTAATGCGAGTCGATATGCCACATTTCCTATTCGGTCAAGAATTTCAAATGGACCAACAAATCGTGGATTGAGCTTTCCTCTCTTCCCAAATCTTGTAACTCCTTTCCATAGTGCAACACGTAATAATACATGATCCCCAATACTAAATCCTACATCCTTTCGATGAAGATCCGCATAACTCTTTTATCGATCCTGTGCCGTTTGTATACATTGTAGAATCGTTTGGATCTTCTCTATAGTTATGCATACCAATTCTGGTCCCAACAACGTTGCTTCACCCACCTCGTCCCAGCATACTAGAGAACGAAACTTTCGTCCATACAAGGCTTCAAATAGAGCCATACCTATACCTGCCTGATAACTATTGTTATAGGAGAATTCCACCAGTGGCAAGTACTTATCCCAACTTCCTTTAAAATCTAGAACATAGAGTCTTAATAGATCTTCAATAGTTTGAATAGTCCTCTCTGATTGCCTATCCGTTTAAGGATGGTATGCCGAACTAAATAGTAAATCCGTGCCCATAGCTTTCTACAAGCTAACCCAAAATCGTGAAGTGAATCTTGCGTCACGATCCAAAACTATGGATACTGGCACGCCATGCAATCTCACAATCTCATTCATGTACATACGAGCAAGTCGCTCAAGGGAATAAGTCTCCCGTATAGGCAAGAAATGAGCAGACTTGGTTAATCTATCAATAGTAACCCAAATCGCATCTATACCTTGAGAAACCTTAGGAAGACCCGTAACGAAATCCATGGTAATGTGTTCCCACTTCCATTTCGGAATCTCAAGTGGTTGCAATGGAACCTTTGGTACTTGATGCTCGGTCTTTACTCGTTGACAAGTTAAACACCTCGACATAAACTCCGTAATCTCTCTCTTCATATTGCTCTACCAAAATGTATGTCGAAGATCATGATATATTTTGGTACTTCCAGGATGGATTGCAAACGGTGTGTTGTGTGCCTCCATCATGATTCTATACTTCAAGTCAGAATCGTTAGGAACGCAAAGTCTGGAGTTGACTCGAAGTATTCTTTCTTCATCGATTCTTGCTTCTAGAATAACACATTCTTGCACTTTTTTCTTCATACGCATTAGCTCCATATCCGTAGCTTGAGCAGCTTTAACTTTATCGATTAAAGTCGGCTCTACTCGTATATTTGATATCATCACGTGGGTACTTGGAGCCTTTACCTCTATCTCCATCCTTTGCAAGTCATACAAAATGGGCCTTTGTGTTGACAATATCGCACTCGTACCCACATATGATCTTCTACTCAATGCGTCAGCTACCACGTTTGCTTTTCCAGGATGATATTGGATGGTATGGTCGTAATCTTTTAACAGCTCGAGCCAACGTCGTTGTCGCATGTTGAGTTCCTTTTGGGTGAAGAAATATTTGAGGCTTTTATGATCCGTATAGATCTCCACTTTCTCCCCATACAGGTAGTGTCTCCAAATCTTTAATGCGAAAATGACTGCTGCCAACTCCAAATCATGAGTAGGATAATTCCTCTCATATTCTTTAAGTTGTCACGAGGCATAGGCTATGACTTTCTCATATTGCATAAAAATTGATGATTGGGTTATATACCCATAAATCGGATATTCTTGGGTTAATTTTGTTGTAACTTCGAGTCATTTAGGAATATATTTACTGCGTTTATGTGTTGTTTTGCAGATTTGGGAGCTGCATGAGCGAACGGTGGAATTGAAGCTAAAAAGGGCAAAAAGGTAATTTTAGGAAGGCCAGTGCCGGGGCGCTACATTCAGTACTAATCCCAGCGCTGGGGCGCTGGGTCGCTGGGTCGGGATTTCAGTTGACCGAGTTTGCGCGTTGACGAAGGGTTTGACTGTACAATGGGAGCTTATGTGAGAAGTTGTTTTGGACTAGGATTGGGAGAGGCTATATAAGGTTTATGTGGCTGAATTGAGAGGGGAGAAAAATTCTACACAATTGGGGATTTTTCGATAGAATTGGGGATTGATCAAGGAGGAAGAGGAGATCTGAAGGCTTGAAACTAGGAGTTCTTCTTCTTCTTTATTCTTTTGAATTGTGTAACTCATTAAGGATGATTTATCAATTATTTATGGTTTTATTTCCGTTATGAACTAATTCCTTTTATTAAGATTCCAATGGAACCTCTTAGAGTTATGAATTGATTATCTAATTTATTCCAATTATTTATGTTAAAGTGAATTGTTTGTCTTGCCTTGTATTTATTGATTAATTATCTGGCCAATAATTACCATGTTACTCTAGAAGGAATCAAGAGAGGAATTCTAGAGTTAGAACTGGGCTGGGTGACATGTGACTTAGTTATTTGCACAGTGAATATCTAGGTTTGTGAATAGAATGAGAATATCTATTTGCCGCATGTAACACATAAGGAATTGGGATTGTAACGAGTTTAATTCAATTATCTTGCATAGAGATATAGGAAAATTAATCTGGGTTAAATAGAAGGCAATTGATCACTCGAGAGAGGGCTTTTGGCATTTGAGAATTCCTTTTAATAAGTCAGTAGATTTAATAATTGGGATAGTTGGATAATTGATTTAATAGTCATAATTGGGGAAATTGGAGTCTTAATTGTCATTTATTTGCATTCAAATAATTCTTGATTTGTTCTTTGCTTTCTTTTAGAATAATTTCTTGCTTTATTAAAATTAGTTTTCTTAGTTTTAAAAATCAAAATTTTTGGTTGTTTAAATAAAATTGAATTGATACAGTACTAGTAGTTGGAGTTTATTAATTGGAATTCTCTGAGGGATCGACACTCTAATTTATCACTATATTATTTGTTGATCGTGTATACTTGCACGTTTGCTTTGATTGTGAAATCAACCAACAAGTTTTTGGCGTCGTTGCCGGGGACTTCTTTGTTAATATTAATTCCGTATTAGTTATAATCAATTCGGTCTTAATTTAAACGTTACTTATTTCTCTTCTTGTCTTTGCAGGAACTCTTTGCAAGTGTATGCACACTAGATCAAAGGCGAGAAAGGAACCTTTTCCTTATACAGACGAGATTGAAAGGAAGTTCCGGAAAGCGCAATCGACTAGTACTGCACCACCCGAGGAAGAAAAACTGGCAGAACAAGAAATTCCAATGAACATGGCAGGGAACGATCAGAAACCACTTCGGGACTATGCCATGCCGAATGTCACGGATATTCAGTTGAGAATTAGGAGGCCGGCAATCAATGCTAACACCTTTGAGATCAAACCAGCAACCATTCAAATGCTTCAGAATTAATGTCAGTTTGGGGGTAGTTCATTAGATGATCCGAATGAGCACATCTTAAGTTTCTTGGAAGTTTGCGATACCTTCAAA
The DNA here is from genome assembly GCA_016801055.1 of Panax notoginseng. Taxonomy (NCBI): domain Eukaryota; kingdom Viridiplantae; phylum Streptophyta; class Magnoliopsida; order Apiales; family Araliaceae; genus Panax; species Panax notoginseng. The sequence goes on from CM029020.1 coordinate 141,076,148, forward strand.
TTCAACAACGTGTCAGAAGATGCTATAAGGTTGAGAATGTTCCCATTTACCCTGAAAGATAAAGCACAGAGTTGGTTACACTCTCAGCCTTCGGACTCAATCCTTACTTGGGACGATTTAGCTCAAAAATTTCTAGCTAAGTTTTTTCCACCAGCAAAGTCAGCAAAACTACGGAATGATATTCATACCTTCGCACAGTTTGATTCAGAATCGTTATATGAGGCGTGGGAAAGGTTTAAGGATATGCTCCGCAAGTGCCCACACCATGGAATTCCACAGTGGATGCAATTGGGGATATTTTGTGATGGTTTACAAGCATCCACGAGGGCAAGTATTGATGCAGCAGCAGGAGGAGTGATTATGTCTAAAAATTTAGACGAGGCATATAAGTTGTTAGAAACGATGGCCACCAACAACTATCAGTGGCCCATGACAAGAAATAATCCTCCGAAAATATCGGGAAAGTATGATGTGGATGCAATAACATCATTACAAGTGCAAATGACCGCAATGGCTAAGCAGATAGAATTATTACGTCCATAATCCACTCAGCAAGTAGCGATGGTTTGTGAAATATGTGATGGGGGTCATACAACGGATCAATGTGCCATAAATGCTAAAGCAGCATAGTATGTGAGGAGTTATAATCAGTCTACTCAACCTTATCAGAATCAAAATGCATATAATTCGGGGTGGAGAAATCATCCGGGGTTTTCATGGAGTAACAACCAAGCTGCAGAACAAGCGCCGAAATAACAAAATAATTCAGACACAACAACCTGTGCGAAAAGCAATTTGGGAAGAAGCCTTGGAAAGATTTGTTAAAGCAACTGAGAAAAGGAGTGAGGAGAGTGATAAGAGATTTAGTCAAATGGAGCTAAGTATACAAAGTCAGAATGCGTCAATCAAAAATCTGGAAAATCAAATGGGACAAATAGCACAAGCATTGAATAATCGACCACTTGGAACACTTCCGAGCGACACCGAGAAAAACCCGGGCAGAGATGAGCATTGTAAGGCGGTAACTCTACGAAGTGGAAAAGAACTACAAGAGTCAGTCAAGGATAGGGAAAAGGAGGACAAGGCATCAATTGAAACAGGGAAAATGGTGGAGACCGAAAAGCATCAAGAGGAGACCTCACAACAGAAAAATTCAGAACCAACCAGTACAATGCCCCCCATACCGTATCCGCAGAGTTTCAGAAATCCAAGTTAGATAAGCAGTTCTCACGATTTTTGGATATCTTCAAGAAATTGCATATAAACATCCCCTTCGCCGAAGCCTTGGAACAAATGCCGAGTTACACGAAGTTTATGAAGGAGGTTTTGTCGAAGAAGAGAAAATTGGGTGAATTTGAAACAGTAGCATTGACGGAGGAATGCAGTGCTATCATTCAGAATAAATTACTGCCGAAGCTCAAGGATCCAAGTAGCTTTAATATTCCGTACGAGATTGGAAATCAGTTTTCAGTACGAGCTTTATGTGATTTGGGGGCCAGTATAAATCTAATGCCATTACCACGCCCAACAAATATCAGTTTACAGTTAGCAGATAGATCGGTTACATATCCATGAGGTATTGCTGAAGATGTGCTAGTAAAAGTGGATAAATTCATCTTCCCTGCGGATTTCTTTATTCTGGATTGTGAAGTGGACAGTGAAATCTCGATCATTCTTGGGTGACAGGAAGAACATTGATTGATGTTCAAAAAGGTGAATTGACAATGCGAGTTGAAGATCAACAGGTCACCTTTAACGTTTTCAAGTCAATGTCGTACCCAAAAGAAAAAGGTGAATGTATGCGGGTTGATATTATGGAGGAATTGGTGAATCATAAATTCAGCACAATTTTTTCGGAGGACCCACTTGAATCTATTTTGCTCGGGACAGACCAATATGGTATTGAAGAGGATATCGAATACGTCAAATGGCTAGACACACCATCAGTTTTTCGGAAAAGCACTCAATCCTTCGACACCATAGAAAGGCCCGAAGCGGAAGCTAAAAAGTTCAAACCATCAATTGAAGAGCCACCAGTGCTAGAATTAAAGCTATTACCTCCCCATCTGCAATATGCTTACCTGGGAAAAGACGATACCCTACCAGTTATTGTTTCGACAAAATTGACTGATACGAAAAAGGAGAAACTGCTACAGGTCTTGCGAGATTTCAAAACAGCAATTGGGTGGACTATAGCGGACATTCGAGGTATTAGCCCATCATTCTGTATGCATAAAATCTTAATGGAAGAAGGGGCAAAACCAACCATCGAGATGCAAAGAAGGCTAAACCCCATCATGAAGGAGGTGGTGAAAAAGGAGATTATAAAGTGGTTGGATGCTGGCATTATTTACCCAATCTCAGATAGTTCGTGGGTGAGTCCTGTACAATGCGTACCAAAGAAAGAGGGTATGACAGTGGTGAAGAATGAGGCGAATGAGCTCATTACTACTCTAACAGTTACAGGATGGAGAGTATGCATGGACTACCGCAAGCTAAATAAAGCCACACGCAAGGATCACTTCCCCTTGCCATTCATTGATCAGATGTTGGATAGGTTAGCGGGACATCAGTTCTATTGTCTCTTGGATGGTTATTCCGGATATAATCAAATTGCTATAGCACCGGAGGATCAAGAGAAAACAACATTCACATGCCCATACGGTACGTTTGCATTTTGGCAAATGTCTTTTGGTGTATGCAATGCACCAGCAACCTTTCAGCGGTGCATGATGGCAATCTTCTCCGATATGGTCGAGAAAAATTTGGAGGTATTTATGGACGATTTTTCTGTGTTCGGTGATAGCTTTGATCTTTGCCTAAAAAATCTAATTTTAGTGTTGCAACGTTGCGTGGAAACTAATTTGGTTCTCAATTGGGAAAAATGTCACTTTATGGTGAGAGAAGGGATTATTCTAGGACATAAGGTTTCTGCAGCAGGGTTAGAGGTGGATAAACCGAAGATAGAGACTATTGAAAAATTACCTCCTCCATTATCAGTGAAGGGAGTCTGGAGCTTCTTGGGGGATGCAGGTTTCTATAGACGCTTCATCAAAGATTTTTCACAAATTTCAAAACCTTTATGTTCCCTGTTGGAGAAAGATGTCCCTTTCAAAATGGATCAGTCATGTATCGAGGCATTAGAGATTTTAAAGAAGAAATTGGTATCTGCTCCGATCATTGTGGAGCCCGATTGGTCTTTACCATTCGAATTGATGTGCGACGCCAGCGATTATGCAGTGGGATCAGTACTGGGACAACGTCACGACAAGATCTTTCACATAATTTACTACTCCAGCAAAACGTTGACAGACGCTAAGTTGAACTACACAACCACCGAAAAAGAACTACTTGTAGTGGTGTTTGCCTTCGACAAATTCAGAGCATATCTCATTGGGACTAAAGTCATTGTCTACACAGATCATTCTGTAATCAAATATTTGATCGAAAAGAAGGATGCCAAACCGAGGTTAATACGATGGGTGTTACTGCTGCAAGAATTTGATTTGGAGATCCGGGATAGAAAGGGTACAGAAAACCAAGTGGCGGATCATCTTTCGTGGTTGGAAAATGCAGAGGTACAGAGCCAAGATAATGCACTGATTAACGAGAAATTTTTGGACGAACAACTTCTCCAAGTAACCACAACACTGCCTTGGTATGCTGATTATGTTAACTATGTGGTTGCTAAGGTGTCACCGCCAGATTTGAACTCGTAACAACGAAAGAAATTCCTCCATGACGTGAGGCAGTACTATTTGTATGAACCATTCTTGTTTAAAGCCTGCGCAGATCAAATTATTCGACGATGTGTGCCACATGAAGAGATGGACATCATATTGGGTCATTGCCACTCATCAAACTATGGAGGTCATTATTCTGGTGATCGAACGGCGGCCAAGGTGTTACAATCAGGATTTTATTGGCCTTCATTATTCAAGGATGCATATCTCTATGTGCTAAAGTGTGATCGATGCCAACGCGTAGGTAATATCTCCAAGTGAAATGAAATGACACTCAACTCTATATTGGAAGTAGAACTGTTCGACGTCTGGGGAATCGATTTCATGGGACCGTTCCCCTCATCTTTTAATAATCAGTATATTTTGTTGGCGGTGGATTATGTGTCCAAATGGGTAGAAGCCGCAGCTTTACCCACAAATGATGCCAAAGTTGTTCTTCGATTCTTAAAGAAGAACATCTTCACACGATTTGGGACTCCCCGGGCAATAATAAGTGATGAGGGAACGCAATTCTGTAATAAGCAGTTCACAAAATTGTTGGTGAAGTATGGGGTTCATCATAAAATCACAGCTGCGTATCATCCCCAAACCAATGGCCAAGCTGAGGTCTCGAATAGGGAGGTCAAGAGAATTCTGGAAAAGGTGGTCAATCCGTCACGAAAAGATTGGTCTTTACGTCTTGACGATGCTCTATGGGCATATCGTACAACATACAAGAATCCGATCGGCATGTCACCTTATCGAATGGTTTACGGAAAGGCGTGTCACCTCCTAGTCGAGTTAGAATATAGCGCACACTGGGCCATTCGAAAGCTCAATTTTGATGAACAAGTAGCAGGTGAGAAAAGGTTACTGCAACTAAACGAGATGGATGAATTCTGCTTCAACGCTTATGAAAACACAAAACTCTATAAGGAAAAAGTCAAAGCGTGGCATGATAAGAAAATTCTCGATAAAACATTTGAACCAGGCCAACAAGTCTTGCTTTTCAATTCTCGACTGCGGTTGTTCCCTGGAAAACTAAAATCTCATTGGTCGGGACATTTTAAAGTCGTGTCTGTTGCACCACATGGTAACATCGAGATCGAAAAACCAAATTCAAATTACACATTCAAGGTTAACGGCCAACGTTTGAAACATTATTAGAGTGGACCCATTGAACGTTAAGCTACGGTCATGTACCTCTCCGAACCAGTGGACAATTGAGCAACACCGACAAGTCGGGCTGACGACTGTAAACCAAGCGCTATAGGGAGGCAATCCCAAGAGTTCTATTTTTATTTATTAATTTATTTTTATTTTATTTTATTTTATTTGACATCATGCACTTTTCTTGGGTTACAACTGAGCAAGAATTTCAGCCAGACCAAGCGTGCTAGTATGTTCAGCACCCCGACGCTCAACTATAAGCCTTTTTCAGTGCCCCGGCGCTAAGGGGCAGAAGCTACAAGTCAGGTCCAGCGCCCCGACGCCCAATATACAAGGGATTCAGCTCCCCGACTCTGAGGTCCAGACTCGACTACTTAGGCCCAGTGCCCCAGCCTACTCATAAGCCATGCCACAGCGCCCTGGCGCTGCAAGCCTCTTGAAGCCACTAACCTTCAGCGCCCCGGCGCTGGCCCCAGGTTTGCGATTCCTATTTCAGTTACAAGTCTATTCATTTCACATCTTCTCCTCTCCTTTTCTTCACGTCTCCACTACTACATCCACAATCGTCTAGACGGGAACTGCTCTTAACCATGCATATAATATTCCACTATTGAGGGCATCTCGACATATCACATTAAGATTTCCTTTCACAAAGCAATCATCATCTCCCACAAAGGTATGTTTCTAAATTTAACTTCATAGATGGTGAATTCAATTCTTGTCATTGGTGAGATGGGTAAGTCACTGTGCACCTTGGTTCATATTCTCTACATCGTCCTACTGATTTTCACCCTTGTTATTTGAAGTATCTCATTGTCCCAAAAAGGTGAATCACGTTTGATTTTGCACCACTGTTGGTTAGAATATCATGCATATGTGGTAATTGATTACCAGGAAGATTTGATAAAAGAAATTAGTGTGTTTCAAAGTAAGTTATGAGTTACCCATACGGTGCTCGATAAATTGCCTGACCCAATGCTAATGGTTAAATTTGCATGAATCACCATATCCACGCATTGTATGTACAGGCCATCTTACCGCCACAATAGTATATGCCTATTGTGACACATATTCATCACTGTTGTGGGAGAGTGTTAAACCAAATTGATGTACACAAGGGGTCATATTGCTTTACTCGACACATCTTTTGACTGAATTATAGGTGTTCCTTAACACTTGTAGAATTTCAAAAATACATGCATCTAAGTGGTACAATTGTGCGTTTTCATGCTAATATATGTCATGCCACACCCTTAACTTTATACTTAACATTTACATATATTTTAATGTTTGGGGGTAGTGTCATGGATACGTGTATCCCAACTAAATTTTTGGCAACTACAACTAATTGTGAATTCGTATTCTTGCAGAAATTTATCAATGACTTCCAAACGACAACGTGGCGAAGGTTCAGGCACCGCCTCAGCCCCGCCGAGATTTGATAGCCGCCGATTCGTCTCCGCCGAAGCACAAGAACGCTATAACCGCATGGCTACCCGCTCACTAGTCCTCGAACGGGGTCTACGTCCCGATCAAACCAAGGATGGAGAAATAGCAGTGATGATTGCTGAATGAAACTGGTTCTCTCTCACCGAACAGCTGGATCCAGCAGTGATTGCAATTGTCAAGGAATTCTACGCTAATGTTTCAGAACACGATCACTACGGAGTGTTTGTGAGGGGAAAGATAGTGGAAATTGGCGACAAAGATATCAATGGGTGCTATCAACTGAATTTGGAAGATCTTAACGATGAGTATGTCGGGCTTCTGAGCCAAGGTCCAGATTATGAGAAGATAATCCGCGAGCTGTGTCACCCAGGCACCACATGGACAGTGCATGAACGGGGTAATATGACCTTCCCCCATTCTAACCTCAGTATATATGGGAAGGCGTGGTATGCTTTCATTTGTGCCAAACTCATGCCATGCACACATGTGAGCCATGTCACTAAAGAACGAGCGGTGCTGCTATATTCAATTATCCAAGGCTTGCAAATAGATGTCGGTCACGTGATCCAGCAGTCCATTCTTCGAGCATCTCGAGGTGGAACCATAGGAGGTTTACCACATCCGTCTCTCATCTGTGTTTTGTGTGCAAAGTTCGGAGTTAAATGGAAATCGAATGAGATTATCCAAACACCTATGCCCGTGTTGGACCATAAGTTGATCAACAGGTATAAAGTGTGGACAGGTGAGGCAAATCACCCTAGGGGTTTGGGTTTCATAATTCCCCAAGTTGCACCTACACAAGCCCCACCACCTCCGGCTCCACCTACTTATAGCCCATCTATAGCAGCTCATTGTGGAGTGGTTCCCGAAGCTGTCCAGCAGGAGATAGACGTCTGGTTCTACAACATGGAGTCCCAAAATGTACGCTTGTCCGAACGTCAAGACGTGATTTTCAAATTCTTAGTTGACTAATTTGCTGCACAGAATGCATTGACCGTCCAATCACATCCGGGCGTTCAACTTAGCCACTTCCCAATTACTCCTGTTCTGCCAATATTTCCCCTTCCGATCAAGAGATGAGCGAGGATGATGATGCACCACCCGAAGAATAAGTTCGTCAGGGAAGTCCTCTGTTTTATTTTGTTATATCTTTCGCATGAGGACATTGCTCTAGATTAGTTTGGGGGTAGTTAAGTTTTATTTTCAAATTTGTAGTTTGTTATTAGTTTGTGGATTTGGATTGTTATTGTTAGTTAAATATTGCATTTAGGGTTGCATAACATTTAGGGTTGCATAATAATTCCGGCGTTTGCTAGTGCGTTTATTATTCGGGGGCCAATGATGAAATTAGAATTGCATGAACAAGTCTAGTAAGGATTGTTGAGTCAGTGATATGATTTTCTTGACATGATTTGAATCTTTATCTGATTGACACTGATATTATAGGATAGCACTTTGAAAAACGATCATGTTGGCTATGATAGTTTAAATGGTTAGATAATAGAGTTCTAAAGGATTATTGCTAGTGAAATGAAGGGACAATTTGAATAGCTAGTGAAGACTGAATTTATACATAAACTCGAGTTTGGGGGGAAAATATTTGGAATATATAAGCGAAAAAAAAATATCGTGGCGTGCTTGTCTAGTTTTGTGGCCTTTGTTTCTTGAGCAAGTAAGCCCGAAGGGACTGTCTCTACACCTAGCACCCTAAGGTCTTAATGGCTTGGGAGTCGTTGGTCGAAAGCTCGTTAAGGTAGTATTGAAAAGCCTAAGGGAATAAGATAATGCATAGTCATGAGAGAAAAAAATAATAATAATAAAGCGGGAAAAGTGCAAAATGCCCTCGTCTGAAAAGTAAAATAAAATAATAAGCATAAGTATTTCATGTTGACCCATGAATTTTGGTGATTGTTTAATTTCAGTTGAATCTAGTTTATTTGATGAACTCTTGAGTAGAACTGTATGAATATTTTTATGAACTTTATTATCTTTTAGCTTTTTGCTTTTCATTAGTTAGCATGGTTGTTTAACACACACTCACAATATCAGTAATAACAGATTTGGATTGATTGATTGTTGGACTATTATTGAGCTGCAAGTAACATGATGTATTAGCATGTTTTTGTGATTTTTTTGAGGCATATGGATATACATGAGCTATTGGATTGCTGGAATTAAGGTCATTTAGTTAGTTTGCATTTGCATGATGTTTAGTTATTCGTATTGGTTGTGTTTTGTTGCTTGAGGACACGCAACGATTTAAGTTTGGGGGTATTTGATGATTGGGTTATATACCCATAAATCGGATATTCTTGGATTTATTTTGTTGTAACTTCGAGTCATTTAGGAATATGTTTACTGCGTTTATGTGTTGTTTTACAGATTTGGGAGCTGCAGGAGCGAACGGTGGAATTAAAGCTAAAAAGGGCAAAAAGGTAATTTTAGGAAGGCCAGCGCCGGGGCGCTACATTCAGTACTAATCCCAGCACCGGGGCGCTGGGTCGGGATTTCAGTTGACCGAGTTTGCGCGTTGACGAAGGGTTTGACTGTACAATAGGAGCTTATGTGAGAAGTTGTTTTGGACTAGGATTGGGAGAGGCTATATAAGGTTTATGTGGCTGAATTGAGAGGGGAGAAAAATTCTACACAATTGGGGATTTTTCGATAGAATAGGGGATTGATCAAGGAGGAAGAGGAGATCTGAAGGCTTGAAACTAGGAGTTCTTCTTCTTCTTTATTCTTTTGAATTGTGTAACTCATTAAGGATGATTTATCAATTATTTGTGGTTTTTATTTCCGTCATGAACTAATTCCTTTTATTAAGATTCCAATGGAACCTCTTATGGTTATGAATTGATTATCTAATTTATTCCAGTTATTTAAGTTAAAGTGAATTGTTTGTCTTGCCTTGTATTTATTGATTAATTATCTGGCCAATAATTATCATGTTACTCTAGAAGGAATCGAGAGAGGAATTCTAGAGTTAGAACTGGGCAGGGTGACATGTGACTTAGTTATTTGCACAGTGAATATCTAGGTTTGTGAATAGAATGAGAATATCTATTTGCCGCATGTAACACATAAGGAATTGGGATTGTAACGAGTTTAATTCAATTATTTTGCTTAGAGATATAGCAAAATTAATCTGGGTTAAATAGAAGGCAATTGATCACTCGAGAGAGGGCTTTTGGCATTTGAGAATTCCTGTTAACAAGTCAGTAGATTTAATAATTGGGATAATTGGATAATTGATTTAATAGTCATAATTGGGGAAATTAGAGTCTTAATTGTCATTTATTTGCATTCAAATAATTCTTGATTTGTTCTTTGCTTTCTTTTAGAATAATTTATTGCTTTATTAAAATTAGTTTTCTTAGTTTTAAAAATCAAAATTTTTGGTTGTTTAAATAAAATTGAATTGATACAGTACTAGTAGTTGGAGTTTATTAACTGGAATTCTCTGAGGGATCGACACTCTAATTTATCACTATATTACTTGTTGATCGTGTATACTTGCACGTTTGCTTTGATTGTGAAATCAACCAACAAGAACACATCCTAACCCTTTGCCTGAAGCATCGCTGTAGATAACAAATCCATCTGAACCAGATGGATCATAAAGGTATAAAACCCTAACGAAGAAATCTGATCTTGATCTACATGTTAGATGTTAGGATTTAATGTTTAAACATGTTATATGTAGTGTATATAAGTGATCTGGGTTGTTACTTCCTAGATCCATAACCTTAATATGCTCGAAATCAAGTTTTAAGAAAATTTGAGAAAAGTTCAAACTGTGGTCTGACAACGAATGTCAGTGGCCACCAATCTTTCTCTGTTATGTGTTTTTGTTGTTCAAAGCTTTGATTTTGTAGTTTGATAGGTGTTCTTTGATCTGGATCAAGAATCATGCTTAGATTTAGCCTAGATTGCAAGTTATTCATGGTCAAACCACATTGACCGGCATTGACGGAGCATTTCTAGGTAACCCAGATTTGCCCAGAAAGGGCTTGACAAGTTATTCATGAGCCTTGATCTTGCTTCTGTTTGTTGTTTTGTTGTTGTTGTTGTAATAGAATACTAATATGGTATATTGACTACTTATTCATGCTCTTAGAACACAAAAACAACTAACAGGTTGCTTGCAGTGGATGGTCAAAGCAAGCCAAAAGATCACGAAATGAGTTTTCTGGGTAACCCAGAAAACTTAAATCGTGACTTCTGACATGGTTTGACCGAGTTAGATCTAACGCTTTTGTTGTTGTTATGTTGGTTTGATATAATAGGTCTATACTCTTACATGTTGGCTACAATATGAAATTGTTAGATCACTAAAACATTGCACGAGAAACAAGTTGTGAAAACCCAAAGTAGGCCTCACGAACTGTTCTTCATTTCTGGGTAACCCAGAAATGAAGAACAACTCTGACAGCCACTTTGAAGGCTTATATCTACTTATTGTGATGTTGTTTGATCATGTTTCTTATTAGGTCTTGTAGTGTTGTATTTGTACTCCACGATCTTACTAGAAACATACCCTCAAACAATAAGATCTGTCAGTTATATTTGGTCAAACATGTCCACTCGGTGACTGTTTATGCATTTCTGGGTTTGATGAAGAACACGAAGAACACGAAGAACACCTATAGCGACGGTTCTGTCGCTATAGGCAGTCTTTAGCGACAGTTTCTTTATAAAATTATTATTTTTATTAAATAATTAGTATTAAATGGTTTTAAATTATTAAAAATATAAAATAAATTATTAAAAATGATTTTAAGTCCGAAAAATTAGTTTTTAATTATTTTAAATATATTTTATAAATAAATAATATTTTTTAAATATTAAAGGTATTTAATATATTTGATTATTATATTAAATAAATTATTTAAAAATGATTTTAATACTTAAAAAATCATTTAAAATTATATTATGGTATAAGAAAATATTTTATGTTATTTTTAATGACTTTTAATATTTTGTGATGAAATTCATTAATAAATTAATATTAATGATAATTAAGTTATTTAATAAATGAATTAAATAAATTAATTAAAAATGATTTTATTATATTAGAAATTATTTTAAATAATAATAAGGTATTTAAAAATATTTTAAGTTATAAAATATAACTTTCAATATTTAAAGGTAAATTTTATTAATTAATTATTATTAATGATATTAAGGTTATTTAAGAAATATATTAAATAAATTAGTTTAAAATTGATTTTATTATTATAAAAATCATTTTAAATGAAAATAAAGTGTTTAAAGATATTTTAAGTTATAAAATATAACTTTTAATATTTAAAGGATAATTTCATTAATAATTTAATATTAATGATTATTAATTTATTATTAATGATATTAAATTTATTTAATAATTATATTCAATAATAGTTTAAAAATGATTTTATTAATTTAAAAATCATTTAAAAAGGATATAAATGAATTAAAAATATTTTAAGTTATAATTAATGACTTTTAATATTTTGATAAATAGTATATTAATATTTAAATGTTAATGGTAATTATTTAAAAATGATTTTAATTGTTTTAAGCATCATTTAAGGGTAATATTAATACTTTAAAAATATTTTAAGTTATTATAAATAACTTTAATATTTTAGCAATGGTTTCATTAATAGTTTAATATTAATTAAATATTAATGATAATTGAATTATTTAATATTTAAATTTTGTAATAATGATTCCGATGTTTGACAATTCATGATAAATTATAATAAATGTTTAAAAATTATTATAAGTCATTTAAAAATAATATGACTGATACTTATAGATATTGAGCTACAGAATAGAGTCTTAGACTCTATAATTACCTGATAAAGCTGTCGGTACAGCGACATATTTTAGAAATTGATATGGACTTAAATAATTTGATTTGATATATGTTTGTTTGTGATCCAGTGACTGCTAAACCTATGTGCCAATATGATTAGGTTATGTGCTGACTGTAATAAGCAGTGTTATGTGTTACGATATGTTATTCTAATCAGTAAAATGATCTTATTAGTGATAGGTGGTTATATAAAAGATAAAACTAAGTTGCATACTGTAAGCAGCAGACTAGGCAAGTATCCTACCTTTGCATTTTCTTTATGTAATGGACATGAGTAAGAAGATTCAAATTTATATTATTATTGTATCAGATTATTAACCCTATTGTTATATCCGAATCATTGATTATCAACATGGTACTATATTGTAATTCAGATATATATTCTGTTCGTTAATTTTTAAATATGGTTATTCAAGTGTCCCCACTTGGATAATCATTGTATTTAATCATATGTTGATATATATATATATATATATATATATATATATATATATATACCTATTGATTTCCAGTATGTATACAGTAAGTAAAAGTCGTCTAAGCTATTTGACCAGCTAGACATAGATTTAGAAATATTGTTGAATATGATAAAACATTTTTGTATCTAATCAAATTATTTTGGTTCGGATTCTCGATTAAGTATGAACACCCTGAACATGGAAAAACTTTTATGCGCCCAAGACGGACAGAGTGAACGATAATATCGTTCTTGCATGTAGTATTGATCAATATAGGGCATAACAGGCTGATCACCCCCCGTGCCCGTAAGTTATAACGATTTGTAGATGAAGTTCTGTTTAATCCTATTCGGAAATTGAAAACAATGTTCATAGTATGTCACCTTAACCCTATTTATAGTCAATACGTAGTTTTAAAAATTTGATAGAGGGTTGTTATGTTATTATTATCGGTTCAGATTACTTCACAACTATTGATTTGTTGTAGAAGGGTAGTACAAAGAAAACGTTTAATCCTTTCAGTTAATATTTATAATTGTTATTACTTGCTGGGCACTCAAATGCTTATCCTTGCTTAATTTAAATGTTTTCAGCTAAGTGTGAACAACCAGCAGGCTCTGCTAAGAACAAGGGAAAAGGAAAGTTGCTGAATGAATGCAATGCTATTTTATGTAATAGTTAACTTTATTAAGACAATGATATATTTTATGTATTATGCTATGTAATGAATGTATTAAAGGTTACGTACTTGGGAGCTAGACTCTGATAAATATGTAAATTAAGTTTGATATATATATTATTGTTATTATTATTAGTATTATTCCGCTCATAGAAATGGTATCGTGAAGCACCGAGTTCGGGTTTCAAGTACCCGAATTTGGGGCCTTTACAAGTTGGTATCATAGCTTTAGGGTTAGAAACCTTAGGTGGGATAGACCTTAGGCTATAACCTTAGAATAGAGGGAAACGTTGAAAATATAAATAACTCATATTGAGTTTAAAAAGAGATGAATCGAATAAATTCATCGTTAAACAAAATAAAAGATAACTTATACAAAACTATTATTTGTTTTGTGTATATACTATATGCTAGTTAGGATAATTTATGTGTGTAGATGTCTGGTGGAAAAGGCTTGTTATATGCTTATAACATGAAGAAAGATCAAATCCATACACCTGAGCTAATATCAAAGCTAATAGCTGAAATAGAGGCTCACGATGAAAACAATTCTGACGAGTTGGTTATAGTAGAAAACGTTGTACCAAATCCGGAGATGGTGGAGCTGACAGATAGTGATTCGGACACTAAAGTTGAAGCTGATCAAGCGTCAACGGAGATGTAGAATCTGAGGAACAAGGTTTCTTCTTTGGAAAAGCTGTGGGAAATAGAAAAGTTGCTAAATAGTCAGTTGTGAAAAGCCTTACTAGAAATAATGGAAGAACAAGATAAACTTAAAATCCAAATTGATCAGATGGGAGCCACAAGCAACACATCGTGTGCAGTTCAGAGTAAGAAGGGAAAAAGAAAGATAGAAGACCACGGTGTAGGCAAATCTGATAAGAAGAAAGGGAAAAGAATATGTTACATTTGTGGCTATGAGGGACATACCACTCTTTATTGCCCCGCTTATAAACCAGGTGCATGTTTTATCTGTGGGATAGAAGGTCATCAGGCAAAAAATTGTCCAAGGAAAAAGGCGTAGTGAATAGGTAGTATAGGTTCTGTTGTGTAGGTTTGTTTAATGTAATATATATGATAAGTATGTCTGTGTAATGTAATGTTCCCAACTTTTGTATCAATCAAGGTTGTAAATCATGACTTTTATGGTCACAAAGGGATATCTGATATTTAAAGCAGTAAGTGCTATGTTATGTAAAGTATTTTGAAATCATTAAATGAATATGAATCTATATTTGAGTAATGAAACAAGTTTAATATATTAAACTTATGCGATAAGGTTTAGAATGTAAGTCAATAAAATGTAATTTATGGTTTTTACTTAACCAGATAATGCCGTCAAGACGTCGAACTTGAAATTAAAGGGCAGAAGAGTCTGTCAATAATGCTGAGGGATAACAACAAGCAGACCCGATGTAGCACTTTACAAATATGGTAGCACAAACTATGCAACAAAGAATGCCAGCCGTAGGGAACCAGTCGGATAACCGCTTAGCGAACTTCAAAGATTTTAAGGATGTTGGACCGCCAGAATTTAGAGGTACAATTGCCCCTGTTGAAGCCCAAACTTTGGTTAAAGAGATTGAAAAGGCATTTGTGATAGCTAGGGTAGCTGAGGGATAAAAGACAGCTTTTGCCACTTACATGATGAGGGGGGAGGCGAACTTTTGGTGGGAAGCAAATCAGGCGAGGGAAGGAGAAGGTGTAGTTACTTGGGATATGTTTAAAACTTTGTTTTTCAAAAACTATTTTTCATCTAGTATGCAGGCTAGGATGGAGGTGAAATTTTTAGAGTTGAAGTAGGAGAACATGACGGTGTCAGAATACGTCGCAAAATTCAATAAGTTGGCTAGGTTCGCTCCGCATCAAGTTGATACGGAGGCTAGGAAAGCTAGAAGGTTTGAGCTGGGATTAAAACCCTGGCTCTATAACAAGGTGGCGGTGTTGCACATTCCTACATTTGCAGCACACATGGAAAATGCTATAATAGTTGAGGAGGGGAGTGAGGCCATGAGCCTCTACAACAAGGAGAGAAAGAACAAGGGTAAGATCAAAGGAGCTGGGAAGGTAGAAATAAATAGTGGAGGTAGAAGTGGTAATAGCAAAAGGAAGGGGAACTATTTTGAAAATGTTCAGGTGAAACAGGAAGGCGTGAAGAAGCAGGTGGTGCCGTGTAAGAATTGTGGAAAGAACCATACATGTGAGTATCTGAAGGGAAAGTTTGTTTGTTATAAGTGCGGGCAGGAGGGCCATATCACTCCCAACTGCCCCAATTCAAAAATAAATAGTGGTTGTTTTCTGTGCGGGTCGACAGAACATAAGGTTAAGGACTGTCCAAAAAGGAAAATGGAGGCAAGGAGTGTGAATATTGTGACGCCCCCAGAATAGGTATACAACACCCATTCTGAGTCGCCAAATACATGGTACAGAAAGCAAACTACAACTTCAATAATACAATTGTCGTGCAAAATACGACAACACATACTGAGTTTAAATACAAATATTGTCTTCTAGACAATATCCACACTCAAATAAATCCTCATTACAATTATTCAAACACTATTTTACAGAAATAGTGAGGACTGCTAAAATATCTTTCTAGAACCATCACTCCGTACCCCGACTAGTTCCTGCTATGTTCTCACCTCTTGAGAAGAAAAATGGAACAAAAAGGAAAAGGGTGAGCTCAACTAGCCCAGTAAAGAATATTATGACTAAGATAATATACAACAAATTATCGTTAGTCTTCAACAGGGAAAAATCTGATAAAATATAATCGACAACAAGTTTTAGATCAACAACTGCAGCGGAAACAGCAAACCATTAGAAGAGTCAAGTAGAGAAAGAATTCTACTATCTTCTAAGATTTAAAAGTCCATCATCAATATTTTATCCCTGTAACATCAATTAATAATCATCTTTATCCAAATATTCATCTTTGCACTACAGGCCAAAGATATTCATTTGTATCACCTGTCAGTCATGTTCATCTCAACACCTGTTCATCTTTGCACTACAGGCCAAAGATATTCATCAAGTAATCATACATCTTTGCACTACAGGCCAAAGATATTCATCAAGTAATCATACATCTTTGCACTACAGGCCAAAGATATTCATTAATATCATCATTTAGGACTGAGGATGATGAAAAATATCTTAAAGAGAACGAATCCAATGAGACAGAAGGACAAATAGTAGGGATTCGTATAACAGTTTATCCAAGATCAATAATACTTCATAATAATCAATTGTGAAGCAGAGTTCAAAAATAAAGATTAAAACATGGATACAATCAAAGATAGTAACCATAATAGACATCTTGGACAAAAAGGGAAAATTTTATTTTTCGGTGAATAGTGCCGTATTCGTGAATAGTACCGTATACGTGAATAGTGCCGTATACGTGAATAGTAACCCCGACACAAAAAGTTTCAAATTTGATAAAAACTCATATCAATATTTCAGCATAATGATATTGAAGAAAATAATATCATTAAGAAGAAAATAATATCCCTTACCTCAAAATATCAGTACTTCTGGTCGGAATACCGGTATAAGGCTGAAAGAAATTTGCTCTGATGAATTGAAACTCTCAAAGTATCTAAATACTCACAAAATACACTCAATAATCTAGAGAGAGAAAGAGAGAAAACTTGTTTCTGGTGTGATTTTCAATTCTAACTTAGCCCTCTATTTATAGGAAAATTTTGGTAGGTTTGACCTGCAACCTGATGGCTTTACCTGCTACTATTCCCACCTACCACATTTGAAATATAATTCAGCACATTTCTTCACCAACCACAAGTGGGGCCCACCAATTCTAGAATTTTCCACCAAAATGATAAACTCCGAAAATTCAACAATTTCTGAACCAGTCATCTTGTAAAATTCGTAATAAATCATACGTTCATTTTTAACGGTTCAAAATTTGTGGACATATACTCAACTTATATATGTATAACATATCCAAAAATTACCACGATCCAACGGTCGGATTAAAAATTATAACCCCCGCAAACTATCTCAAAAACCCTGATTTTTAATACCTCCATTCCGACAAAAATACTGACAAAAACCTCAACATTAACTCCTTCATTTTTAACCACAAAAATATATCCCTCATTTATATCCACATAAAATAAATATTTCCTTATCATATGAATCAATAATTAATTATTTACAAATAATATTACAGAATCACATTTATGACAACCAGGCCGTTCCCAGGAAAGAGGGGGCTTTCCAATAAGGATTTTTCCTTACTGGCGCGCAATTAGATGACCAAACCTCTCCTTAGACAGAACTTTCTAGACATTATCAATAATGTTATCTAATAATATTATTCAAATAATATGAATTATTGATCTGATAATGGGAAATACTGTGCAACAACAATTATTGAAACAACAATAATATAAAATATCAACGCAGCAATTATTGAATCAATAAAATAAAATATTGAATAATAACTACTGTAACAATTATTGAGTAGTGCCTTCTTACGTAAGAATCAATAATTGGTGCAATACCGTGTGCTACTGTATTTTAACCACCGGGTATTCCAACAGTATTAACGGTAACAACTACGCCGTTATTTATAAACAACTTATACTTGTCGTTTTCTTCATCCAATCGCTTTCCGTTATGGGGCCCACACAAGGCTGCGTCGTCGTACGAATATTCCCCGACAGCAAGAATATTCCACGACCAACCGAATATTCACCGACCAAAAATAAATATTTTATAACCACTTGCTTATTTTGCAAAATTTGCACATTTCACCCATAACCAAAGTATTATATCAAATTAACCCCTTATTATTCACAATAATATTTAGAGAAAATTTGATTTTATTCATTAATAAGTTGGGGTCTTACAACCTCCCCTCCTTATGAAATTTCGTCCTCGAAATTGACGTACGTACCTGATGTTTCAAAAAGGTGAGGATACCTCGCTTTCATTTCTGATTCCAACTCCCAGGTCATTTCTTCAATAGCATGGTTTCTCCACAAAACCTTAACTTGTGGTATAACCTTCGTGCGTAGGACATGCTCTTTCCTATCCAAGATCTTAACAGGTACCTCCTCGTACGTTAAATCTTCAGCTATCTCGTCTGGTTCTAACTCAATAATGTGGTTCGGGTCTTTAACATATTTACGAAGCATAGATATGTGAAAAACATTATGAACACGAGACATGCTTGGAGGTAATGCGAGTCTATATGCCACATTTCCTATTCGCTCAAGAATCTCAAATGGACCAACAAATCTTGGATTGAGCTTTCCTCTCTTCCCAAATCTTGTAACTCCCTTCCATGGTGCAACACGTAACAATACATGATCCCCAATATTAAATTCCACGTCCTTCCGATGAAGATCCGCATAACTCTTTTGTCGATCCTGTGCCGTTTGTATACGTTGTCGAATCGTTTGGATCTTCTCTGTAGTAATGCGTACCAATTCTGGTCCCAACAATGTTGCTTCACCCACCTCGTCCCAGCATACTGGAGAACGACATTTTCTTCCATACAACGCCTCAAATGGAGCCATACCTATGCTCGCCTGATAACTGTTGTTGTAGGAGAATTCCACCAATGGTAGGTACTTATCCCAACTCCCTTTGAGATCTAGGACACAAAGTCTTAATAGATCTTCAAGAGTTTGAATAGTCCTCTCTGATTGTCCGTCCGTTTGAGGATGGTATGCTGAACTGAATCGTAAATCCGTGCCCATAGCTTTCTGCAAGCTAACCCAAAATCGTGAAGTGAATCTTGGGTCACGATCCGAAACTATGGATACTGGCATGCCATGCAATCTCACAATCTCGTTCACGTACATACTAGCAAGACGTTCAAGGGAATAAGTCTCACGTATCGGCAAGAAATGAGCGGACTTGGTTAATCTATCAACAATAACCCAAATCGCATCTATGCCTTGAGAAACCTTGGGAAGACCTGTAACAAAATCCATAGTAATGTGTTCCCACTTCCATTTCGGAATCTCAAGTGGTTGCAATGGACCCTTTGGTACTTGATGCTCCGCTTTTACACGTTGACAAGTTAAACATCTCGAGATAAACTCCGCGATCTCTCTTTTCATATTGCTCCACCAAAATGTATGTCGAAGATCGTGATACATTTTGGTACTCCCAGGATGGATTGCAAACGGTGTGTTGTGTGCCTCCATCATTATTCTATGCTTCAAGTCAAAATCGTTAGGAACACAAAGTCTGGAGTTGACTCGAAGTATTCCTTCTTCATCGATTCTTGCTTCTGGAATAGCACCTTCTTGCACTTTCTTCTTCATACGCATCAGCTCTATATCCGTAGCTTGAGCAGCTTTAACTTTATCGATTAAAGTCGGTTCTACTCGTATATTTGATATCATCATGTGGGTACTTGGAGCCTTCATCTCTATCTCCATCCTTTGCAAGTCATACAAAATGGGCCTTTGTGTTAACAACATTGCACTCGTACCCGCGTATAATCTTCTACTCAATGCGTCAGCTACTACGTTCGCTTTTCCAGGATGATATTGGATGGTATGATCGTAATCTTTCAACAGCTCAAGCCAACGTCGTTGCCGCATGTTGAGTTCCTTTTGGGTGAAGAAATATTTGAGGCTTTTATGATCTGTATAGATCTCCACTTTCTCCCATACAGGTAGTGTCTCCAGATCTTCAACGCAAAAACGACTGCTGCCAACTCCAAATCATGAGTAGGATAATTCCTCTCATATTCTTTGAGTTGTCGTGAGGCATAGGCTATGACTTTCCCATGTTGCATGAGAACACATCCTAACCCTTTGCCTGAAGCATCGCTGTAGATAACAAATCCATCCGAACCAGATGGTATTGTCAGAACAGGTGCCAAAATGAGTCTCCTCTTGAGTTCTTGGAAACTCTTCTCGCATTCCTCACTCCATACGAATTTTGTATCTTTCCGAGTCAGCTGAGTTAACGGAGTAGCGATTCGAGAAAATCCTTCCACAAATCTCCGATAATAACCAGCTAAGCCTAGAAAGCTACGTACTTCGATTACCTACTTAGATTGCTCTCAACTGTGACTCATATCCCAACCTTCGATAGCACGTCACAATGACACCTATCAGTTTACTACCGCACGAATATGGCGTCCCCTACGGAGAGTCTGGATTCAGTGCATTCCATAAAGGAAGTCACCAGATAAAGGCTCGGTTATCAACTTCTATAGTTAGGTTTTTAACTCTCGAAGTTCAATAGGAGTCATTCGATATAAGATTTTAGAAATGAGTTTTGTATCAGGTTGAAGATCAATACAAAAATTCAATATCACGCTCTGGGTTAAGCCAGGAAATTCTTCAGGAAATACGTCAAAAATTTTACTAACAATAGAAATATCATTCACATCTGACGTATTTTTGTTCAAGTTCATAACATAGCTAAGAAAGCTTGACATCCGTTTTTCAATAAACGAATGACTTTACGGCTTGATATGAAAGAGTTTGACTTCAATGGTTTGGTTGCTTGAATTTGAATAACAGGTTGCTTAGGAATATGAAAACTAACAACCTTACAAAAGCAATCAATTTGGCATGATGAGTAGTTAACCAATCGATTCCTAAAATCACATCAAAAGCAAGTATCTTTAAAGAGATAAGGTCAACAGGTAATGTGATGGTGCCAACTTGGATCAAACAAGATTTATAAATAGTGGATGTGATGAAAGTTTCTCCTAACGGAGTTTCCACAGATAGGTCAAAGTTTAACTTCTCCGAAATCAAGTTTAAACGTTGAGCACAAGCAGGAGAGATAAAAGAATGGGTAGAACCGGTATCTAATAAGGTATAAACTTCGCAAAAATTTATAATTAACTAACCCGTGCTAATTTCGTTCGGGTTCCTCGCATTCTGACCAGCCACGAAAAACGCTCTTCCAGGAACCGTTGACTTTGACTTATCCGGGACAACTTTTGGAGTCACCATCCCCGCTGAACTTGGTTTTACTACAGAACACTCTCGAGCTATATGACCCTCCTTTCCACAGTTATAACATACCTTGAACTGTTGTGGGCAGTTTGGACTTATATGTCCCTCCTCTCCGCATTTGTAACATCTAACTGGCGGTCGTTCTCCTCCCCTAGAATTTGTTCCTGGTGCTGGTGCTGCTATCGACGTCTTCCTGTCATCGTTAAATCTTCTCTTCTTGAAATTTTCACTTGACTCACCTCTCCTATTATCATAGCCACGGTGACCACCCGAGTGGTTACCGCTTTTGTCCGAATGCTTTCCTCCCTGCTGGTTTTCATTGCTTCGATGACTGCCGCCACCGGTATGACCCTGGTTGTGGTCCCTCGGTTGCACATACTCATTATCTCGCTCTAATAATTGAGCCCTGTTTACAACATCTGAATATAAAGAAAATTTATGAGAGATAAGATATTGTCGAATCTCGGGTTTTAGACCTCTCAGAAACATCCTTGTCATTCGTTCCTCATTTTCGACCAAATGAGATGCAAACCTGGATAACTCTGCAAACTTCGCCTCGTACTGGGACACCGTCATGTTGTTTTGTTCCAGTCTGATAAACTCCACCTCCTTCATATGACGAATACTTTCTGGAAAGTACTTGTCATTGAACAGTTTTTGAAATGTTTCCCAGGACATGTTGAGTGCGTCAGGCTGGGTACGCTTCACAGACTCCCACCAGTAGTCTGCCTCACCGCGGAACATAAATGTGGCGAATGGAACCTTCTGTTCCTCCGTGCATCCCAAGACATCAAATATCTTGGTAATTTGCTTGACCCACGTTTCCGCCATGATCGGATCCGGCTTTCCCTTAAATTCTGGTGGTCCCAATTCTTTGAACTGCTTAGCTGTGACAAACCGCGCGTTGTTATCATTTCCACCCGTATTCTGCACACGAGTCTCCCTCGTCTGATTTTGCATGAACTGCAAAAAGCTCCTAAACATTCCATCATTCATCGTTTGCTCGGTAACGTTGTTTACAAGAGGAATATTGCCTTCCTGTTGCACGTTCCCCTGGGTAGTGATCAAAGGTGTCTCCACGGTCTGATTTACTCCATTATTAACGTTCTCAGCTGCCATTCTTAAATACTGCCATAAAACAAGGGTTAATAGTCATGTAATATATTATCCCTATACTCTGACCGACCAAATAAACACCAAATAAACTTAGTCAGGTCATACTAGCGAAGGAATTCCCCGTCTCTCCCCTCCTAGTTCTTGTCTCACATCTCAGCCAGGGATCATATCCCTAAGCTCTGATACCAACTGTGACGCCCCCAGAATAGGTATACAACACCCATTCTGAGTCGCCAAATACATGGTACAGAAAGCAAACTACAACTTCAATAATACAATTGTCGTGCAAAATACGACAACACATACTGAGTTTAAATACAAATATTGTCTTCTAGACAATATCCACACTCAAATAAATCCTCATTACAATTATTCAAACACTATTTTACAGAAATAGTGAGGACTGCTAAAACATCTTTCTAGAACCATCACTCCATACCCCGACTAGATCCTGCTATGTTCTCACCTCCTGAGAAGAAAAATGGAACAAAAAGGAAAAGGGTGAGCTCAACTAGCCCAGTAAAGAATATTATGACTAAGATAATATACAACAAATTATCGTTAGTCTTCAACAGGGAAAAATCTGATAAAATATAATCGACAACAAGTTTTAGATCAACAACTGCAGCGGAAACAGCAAACCATTAGAAGAGTCAAGTAGAGAAAGAATTCTACTATCTTCTAAGATTTAAAAGTCCATCATCAATATTTTATCCCTGTAACATCAATTAATAATCATCTTTATCCAAATATTCATCTTTGCACTACAGGCCAAAGATATTCATTTGTATCACCTGTCAGTCATGTTCATCTCAACACCTGTTCATCTTTGCACTACAGGCCAAAGATATTCATCAAGTAATCATACATCTTTGCACTACAGGCCAAAGATATTCATTAATATCATCATTTAGGACTGAGGATGATGAAAAATATCTTAAAGAGAACGAATCCAATGAGACAGAAGGACAAATAGTAGGGATTCGTATAACAGTTTATCCAAGATCAATAATACTTCATAATAATCAATTGTGAAGCAGAATTCAAAAATAAAGATTAAAACATGGATACAATCAAAGATAGTAACCATAATAGACATCTTGGACAAAAAGGGAAAATTTTATTTTTCGGTGAATAGTGCCGTATTCGTGAATAGTACCGTATACGTGAATAGTGCCGTATACGTGAATAGTAACCCCGACACAAAAAGTTTCAAATTTGATAAAAACTCATATCAATATTTCAGCATAATGATATTGAAGAAAATAATATCATTAAGAAGAAAATAATATCCCTTACCTCAAAATATCAGTACTTCTGGTCGGAATACCGGTATAAGGCTGAAAGAAACTTGCTCTGATGAATAGAAACTCTCAAAGTATCTAAATACTCACAAAATACACTCAATAATCTAGAGAGAGAAAGAGAGAAAACTTGTTTCTGGTGTGATTTTCAATTCTAACTTAGCCCTCTATTTATAGGAAAATTTTGGTAGGTTTGACCTGCAACCTGATGGCTTTACCTGCTACTATTCCCACCTACCACATTTGAAATATAATTCAGCACATTTCTTCACCAACCACAAGTGGGGCCCACCAATTCTAGAATTTTCCACCAAAATGATAAACTCCGAAAATTCAACAATTTCTGAACCAGTCATCTTGTAAAATTCGTAATAAATCATACGTTCATTTTTAACGGTTCAAAATTTGTGGACATATACTCAACTTATATATGTATAACATATCCAAAAATTACCACGATCCAACGGTCGGATTAAAAATTATAACCCCTGCAAACTATCTCAAAAACCCTGATTTTTAATACCTCCATTCCGACAAAAATACTGACAAAAACCTCAACATTAACTCCTTCATTTTTAACCACAAAAATATATCCCTCATTTATATCCATATAAAATAAATATTTCCTTATCATATTAATCAATAATTAATTATTTACAAATAATATTACAGAATCACATTTATGACAACCAGACCGTTCCCAGGAAAGAGGGGGCTTTCCAATAAGGATTTCTCCTTACTGGCGCGCAATTAGATGACCAAACCTCTCCTTAGACAGAACTTTCTAGACATTATCAATAATGTTATCTAATAATATTATTCAAATAATATGAATTATTGATCTGATAATGGGAAATACTGTGCAACAACAATTATTGAAACAACAATAATATAAAATATCAACGCAGCAATTATTGAATCAATAAAATAAAATATTGAATAATAACTACTGTAACAATTATTGAGTAGTGCCTTCTTACGTAAGAATCAATAATTGGTGCAATACCGTGTGCTACTGTATTTTAACCACCGGGTATTCCAACAGTATTAACGGTAACAACTACGCCGTTATTTATAAACAACTTATACTTGTCGTTTTCTTCATCCAATCGCTTTCCGTTATGGGGCCCACACAAGGCTGCGTCGTCGTACGAATATTCCCCGACAGCAAGAATATTCCACGACCAACCGAATATTCACCGACCAAAAATAAATATTTTATAACCACTTGCTTATTTTGCAAAATTTGCACATTTCACCCATAACCAAAGTATTATATCAAATTAACCCCTTATTATTCACAATAATATTTAGAGAAAATTTGATTTTATTCATTAATAAGTTGGGGTCTTACAAATACTGGCAAGGGTAGCAAGACTCTGGCAATCACTGGACCAGCAATCAAGCAAGCTAACAAAATCTACTGTGAGAGTCTACAACATGACGGTCCAGGATACCATAGCAGCTGGTGGTGCAGTTTCAGGTATTATTTGTATAACTTTTATTTTCTTTTACATGATTTTTCTATATATAGTAAATTATTTTATAAAGGAATTTTGAGGGAGGAATTTGAGTTCTTTTAGAAAATAAATTTTTCCATTTAATCAGATAGACAAGCTTTATGTGAATAGTTAAATATCAGATCGATCAAAGTGGGTCGAGATCTACTTGTGAAGATTGTGTGTGCTATGTACCCTTATATGTATATGTTTTAAAATGGTGATTCTTGGGACGGAATCTTTATAAGGGAGGGTGAATATAACAACCCGATATTTTCTATATAATTAAAATATAAATTTTGCGTATAATATTTTTTTTTTAAAAAAAGATGAGGATTTGTACAAGATAAATCGTATGCAATTATGTGATAAATAAAAATTTATTTATTACATTATATATTGACAAATAATTTTATGTTAGAATTATTGATTATTATAAACTATATTCTTATAATAATTAATTTTATTGTAGAAATATTTTTATTAATTATTTTCCATGAAAATATAATTATATAAAAGTTTTTTAGAATAATTATAATAATTATTGTATTATATGAATTTTTGTACAAATTATTAAGTTAATTATTGTACCTTAATTAATAAGGTTAAATATGTAAGATAAATCAGATATGGAATCCAAATTCTAATTTTGGATTTTGATCAAGGCATGAGAAAAATAATATAATATTAATTATATTTTAATTTTTCAGTGATATAAATCTGTACTGTATATGTGTGGACTGATTTAGGTTGGTCAATTATATTGTATGATGACCAAACCCTAGCATTAATTTGTTTAATCCTATTTTTAAACTCAATTATGAGTACGAGACTGTTATATAACTGTGTTATATGATTTATGTTGTATAATGATATGATTAATTGGGTAAACCCTAATTAACATTTTGAAATATTAATTTCTAGAAACTCTAACTGTTAAATGTAAATCTTAACCGCTAGTTTGGCATGCTAAACGATAATTAATGAATTCTTAAACCTTATATGTAAGTTTAATTAATTAGGGAAAACCCTAATCTTGAAATTAGAAACTATAATTTTTATATTTAGTAACCCTAATTAGTAATTTTTAAAACCTAATTACTAATTGTAAACCCTAATTGCTAAATTAGCAAGGTTAACTATAATTAGTAAATAATTAAACCCTAATGTTCCTGTATAATGTAATTAGAAAATCTAATCTAATTAAAGAAACTCTAATTATAATTTGAAGAAACTAAAATTTCTATTTTTCTCTGTAATTGCAAAATCCTAGAAATCCTTCAATTTAGGGTTTAACCTTAGGGTTAAACCCTAAGGGTTAAACCCTAAGAGTCAAATCCTAAGGGTTTGACATGTTACATAATTGCCATTAAATTCATAAGGCTAATGATAATTTTACCCCTCTTGCATTATTTAAGGTAACTTGTAGAATTTGGTCTACTTGGAGCTGTTGGCCAACCCTAGTGTAGCCATGTGACTTATTTATTGCCTGCAATTAGCCTCTAGATCAGCCAATTCATGCATTTAACCCTTGTATATATAGATTGGAGAGAGAAAAACATCATTTGGTAGCCTAATATTGCACAACTCTCATCCTTGACTTTCTCAAGCTCAAAACCCACGAAATCCTTTCCCAATATCAGTCACAAACCAAGCCCCACGATCACCTTTAACCTAATCAGTAGCTAGAATCAAGAATTGGATCATAAAGGTATAAAACCCTAACGAAGAAATCTGATCTTGATCTACATGTTAGATGTTAGGATTTAATGTTTAAACATGTTATATGTAGTGTATATAAGTGATCTGGGTTGTTACTTCCTAGATCCATAACCTTAATATGCTCGAAATCAAGTTTTAAGAAAATTTGAGAAAAGTTCAAACTGTGGTCTGACAACGAATGTCAGTGGCCACCAATCTTTCTCTGTTATGTGTTTTTGTTGTTCAAAGCTTTGATTTTGTAGTCTGATAGGTGTTCTTTGATCTGGATCAAGAATCATGCTTAGATTTAGCCTAGATTGCAAGTTATTCATGGTCAAACCACATTGACCGGCATTGACGGAGCATTTCTAGGTAACCCAGATTTGCCCAGAAAGGGCTTGACAAGTTATTCATGAGCCTTGATCTTGCTTCTGTTTGTTGTTTTGTTGTTGTTGTTGTAATAGAATACTAATATGGTATATTGACTACTTATTCATGCTCTTAGAACACAAAAACAACTAACAGGTTGCTTGCAGTGGATGGTCAAAGTGATCTAACGCTTTTGTTGTTGTTATGTTGGTTTGATATAATAGGTCTATACTCTTACATGTTGGCTACAATATGAAATTGTTAGATCACTAAAACATTGCACGAGAAACAAGTTGTGAAAACCCAAAGTAGGCCTCACGAATTGTTCTTCATTTCTGGGTAACCCAGAAATGAAGAACAACTCTGACAGCCACTTTGAAGGCTTATATCTACTTATTGTGATGTTGTTTGATCATGTTTCTTATTAGGTCTTGTAGTGTTGTATTTGTACTCCACGATCTTACTAGAAACATACCCTCAAACAATAAGATCTGTCAGTTATATTTGGTCAAACATGTCCACTCGGTGACTGTTTATGCATTTCTGGGTTTGATGAAGAACACGAAGAACACGAAGAACACCTATAGCGACGGTTCTGTCGCTATAGGCAGTCTTTAGCGACAGTTTCTTTATAAAATTATTATTTTTATTAAATAATTAGTATTAAATGGTTTTAAATTATTAAAAATATAAAATAAATTATTAAAAATGATTTTAAGTCCGAAAAATTAGTTTTTAATTATTTTAAATATATTTTATAAATAAATAATATTTTTTAAATATCAAAGGTATTTAATATATTTGATTATTATATTAAATAAATTATTTAAAAATGATTTTAATACTTAAAAAATCATTTAAAATTATATTATGGTATAAGAAAATATTTTATGTTATTTTTAATGACTTTTAATATTTTGTGATGAAATTCATTAATAAATTAATATTAATGATAATTAAGTTATTTAATAAATGAATTAAATTAATTAATTAAAAATAATTTTATTATATTAGAAATTATTTTAAATAATAATAAGGTATTTAAAAATATTTTAAGTTATAAAATATAACTTTCAATATTTAAAGGTAAATTTTATTAATTAATTATTATTAATGATATTAAGGTTATTTAAGAAATATATTAAATAAATTAGTTTAAAATTGATTTTATTATTATAAAAATCATTTTAAATGAAAATAAAGTGTTTAAAGATATTTTAAGTTATAAAATATAACTTTTAATATTTAAAGGATAATTTCATTAATAATTTAATATTAATGATTATTAATTTATTATTAATGATATTAAATTTATTTAATAATTATATTCAATAAATAGTTTAA
Source organism: Panax notoginseng (assembly GCA_016801055.1). Classification (NCBI taxonomy): domain Eukaryota; kingdom Viridiplantae; phylum Streptophyta; class Magnoliopsida; order Apiales; family Araliaceae; genus Panax; species Panax notoginseng. The sequence continues at coordinate 141,104,786 of CM029020.1, forward strand.
AAATGATTTTATTAATTTAAAAATCATTTAAAAAGGATATAAATGAATTAAAAATATTTTAAGTTATAATTAATGACTTTTAATATTTTGATAAATAGTATATTAATATTTAAATGTTAATGGTAATTATTTAAAAATGATTTTAATTGTTTTAAACATCATTTAAGGGTAATATTAATACTTTAAAAATATTTTAAGTTATTATAAATAACTTTAATATTTTAGCAATGGTTTCATTAATAGTTTAATATTAATTAAATATTAATGATAATTGAATTATTTAATATTTAAATTTTGTAATAATGATTCCGATGTTTGACAATTCATGATAAATTATAATAAATGTTTAAAAATTATTATAAGTCATTTAAAAATAATATGACCGATACTTATAGATATTGAGCTACAGAATAGAGTCTTAGACTCTATAATTACCTAATAAAGCTGTCGGTACACCGACATATTTTAGAAATTGATATGGACTTAAATAATTTGATTTGATATATGTTTGTTTGTGATCCAGTGACTGCTAAACCTATGTGCCAATATGATTAGGTTATGTGCTGACTGTAATAAGCAGTGTTATGTGTTACGATATGTTATTCTAATCAGTAAAATGACCTTATTAGTGATAGGTGGTTATATAAAAGATAAAACTAAGTTGCATACTGTAAGCAGCAGACTAGGCAAGTATCCTACCTTTGCATTTTCTTTATGTAATGGACATGAGTAAGAAGATTCAAATTTATATTATTATTGTATCAGATTATTAACCCTATTGTTATATATGTTATATCCGAATCATTGATTATCAACATGGTACTATATTGTAATTCAGATATATATTCTGTTCGTTAATTTTTAAATATGGTTATTCAAGTGTCCCCACTTGGATAATCATTGTATTTAATCACATGTTGATATATATATATATATATATATATATATATATATATATATATATATATATATATATATATATACCTATTGATTTCCAGTATGTATACAGTAAGTAAAAGTCGTCTAAGCTATTTGACTAGCTAGACATAGATTTAGAAATATTGTTGAATATGATAAAACATTTTTGTATCCAATCAAATTATTTTGGTTCGGATTCTCGATTAAGTATGAACATCCTGAACATGGAAAAACTTTTATGCGCCCAAGACGGACAGAGTGAACGATAATATCGTTCTTGCATGTAGTATTGATCAATATAGGGCATAACGGGCTGATCACCCCCCGTGCCCGTAAGTTATAACGATTTGTAGATGAAGTTCTGTTTAATCCTATTCGGAAATTGAAAACAATGTTCATAGTATGTCACCTTAACCCTATTTATAGTCAATACGTAGTTTTAAAAATTTGATAGAGGGTTGTTATGTTATTATTATCGGTTCAGATTACTTCACAACTATTAATTTGTTGTAGAAGGGTAGTACAAAGAAAATGTTTAATCCTTTCAGCTAATATTTATAATTGTTATTACTTGCTGGGCACTCAAATGCTTATCCTTGCTTAATTTAAATGTTTTCAGCTAAGTGTGAACAACCAGCAGGCTCTGCTAAGAACAAGGGAAAAGGAAAGTTGCTGAATGAATGCAATGCTATTTTATGTAATAGTTAACTTTATTAAGACAATGATATATTTTATGTATTATGCTATGTAATGAATGTATTAAAGGTTACGTACTTGGGAGCTAGACTCTGATAAATATGTAAATTAAGTTTGATATATATATATATATTATTGTTATTATTATTAGTATTATTCCGCTCATAGAAATGGTATCGTGAAGCACCGAGTTCGGGTTTCAAGTACCCGAATTTGGGGCCTTTACAAGTTGTTATCAGAGCTTTAGGGTTAGAAACCTTAGGTGGGATAGACCTTAGGCTATAACCTTAGAATAGAGGGAAACGTTGAAAATATAAATAACTCATATAGAGTTTAAAAAGAGATGAATCATTTGGTAGCCTAATATTGCACAATTCACATCCTTGACTCTCTCAAGCTCAAAACCCACAAAATCCTTTCCTAATATCAGTCCCAAACCAAGCCCCACGATCACCTTTAACTAAATCAGTAGCCAAAATCAAGAATTGGATCGTAAAGGTATAAAACCTTAACCAAGAAATCTGATCTTGATCTACATGTTAGATGTTAGGATTTAATGTTTAAACATGTTATATGTAGTGTATATATGTGATCTGGGTTATTACTTCCTAGATCCATAACATTAATATGCTCAAAATCAAGTTTTAAGAAAATCTGGGAAAAGTTCAAATTGTGGTCTGACAACGAATGTCAGTGACCACCAATCTTTCTCTGTTATGTGTTTTTATTATTTAAAGCTTTGATTTTGTTGTCTAATAGGTGTTCTTTGATCTGGATCAAGAATCAAGCTTAGATCTGGCCTAGATTGCAAGTTATTCATGGTCAAACTACGTTGACCGGCATTGACCGAGCATTTCTGGGTAACCCAGATTTGCCCAAAAAGGGCCTGACAAGTTATTCGTGAGCCTTGATCTTGCTTCTGTTTGTTGTTTTGTTTTGTTGTTGTTGTTGTAATAGAATACTAATATGGTATATAGACTACTTATTCATGCTTTTAGAACACAAAAACAATTAACAGGTTGCTTGTAGTGGATGGTCAAACCAAGCCAAAAGATCACGAAATGAGTTTTCTGGGTAACCCAAAAAACTTAAATTGTGACTTCTGACATGGTTTGACCGAGTTAGATCTAACACTTTTATTGTTGTTATGTTGGTTTGATGTAATAGGGCTGTACTCTTACATGTTGTCTACAATATAAAATTGTTAGATCACTAAAACATTGCACGAGAAACAAGTTGTGAAAGCCCAAAGTAGGTCTCACGAACTGTTCTTCATTTCTGGGTAACCCAGAAATGAAGAACAGCTCTGACAACCACTTTGAAGGCTTATATCTACTTATTGTGATGTTGTTTGATCATGTTTCTTGTTGGGTCTTATAGTGTTGCATTTGTACTATACGATCTGACTAGAAACATACCCTCAAACATTAAGATCTGTCAGTTATATTTGGTCAAACAAGCCCACTCGGTGACTGTTTATGCATTTCTGGGTTTGATGAAGAATACAAAGAACACCTATAGCGACGGTTCTGTCGCTATAGGCAGTCTTTAGCTACAGTTTCTTTATAAAATTATTATTTTTATTAAATAATTAGTATGAAATAGTTTTAAATTATTAAAAATACAAAATAAATTATTAAAAATGATTTTAAGTCCAAAAAATTAGTTTTTAATTATTTTAAATATATTTCATAAATAATTAATATTTTTGAAATATTAAAGGTATTTAATTTATTTAATTATTATATTAAATAAATTTTTACAAATGATTTTAATACTTGAAAAATTATTTAAAATTATATTATGGTATAAGAACATATTTTATGTTATTTTTAATGACTTTTAATATTTTGTGATGAAATTCATTAATAAATTAATATTAATGATAATTAACTTATTTAATAAATGAATTAAATAAATTAATTAAAAATGATTTTATTATATTAAAAATCATTTTAAATAATAATAAGGTATTTAAAAATATTTTAAGTTATAAAATATAACTTTTAATATTTAATGGTAAATTTCATTAATTAATTATTATTAATGATATTAAATTTATTTAATAATTATATTAAATAAATAGTTTAAAAATGATTTTATTAATTTAAAAATAATTTAAAAAGGATATAAATGAATTAAAAATATTTGAAGTTATAATTACTGACTTTTAATATTTTGATAAAAAGTACATTAATATTTAAATATTAATGGTAATTATTTAATAATGATTTTAATTTTTTTAAACATCGTTTAAGGGTAATATTAATACTTTAAAAATATTTTAAGTTATTATAAATAACTTTAATATTTTGGCAATGGTTTCATTAATAGTTTAATATTAATTAAATATTAATGATAATTGAATTATTTAATATTTAATTCATTTAATATTGATTCCGATGTTTAAAAATTCATGATAAATTATAATAAATGTTTAATAATTATTATAAGTCATTTAAAAATAATATGACTGATACTTACAGATATTGAGCTACAGAATAGAGTCTTAGACTCGATAATTACCCGATAAAGCTGTCGGTACACCGACATGTTTCAGAAATTGATCTGGACTTAGATAATTTGATTTGATATATGTTTGTTTGTGATCCAGTGACTACAAAACATATGTGCCAATATGATTAGGTTATGTGCTGACTGAAATAAACAATGCTATGTGTTGCGATATGTTATTCTAATCAGTAAAATGATCTTATTACTGATAGGTGATTATATAAAAGATAAAACTAAGTTGCATACTGTAAGCAGCAGACCAGGCAAGTGTCCTACCTTTGTATTTTTTTTATACAATGGACATGAGTAAGAAGATTCAGAATTATATTATTATTGTATCAGATTATTAACCCTATTGTTATATATGTTATATCCGAATCATTGATTATCAACATGATACTATATTGTAATTCAGATATATATTCTGTTCGTTAATTTCTAAATATGGTTATTCAAGTGTCCCCACTTGGATAATCATTGTATTTAATCACATGTTGATATATATATATATATATATATATATATATATATATATATATACACACACACACACACACACACACACACACACACACAAAACTGATCAGGTTCGGGAGTCCGAACCTGATCAAAAACGGACTATATTTTTTTTTTTGCTTTTTTTTAAAACAACTAATTTTTTTTAATATTTTATGGAACTGAAATTTTTCCATAATACAATATTTTGGACGTGTTTTGGATACCTATACCAAAAAATGGTGGTACAGTCTACACAGACTGTACCACCATATTTTGTTATACGTACCCAAATAACACCAAAAACACTGTATTATGAAAAAATTTCAATTCTATTACTTTTTATTTATTTTTTTTACTTGTTTTAAAAAAAACAAAAAAAAAAGTCTGGATTTTGGTCTGGTCCGAGAGTCCGGACCTGATCTGGACTATATATATATATATATATATATATATATATATATATATATATATATATATACCTATTGATTTCCAGTATGTATACAGTAAGTAAAAGTCGTCTAAGCTATTTGACCAGCTAGACACAGATTTAGAAATATCGTTGAATATGATAAAACCTTTTTGTATCCAATCAAATTGTTTTGGTTCGGATTCTTAACTAAGTATGAATATCCCGAACATGAAAAAACTTTTATGCGCCCAAGGCGGACAGGGTGAACCATAATTTCGTTCTTCCATGTAGTATTGATCAATACATGGCATAACGGGTTGATCACCCCCCGTGCCCGTAAGTTATGACGGTTTACAAATGAAGTTCTATTTAAACCTATTCAAAAATTGAAAATAATGTTCATAGTATGTCACCTTAACCCTATTTATAGTTAATACGTAGTTTCAAAATTTGATAGAGAGTTGTTATATTATTATTATCGGTTCAGATTACTTCACAACTATTGATTTGTTGTAGAAGGATAGTAAAAAGAGAATATTTAATCCTTTCAGCTAATATTTATAATTGTTATTACCTGTTGGGCACTCAAATACTCATCCTTGCTTAATTTAAATGTTTTCAGCTAATTGTGAACTACCAGAAGGCTCTGCTAAGAACAAGGAAAAAGGAAAGGTTGTTGAATGAATGCAATGCTACTTTATGTAATAGTTAACTTTATTAAGACAATGATATATTTTATCTATTATGCTATGTAATGAATGTATTAAAGGTTACGTACTTGGGAGCTAGACTCTGATAAATATGTAAACTAAGTTTGGTATCTATATTATTGTTATTATTATTAGTATTATTTCGCTCATAGAAATGGTATCGTGAAGCACCGAGTTCGGGTTTCAAGTACCCGAATTTGGGGGCTTTACAGGTTAGTATCAGAGCTTTATGGTTAGAAACCTTAGGTGGGATAGACCTTAGGCTATAACCTTAGAATAGAGGGAAATGTTGAAAATATAAATAACTCATATACAGTTTAAAAAGAGATGAATCGAATAAATTCATCGTCAAATAAAATAAAAGATAACTTATATAAAACAATTATTTGCTATTATATGCTTATAACATGAAGAAGGATCAAATCCATACACCTGAGCCAATATCAAAGCCAATAGCTGAAATAGAGGCTCACGATGAAAATAATTCTGACAAGTTGGTTATCGTAGAAAACGTAGTACCAGATTCGGAGATGGTGGAATTGACAGATAGTGATTCGGACACTAAAGTTGAAGCTGATCAAGCATCAACGGAGGAGCAGAATCTGAGGAACAAGGTTTCTTCTCTGAAAAAGCTGTAGGAAATAGAAAAGCTGCTAAATAGTCAGTTGCGAAAAGCCTTACTAGAAATAATGGAAGAACAAGATAAGCTTAAAATCCAAATTGATAAGATGGGAGCCACAAGTAACACGTCGTGTGCAGCTCAGAGCAAGAAGGGGAAAAGAAAGATAGAAGACCACGACGTAGGAAAATATGATAAGAAGAAAGGGAAAAGAATATGTTACATTTGCGGCTATGAGGGACATACCATTCTTTATTGCCCCGACTATAAACCAGGTGCATGTTTTATCTGTGGGATAGAAGGTCATCAGGCAAAAGGTTGTCCAAGGAATCCCAAACTTCTCCCTAAGCTACCTAATCTATATTTATACACATCACCTAAGAGATGGAGAAGAAATTATAAAAGAGGAAGAAAACTATTTCCTAGAGGGAAAACTATTTCCTAGAGGGGGAACTATCCAATTATGTCTGTGAGGAGGCTCGCTTTTCATATATATATATATATATATATATATATATATATATATATATATATATATATATATATATATATCAGTTTCCTCTAAAAGCTAGGTCAAAATCGGCTCTGCACTGCCTGGGAACCGGAGGTGGTGCTGCGGCGCGGAGAGTAAGCTTGGCATTGGCGCTGCAGCGCCACGTCAGCACCAAAAACATCGGAGGTCGCGATATAGGGAAATTGACCATTTTACCCCCTGAAAGCTGGAAAAGACCTATTAAGCCCTGCAACACAACGATTAAGCTAAATAATACTATAATCATATAAAAGCTATATAAAATCTACGAAGATCAAGCAACTATTTAAGCAATAAAGGATCCGATTCGCGGGCATAAATCCCACTAATCATTAATCCCCCGTCCCGACGCTGCGACGCCAAATTTATAGGCTTAGGAGGCGCTGCAGCGCCGGCCCTGAGCCGTTGAATTTTTTTAAGGTTTTTATTTTCAATTCTTTCTGGGCTCGTAACTTGATCGTTATAAGTCGAAATTGGCTCGTTCAAAAGCCGTTATTTTATATATCTCATATACTTTGATTTCATTTGGACCAAATAAGTTTTTGAATCCATTAACAATGAATTTACTATTCAAATTTTCTATTATGCGTTCATTTAATGTTCGTGAACTTTCATAACTCGTTTCTTTGTTTTAAGTCGAAATTCGATAATTCTTGAGTCCACGACTCTTAATCATGTTGTTCTATGATACACCATCAAAAACTAAGGTTTCTGAGTTAAACAACAACTTTTGACTACTATTTCAAGAATTCTACGATTTCGACGATTATCATCTAATCTCGTAAATTTTGCCATAACTTCGTTACTTGATATTTTACACCAAACCAAATGGAATCAATCCATTGGTTAGTTATCTATAACCTAACCAAACAATTCACATCTAACTTATACTTGATGATTTTTAATTTGTCCATCAACAACCAATTCAACATTTTAATGGTTTTCTTTGATTAAAGCTCAGTTAGACGCTTATAATTCTTACTTATACATGGCTTATTAATGTTTTAATTCACTAATATCCATCCTTATTACGCTGGAAGAGACATGCTCCACCAATTCATATTTCTCTACGAAAATAAATCGAAAATAATCGAAGGCTAAAGTTTACGCATAGTTACCTTAGTATTTTTCGCTTTCTTGACTTAAGCTTGATTATTTTGCTTTGATTCCTCTTGATTACTTGTTATTGCTCTTCTCTCTCTCTCAATATAGTATTCAATGTTGGTTAAAGTAACAAATGAACTAACATATGCTTCTTTATATAGAAAACCAAGTGGAGGGCAATTTGGTCATAAGGGCCACCTCCTTACTATTCATTTCTTTCCCACCAAGCTTCCTCTCTTTCTTGGAAACCAAGTAGCTGTTGCACACGCCCATTGGGGGTCCCACATGGGTTACCACTTGGGTTTGGCCCATCCGGTGACCCATCAGTTCGATCCACGAGTTTATTTCTTGATTTGGGCTTAAAATTAATTAATATCAGGCCTATCTTTGGGCTTGCTTTAATTTAACATTGGACTTTGACATAAATCATCATCCAATTGGAATTGACAAAGTCTAGGTCCAATTACTAAAGTCCATTAAGAACTAATCGTATTCTACTCATATAATTTTAGTATTCTCTTTATATATACCTCGTACGATATTTGTATTATACGTCATTGTAGACACTCGAAATTTTTTGAATACCTGTTACTAACATTGCAGGAGGGCAAAATCGTCTTTTAGAGATAACCCTGGAAGACAGCCCAGTTCAATCCCAGAAATAACACTGGGAATTTTTGTTCCATCTCAGAGATAAACCTGAGACATCCAGCTCAGTACCGGAAACAACACTGGGAGTTTCAGTCTCAATCTCGGAGATAACCCTGAGGAATACAGTTCAAATGCCAAAAATCACACTGGAGAAGATCGTTTCATTTCAAAGATAACCCCAAGATACTCAGTCTTAGTCCCGGAAATAACACTGAGAAAGATAGTATCAACCTCAGAGACAACCCTGAGGCATGCAGTTGCAGTTCCGAAGATAACCCCAGAAATGCTTGTTTCAAACCCATGCTATCAGCTTCAACACTCGGTGATAACCCCGAGTCACTCATTCCCCAAGCCCAGAGATAACCTTGAGAGGTCAGGTACACCTCAAAAATAACCCTGAGGACGGTCAACACCTGTCGCAGTCCAATCTCAGAGATAACCCTGAGCAACGATCGCTAAAATAGCTCAAACCGGAGATAACCCCGGTGAGGGACAGAATCGTTATTTTGCCATCCCAATCCCACATTACGCCGTCTCAACATTCAGACATACATTCTACATAGAAATGTCCTACAAGAACCAAAGAGCTCCAATCCTGAGTGACTACTGCACAAGACAACACACCGGATAGAATTTGAAGCCTGAAGATCAGGGCATGATCCCATCTTCCTAACTTCGTACAACCTCTAATCCCATGTCATTGTTTAGCTCTCGACAACAGGATACCGTAAAAGGTCTTATACACCTCGATCGGATGCCTGGATTGAAGTTCTGAAAGTTCGAGCGGACATCACGTTGCACGCGTGCGCATACTTCGAGACGGCGAGACCCGAAGAACTCGGGGCACCCCGGGCAGCCGTAGGTGCATGTGCGGCTACCGCAGGTACACCTGTGGCTCCCCCTCTATAAATAGAGGGCTTGGGGCAGCCATTTTGCATAGAGAAAATGCGAGGAAGCCCTGTCCAATTTGCTTTGTACACACTATAAATTGAGTGCTTTCTCATTTTAAACACTTGTGAGTTTCTATATTGTTATATTTTTACCGGCGGGAGCCGAGTGTTCATCCATTTAAAGTCATTGAAGTCTTCTTTGGCAGTCCACTGTAAGCTTTCTTACACTTTCTAAAGCCTTTCTCCACTACTGTGCACACACAATTTTGCACGTTGAGAGTCGTGTTGTGTGTGTATGCCCGAACTTCGGTCCATTTCTTTTATTTCTTTTTGTATATATATATATATATATATATATATATATATATATATATATATATATACATGGACTGACATTATCGAGTTATGCCTCGATTGAGCCTGGACTCGCGTCCGGAGAGTTTAGTTGCTTATATATATATATATATATATATATATATATATATATATATATATATATATATATATATATATATATATTTACATTTCAGTCTGGCCTGGAGTTTAATTCGTAGCCTTTTACCGCTTTATTTATATCTCTGTCAGGTCTGAAGTTTACTTCGTGACCTTTTACAGCTTTATTTATATTTCGTCCCGCCTGGAGTTTACTTCGAGGCGGCTGATCGCTTTATTGCTTTATTTACATTTTCCAATCCCCCATGGAGGTGCTTCGTGGTGGTTGATTGGTTTTTACTGCTTTATTTACATTTGCAATCCCCAATGGAGGTGCTTCGTGGTTGTTGATTGCTTGCACACACACACACACACACACACACACACACACACACATATATATATATATATATATATATATATATATATATATATTTACAGCTTATATATATATAATTGTTTACAGATTTCATACAAACTGCTACATCATGTGAGCCAAGGAATCATGTGATCACAGATTCAGTCTACTGAATCTAGATTCGGTTCCCGTGATGGTCATTTTCAGCTGTACACGACTTGTAAATTATGCGCGTTGTTCGATTTTCCTTAGATGGCTCTCATGCCCATAAGGAGTTCGGCTCTGCTGTGTATATTATTTTCTCGAAGATGCTTTGCATCTCGAAAATAAAAGTAATCACACCGAACACCTAATAAATAGAAGTATCAAAGGCCTCAATTACTATTGAGCACAAGGGTTTGAAAAACCTCTTTTTACAAAACATCACTACTATATCTTGTTAAAACTGAATTTTTATATAAAATTCAAACCCTTTGTATATAGGTGCGAACGAGGCATAGCACTACTTCTAAATAATTATACATTGGCCCACACATATATATATATACACACACACACATATTCATATAACAGTTTAATTGAAAAGTGGCGGTCACCGTGGCAACACGGATGTCGGGGGGTGCCTAACACCTTCCATCTGCATAACCAAGTCCCCGGACCCTAGCGAATCTCGATTTCATAGACCCGTTAAGTAGTGTCACATCACTGGGTCAATGCGCAAACCTTTTCTCTTATAGTCCAATCGTCAACATATATATGTCGGACCTTTTCAAAACTTATTTTTTCAAACAAATATCACCTAATATGAGAACACCAAAAGACAAGAACTGAAAAGGGACAATTAAAATCTCGATGTCAACAGGTGGCGACTCTGTTGGGGACTCCAGTAAGAGGACTTTAGCCTCTATTACAAGCTTTTTTAGAACTGTTATATACTTGTGTGTGGATGTTGCATTTACATTTGATGGATGTGTACGAATGCATTTACTTATTGTACTTAATGCTTTACACTATATCTGTTTGTGGTATTAGTGCTTCACACATGTCATTATTTTCATAAACGGTGAGACACGTTGTATGTGAATGTATGTTGTGTGGTTCCTCCATCAGAAGGCTATCCTGTCTGTGTTTGATTACTGGACTCGTAGGAAGACTAATTCCAACGAGGCTCAAGAAAGACACCACCCAAATTCACTCAAGTTGAAAGACCGAAATAACGTCCTGTCGAGTAAATTGCGATGATTTGGGAACCTTCATGCCAAAAAGCCGCGAGACTAGCCAAAGATAGGTCAGCCTCTGATAAACCAAACACGGAGGAAAGTCTCTTCATACTTTCCCATTTTAAATTACTTGTAAAGTCAATTGCTTGTAATTTCATTCCATATTGATCTTCATGTAATGGGAAATATGAAGAAATATGTGTACATGCATATTTTACAAATATTAACATGCTATCATGTATTACAAACAACTAACATCCGTTTTACAGGATAATACTCCTAAAATGGATACATCATATAGCATGTCAACATTTATACATTCCCTAAAACTAAACTAAGTCAGTTTTTCGCAGGGAAACAATCAGACCTATTACCCGTTCAAAGTCCAAAAAGGCCATGAGCCTACAACCAATTATGTCTTCATCTGACCAGACTAATCTTAATCCTGTCTCCCGTGAAGAATTCGACGGATTAAGTAAAGAAATCACAAATTTGGCTGTTCTGCTTAAAGAACTACACCAATCTACGCAGGGTACAAGGATACCCATACATACTGAATCCTCTGAACATGAAGGAACACAAGGTGCGGACAAAGAAGCTCCCGTACCTGATGCGCAGTTGGATACAACCAACAAAATTCATGATACCACTCATCTCAAAGAAGATTTAGACACCAATAATATCAGAAAGAAAGTCCTTCAAATGGAAGAGACCATCTGTTCTATCAAAGGGATTAGAGCACATGGGAGTGTTTCATATGCTGACCTTTGTATATTCCCTGGTGTGCATTATCCAGAGAAGTTCAAGACTCCTGACTTTGAAAAGTATGACGGGTTAGGAGACCTTTACACACACTTGAAGGTATTCATTGGAGAGCTAGGATCTTATGCCAAGGATGAGAAGCTCAGAATGCAGCTGTTCCAGAAAAGTTTGTCTGGAGAAGCCCAATTGTGGTATACCAGATTAGAAAACTCCAAGATCCATAGCTGGGAGGAGCTAGCTCATGCCTTCCTCACTCAGTACATCTTCCAGTCATAGATGGCCCCTGATCGGTACCAAATTACTAAAGTAAGAAAACAAACCAATGAATCTTTCAGAGAGTATGCTCAAAGGTGGAGGCGCTTTGCTGCTCAAGTTGTTCCTCAATGAATGAGTCAGAAATGGTTATGACATTCATAGACATACAAGAAGCTCCTTTCTATGAGAGAGTCTTAGCTAGTATTGGCAAACCATTTGCTGAAATGATTAAACATGGGGAGATGGCTGAGATGAGATTAAAGTCAAGAAAGATTCAAGACCTAGCTGGCCTTAAAGCTGTTGCCGAGCACATCCAGTTCGAAAATTATGGAAACAACCCCTGGAGGGTCCATAAAAAGAAAGAGGAGGATGTTTCCTTGATACTACAAGGTCAGAATATGCCTATCCAAAAGAGAAATTACTCCCCATTCCAAGCACAGTCTTCAAACCCTCTATTACCTAAAGGTGGAGAAGTCAAACGCACTTGAGTGTTCACACCCCTAGGGAACTCACTCGAGAATATTCTCAATCTTCTGACCACTCAGAAGAAAATTACTCATCTTCTTCCACTAGCAAACCCGAATAGGAAGGGTTTCAATGCCACCCGGAAGTGTGCTTATCATGTCGGGGCTCCGGGACATGATACTTAGGATTGTTGGGCCTTGAAACATAAGATCAAAGATTTAATAGACATCGGTGAGATCGTGGTCACCAAGCCCGATCAACCCCATGTGCAAGATAACCCTCTTCCTCAACACAAAGAAAAAGAGGTTAACATGATTAATCGGAGCAGTGGACAGAGTTCCAATTTTAATGGTGGATCTTCCCAGACCAGCAAGGATAATGCTGACAAGTAGGACTATGCAAAGTTCCAGTTTATGATGGAATAAAAAATGAATGCTCTGCGTGAGCAACTCGACGAATTGGCAGAACTGGTGGTCCATCAGCACCAAGTCACACGCCAATTATTTGGTCAGGAGCATGCCAGTCTCCTTCCTTTTGTTACAAACGCTCCACCACGTACTCTAGAAAATGAAACACTAGAGGATAAATTTACAAAAAGAGCAAATGCCAAAGCCCGTCGGGATTTTGCCAATAAAAGGGAATTTACATACCTAGGCCAACCGATGGAAGAAATACTACAGATGTTGATAAATAAAGGAAGAATCATAGCTCTGCTACCTCCAATCAGCTCGCGTTCAAGATGGTTTAATTTCAATGGAGTGTGCCAGTATCATTCTCAATCTCGCGGTCACAACACAGAAGAATGCTGGGCACTCCGCCACCTTATGCAGATGACAAACGATGATATTTTTTTACTAGAAAGTGGGACGCATTTCCTACCAAATGGAAGGAAGTCGTAGCTGTCATATCTTCTGAGACTCAAGGGTGTTGACAATCCTTTGCAAGTGGCTATACCAAAGCCAATTATCTTGCCATGCAGACTACAATATCGTGTTGTCAGCCTACAGAAATTTGAATGGAATCATGGAGAGGTTAAAGGATCCACATCTCACATAACTGTTGCAGTGTCAAAGGATAATCCACTGTATCTTTCCCAACGGGTGATGAAGCCTACCATCAAGTCAGAGGGGAAGATTCCCATGGAAATGTGGAAGAATTTCTCCGTACTATGGGCCATAATAAAACCAAGGTGGTTTTAAGCTTAAGAGAAGCTCTACATCAAATTTCCATACTAGACTTGGTTTTCTCTTCTAAAGATCACAGGAAGGTATTGCTCAGGGTTTTGGAAGAAGCCGAACTTCCTAAGTTAATAGATGTTGAGAAATTCTAGCATCTAGTGGATCACATTTTTAACAACAATGTGATATCTTTCCCTGACGATGATATACCTCCCGAAGGGACCGGTCATTGCAAGCCGTTGTACATAGCGGTTTCATCTTCCGGATACATGGTGGGAGGAGTTTTAATAGACGGAGGATCATCTTTGAATATCTGTCTTTATGCCACTTTGGTGAAGATGAATATTAATCTCAACAGAATCCGAAGAAGCCATACAATCATTAAAGCTTTCGACGGATCCTGACGAAACGCTGTCGGATAGATTGAATTGCCAGTGGAGATTGGTTCGCATACATTTTGCATGTTGTTTCACGTTCTCAAAATAGATTCATGATACAACCTGCTTTTGGGAAGACCATGGATTCATATGGCTGGAGCCGTCCCCTCCACTTTTCACCAACAACTTAAATACATTATCAATAACAACCTAGTCACTGTCGATGTTGAGCCTGAATGTCCTGAATAAGGCAACATACCACTCATTAGCTTCAATTCAGAAGTTGAGCCGGTCAGTTTTCATACCATGGATGTGAGCAACACTCACTACCATCCTGTTGGGGCGCCACCTCTCATACCCAAGTTTCTGCCGAAGTAATGTCGGCCACGCAAGAAATGATGTCATTGGGTTATCAACCAGGACAAGGGTTGGGCAAAGATCATCAGGGCATCAAGCACCCCATTTAAGTTCTCAGTTAAACAGGGATAGCCAGACTAGGCTATACTGGTAGTTCCAGTCGCAGGAATCCTTATAAGCATAAGCAGATTCTTTCAGCTTTAGCCACATGACGATTATCTCCACCTACATTTCCTGAGCCTATACGGTCTCCAATAAAGGTGCCTACCTATGTAATGGCTATGTTATTTCCTAAACCGATACCGGTAAAGGGGAAAGAAGTCTTGGTTCCAGATCTAGAAGTGGAAGAAGAGGAACAAAAATGTAAACAAGACATCGCCAAGATGATGTCAAACATACGCATCATTATCCATGATGATCACACAAATAGATAAACCCCAGACAATGATTGTCCAGACGTAATGGTCATCATTCGGGAGAAGGAGGACGATGATAACCCCTCCATTATTGCAGTCCATCAGGATTTCACCCTTGACAATTGGAGCAGCACTCCTTTCATTGGTCGATAAGGGTAAAACGGGTAGAAACTCCTTCTGCCCTGTAGATAATAATAACTGCTTACTTTTCTGTACAGTATTAGCAGTTGTTTTGTTAGTACATGCTAACACTTTGTATGATTGAACAGTTTCATATATTAAGTGAAAGCATATTTTATTTTAGGACTCTAAATTTAGATGTGCCTATACTTGCTGATAAGGTGCCTTTTCTCCACAAGGATTGTAACTTTGATGAAAAGTTGGACTCAGACTTGATAGAAATACAAGAGGACATTGAGATACCTCAGGAGATCAAAGAATGGGTCGAAGACAAACCTAAACCCAACCTTGATCAAACCACCTCCTTTAATCTCAGAACCTTAGAAATCCCTAAACTAATCCATATTGGTACAGACCTCACTCCAAACCAAAGGAATGATATGGTTAAACTATTAACCCAATTCCAGGATATGTTTACATGGTCTCATGAAGACATGGTGGGTTTGTCCACTAACATTATCATTCATCGCCTCTCCATCAAAGAGGGATTTAAGCTAGTCAAGAAGAAGCTCAGGCGATTAAAACCTGAGTGGAGTTTAAAGGTTAAAGAAGAAATTATGAAACAATTTCAAGCAGGCATCATCATGGTGTCTATATACCCTGAATGACTATCAAACATAGTCCCTATGCCTAAACCAAGAGGAAAGGTGTGAGTTTGCATGGATTACCGGGATCTAAATAAAGCTTGCCTTAAAGATAGCTTTCCTGTGCCATTTATCCACATTCTCATTGATAATACTGCTCCATACGATATGTACTCCTTTGCTGATTGCTTCATGGGATACCATCAAATCATGGTTACTGAAGAGGATCGTGAGAAAACTGTATTCATCACTCCTTGGGGAACCTTTTGCTATAGACAGTTGTCATTCGGTCTCATCAATGCCGGAGCTACCTACCAGCGAGCCATGATGGCTCTTTTCCATGATTTAATGCATAAGAAGATAGAGATCTACGTGGATGACATCATTGTCAAGTCTCGAAGGGACGAAGACCACCTAGACCCTCTCAGAAAGCTCTTCAATAGCTTGCGTAAGTACAACTTAAAGTTGAATCCAGCCAAATGCGCATTTGGCGTTAAATCAGGCAAGTTGCTAGGTTTCCTAGTCAGCCACAAGGGGATTGAGCTGGATCCCACCAAAATCTAGGCCATCATGGAAATGCCCAGTCCTCAAACAGAGAAGGAAATACGGAGATTTT
This sequence comes from Panax notoginseng, assembly GCA_016801055.1. NCBI lineage: Eukaryota > Viridiplantae > Streptophyta > Magnoliopsida > Apiales > Araliaceae > Panax > Panax notoginseng. The sequence continues at coordinate 141,121,527 of CM029020.1, forward strand.
TGGAAAGAATCAACTTCATTAGTAGGTTCATTTCTCAACTCACAACAACCTGTGATCCTATTTTCAAGTTATTAAGGAAGAACTCCTCTATGAAGTGGAATGTTGAGTGCCAAAAGGCCTTCCTTACAATCAAAGAGCAGCTAGTCAAAGTTTTTGTGTTGGTACCACCTAGGGATGATGTTCCCCTGTTCATGTACTTGTTTATAAGTGACAATGCCATGGGCTGCATGTTGGGACAGAAAGACGATAGAGGCCAAGAGCGATCTATCTACTACCTTAGGAAAAGATTTAGCAGTAGTGAACACAAGTACACTCTGATTGAGAAGACTTATTGTGCTTTAGCATGGGCTTCCATGAGGTTAAAACATTACCTCAATGGTCACACAATCCATCTCATATCCTGCGTGGATCCTCTTAAGTACGTGTTCAATAAACCCATGCTGAACTGGTGACTATCCAGATGGCAGTTGATCCTACAACAATTTGACATCGTCTATGTGACATAAAAGTCCATTAAAGGTCAAGGAATTACGGATCAACTGGCCACCGTGCCTTCAGGGGATTTCAAACCCTTGGAAACATATTTCCCCGATGAAGGGGTAATGACAATTCAGCAACACCATCAGTACGATGCACGCCAAACATGGAATATGTATTTTGATATAGCTGTAAATATGGAAGGTTCTAGGGCCGGAGCAGTTCTAGTGTCCATTACGAGGGAGCAGCATCCCGTCGCCGTTAAATTGCAGTTTGCCAACACCAACAACACAGTTGAGTATGAAGGCTGTATCATGGGGCTAAAACTTGCCCAATCAATGGGCATCAGACGGGTTAACTATCTTTGGATATTCCGAGTTGGTAATCAGATAAACCACATGAATCTATCACACCAAAGGTCTACACTTGTTGCCTTACCATCGACAGGTTCTACAGTTGGATTCAGAGTTTGAAGAAATAGCCTTCCTCCACATTCCTCAGAATAGGAATGATTTTGCAGATGCGCTAGCAACTTTGGCCTTCTTTGTCAACATACATGACAAGGAAGACATGCCGACCCTCACATTTACCCAACAAAAGGCTCCAGCTAATGGGAATTACATTGGAGAAGTATCAGATGAGATACCTCCCATCCAACACCCTTGGTATCAGCATATCAAGGAGTACTTTCAAGATGGATCTACACCCGCTGAGGCTAGCCCGACTGAAAGAAGGCAGATCCATTGACTGGATATGAAATTCTACCTGAGCGGAGATGCACTCTACAAAAGAGATGCAGGATTGGGTTTTCTCAGATGTTTAGACAAGGACCAAGCTCAGAGGCTCATGGATGAGATCCTTGGTGGAGTATGTGGCCCACACATGAGTGGTCCCCTACTTGTTAAGAAAATCCTCAGAACAGGGCATTACTGGCTCTCTCTTAAAGCTGACTGTGATGATCACGTCAAGAGATGTTATCAATGCCAAATTTATGGGAATGCTATCCCCGCCCCTCCAAGGGAGCTCCACAATATGAGTTCACCTTGGCCCTTCTCAATGTGGGGAATGGATGTGATCGGGCACATCGAGCCCAAAGCTAGTAATGGGCATCAGTTTATTTTTACCATGATCGACTATTTCACCAAGTGGGTAGAAGCAGCCTCCTTCCCAAGGTTACCAAAGAAGTTATCATTACTTTCATCAGAAACAATGTCATTTGTCGATATGGACAACTAGAGGTAATTTCATAAGAAAATGCTAACAACCTCAACAACAGAATGATAAGGAGTTGTGCAGTAAATTCCACATCAAACATCTCAACTCCATCATCTACCATCTAAAGATGAATGGTACTGTTGAAGCGGCTAACAAAAACATCAAGAAGATCATGCAAAAGATGTCCGCAACCACAAAGGATGGCCTGACTTATTGCCTCTGACTCTGTTAGCTTATAGAACATCAATGCGCACTTCTACTGATGCAACCCCCTATGCATTAACCTATGGGATGGAAGCAGTGCTCCCCATAGAAGTGGAAATGGAATCCCTCAGAGTGTTGATAGACGCTCAGCTAGATGAAGACCAATGGGTACAAGATAGGTATCATCAATTATCTCTAATAGATGAAAGGCGTGCCGCTGCTATCTTCCACGGTCAATTATATCAACAAAGGATCGCCAGGTCCTACAACAGAAAAGTCCAGCTACGGTAGTTCAAATAACATGACTTGGTTTTGAAGAAGATCATTAACAACCAAGATCAGTCTAAGGGAAAATTCACCCTGAACTGGGAAGGCCCGTTTATTGTCAAGGAGGTATTGACATGAGGTGCTCTCAGATTACAGGAAATGGATGGCGATGAATTTCCATAGCTTATCATCTCGGACACCATGAAACGGTACTATGTCTGAGGTTACCATCAAGTAAACATCCCGGTTTTGGATCACCAGATCCCTAGTCATTTCAAGTTTTCTAACCCTTCATTACATATAACTTCTCCTCACACTCATCCGCCCCATTAGGGACAAACACACTTTTTTAACCAGCAGCCTGGTTTCGGATCGCCCAATCCTTTTCTCTCCACTTGGTTTTGAACCCTTAGTCCACTTCAGTTATCCCACCAGGGATTAAACCTTTCATACCTGTAGTTTTACCCCACTAGGGATAAGACTTTTCACACCCACAGTTTGTCCTGTACATGGGATTAAACTTTCTCACCCGCAGTTTGTCCTGAACATGGAATCAAACTTTTTATTGGCTGCAAACCGTCTTGAACATGGGGCGAACTACACCGACCTGATCTCCTTGATACACGGGAGTACGTAGGCAGCCATATTTTATATGGTCCGATCGTAATAAAATAAAAACAACAAAAACATTTCTACACCCTTCTCATTACAAAAACAAAAACAACAAAAACATTCTTACACCCTTTTTGCCATATACAGCGTTGAACCTCCACACCAGGTTTGAACTACGCAGACCTGATCTCCTCTTCAACAGGAGTACATAGGCAACCAATCATGGTTCGGTCTTACCCCTTACCAAAACACAAAAACTTGTTAACGGTACTGGGATCATCATTTAATCCACCATATTTTCATTGGCTTCAGACCAAAGGGATGGAACTAACTGACCTCCCCATGTAAATAGGAGAATCGGCAACCATCTAAGCTACGGTTGATCCTTAAAGAGAAACACCAATCCATAAGAGATGGAACTAACTGGGCTCCCCCATACAAAGGAGTACTGGCAACCATCTGAGGTGCGGTCTACCTCAGAGAGGAAAGCCATGCTCCTCTCCATATTTACATACAGAAAACAGTCCCAAGACACCAAAGATTGTAGGGAATACACATAGATCAATGATTCATTCTAAAATATCCTGAGATAACTCAATGTCCATCCATTAAGGAGGAATTCATAATATATCAAGATCACAAGCCTTGAAGAAATAGGCAAATATGAAGCAAGCAATAAGGCATAACTAAAAGGGAAGTGATGAAAAATATATTTCACTACTGTATATAATGCTGTTTGATATATACAATGTAAACTGTACATGACAAAATGGCTAAGCTAGTCTGTGCAAGAAAATACAATCCCATCTACAAGTCAGTGTATATGCGAGCTATCAAGCCTAACATGGCATCTCTCTCAGAAGAAGGAGGTAACGCTGTGGTCTCATGCACAAGGGTATCCACATTAGTTAACAGATCTACAACCATATGCATGGTGACACTGTGCTCATCAATATACGTGCTCATATCTACAATCATGCCTGTAGTAAGGGACCTCACTGTGGTACTATCTGTAACAGCTACATCCCGGGCAGATATAGCGTCATCCCGCTCAACTATCACGACATCTCTGGCTGATCTGGTCTCATCGTGCTCCTCAATAGCAGCATCTTTATGTGCTAATGCCTCATCTCTCTCTAATAGAGCAGCATTTCTCCCATCAAGAGCTGTCAACATCAGGGCTCTAGCCTGATCCCTTTAAAAGGTTATCAGATTAAGACTCTGCTCGAAGTACTATGCTGAATGCTGGATTACGATAGTGCTAGTACTGGGAGAATCTACAAGTGTAACGACCGAGAAATTCGGATCTTATTGTAAAATGATTTTTGTTAAATTAAATAATAATAAAATCTTATTCTATGTGTTATCAAGAAGGTTGTCGTTATATAACCTATTGATGTTAGAATGTCGTAGTATTTGAGCTACGTGGATGAATTTAAGTGTTTGAATTTCCAAGACGAAAATAAAAGTTCCCCGAGAAATTTTCTGAAAAAAAATATTATTCATCGAGATTTGCTCGGGATATAATTTTGAATTTTCGAGAAATACGTAATGATGGAATAACAAGATAAGATGGATTATGTAATAAAAATCTAATTATGGAAAATGTAATATTTCGCTCGTGAACTTAAATTATAAACGATAAGGAAGTCGAAATAGTAATAAATAAGTATGATACTTAGGTATTGTACAAAGTAATGAAAAGAGTAAAATACGAAGTATTATACGAGTTAGTATGAAGAATGAATTATCATATATAAATTCTATATGAATTGGAATACAAAAATAATACATAAATTATATGTACTAGATAATGTTAATGGACTTGGAAGATTGATTAACAATTGTTAAAGTCCAAGTAAATTAAATGTTAAGGCCCAATTATTGGTTAATAAACAAGTTAGTGTTTATTAATGCAAAGCCCAAGGATTTATTTAATCCAAACCCAAGCTAGAATCCATGAGTTGTTTGACCCATGGGGCAAACCATATTAATATGGTTAGTATGGTGACCAAGTTAATGTGGGGACCAAGACTTAGGAATAATGGCCAAGCAAAAGATAAGAGTTTTGTTTAACAAGTAATGAATAGTAAGGAGGTGATTAAATGAGGTTGAATGATTTAATGACTAAATTACCCTAACCTTGCAAATTCTATAAATAGAGGAAGCATGCAAGCCATTTGTTAGTTGTTCAAATAATCCAAACATTACAAAGTCCTTAAGTGTTAGAGAGAATAAGTTACAAATAAGTCACTTCCATAAGTAAGAAGAAGAAGAAGAAACTACTTACCAAGACTTCAAAAGTAAGATTTCTTCTCCATTATCTTCTATCTTTACCATGATAGGTTAATAAGAAAAGTTTGAATTAAGGAACATGAATGTTAAAAAGTAAGAAGAATGAGTAAGCAATGAACTTAAGTCACATAAGTTGGTGATAAGTCATTTAAGTTAACATAAGTTATAAACTTATGTGAAAGTATTATGAACTTGTAATGAATTTATTAAGAGAAGTGATATGGATGTAAAAGAACTTGTATGATTATATGTATCATGAATACATAAGTAAAAGTTATATGTTGAGAACATATAAGGTATGATGATTAAGAAACTTTAATTGTCATAAGTCATGAACAATAAAATCTTAAGTAGTTTATAATTTGATAAAGTTATAAACTCATGAAGAAATAAATTTTGTAGTTTATAATTGATCAGCCAGAGACCAGATCAAATTTTGTGTTTAAACTTGGAACCGTTGTTTTCCAATGGAGACAAGTCATATTTGGCATTTTAGAGTTGCGGACTCGAAAATGACCGGATTCCGACTTAGAACGAAGAAACGAGTGTTGAACGTTCACGAATGTTTATCATTTTCCTTAAAAATGAATCATTAGGTGAAGTTTTAGCAACCAAAGTCAAATAGATAAAATTCTTGCATGAATGCGTAGATTACGTAATTTGTGAATCGTAGGCTTGTGAACGAGCCAATTCGGACTTATAACGAAGAAGTTATGCGCCCGGGAAGTTCAAAAAATTTAAAAACTGAAATTGTTTTCTGGTGCACAGAGTTGGCGCCGCGGCACCAACCCTAGGCTAAATGAGTCCCGCCACAGCGCGTAACAGTAGCTGAGCACACTGCAAGAGTTCACCGCAGCTCGAACCGTAGTACAATTTGTGGCGCCACAGCGCCATGTATAGTACGAAAAGTTTCTGGACTGTGGCGCCGCAGCGCGGCCCATTAAGTAAGGACTCGCGCCGCAACGCCAGTCTCAGAACAAAGATAGTAATGAATGTTTCTAAGTACACAGAAAGGAAAGCTAATTGTTTTGAAAGTAAACACAACTTAAGAAATGTAATCTAACTTTGTTTAAACTTTGTTAAACCTTAAGGATGTTGTATAAAAGTTGAGATAACTTAGTCGAATATAAATGCAAGGATAATGATAAACCAGAACGAATAATAACTGAATCTAATACACAATTAGATTGAGAAGAAGGGTAAGATATAGTCATATACATACTTGACCTAATGTAAGGCATTATGTGATCATGTATTGTAGAGGCTTGAAAGACTTAAACATAAAGTTGATTTATGGTAGTAGACGCTAAAGGCAAGTATTCTCACTCTTGTCTCAGTTTAATCTGAACAAGTTTTTGAGGTTCATGTATTCTTTCGTATGAATTAAGGTATGTTGAAGTTAAAGCCAATCTCTTGGCTAGACTTAGTAATTTATTCATCTATTATCAAATGTTGTTGTCTTTTGTCAACTACTCAATATGGTTTTCAAAAGAAGACTGAAATGTTAAACAAATGTTTTGTCGATAAAACGACAGGCACGTGAGATTGCCAAATGATTAAACGTACATACGTTTAATGGATGTAGTGTTGATCAACATAGAGTACAATAGGCTGATCACCTAGAAGTGCTCGTAAGTAATATCGGGCTTACGGACTTGTTTTCGGGTTGTCCTTTTTCAATAAAGAATGAATGCTTGAGGTCTTTGATCGGAGTAAATGTTTTACTAAATATTGTTATGATTGTAAAACATTTTGAAAGAAAATATTAGAGGTGGCAAACGGGCGGGCGGGCGCGGGCCGGGCCGGGCCAAAAAGGCCTGGATTTTCACGGGCTAAAAAAAGTAAGCCCATAGCCCGTGGGCTCATGGGCGGGTCCGGCTGGCCCGCGTGCCGAAGGTGATTTATGCCTATTTTTTGGCACTTTTTGAGCCTGCAAAGCCCGCGGGCGGGCTGGGCCGGGCCGGGCCTTGGACGGGCGGGGCCAAAAAGGCCCGGGTTTTTGTGGGCCAAAAAAATGCAGCCCAAAGCCCGCTTTTTGGCTGGCGGGCCGGGCCGTGGGCTTTGGGCTCGTTTGCCAGGTCTAGAAAAGATGAAGTGGTATTTTGAATTAATAATAGTACTTCATAACTATTGTTCAGTTATTGAAGATATACGATTCGTATGTGTCAAGCATGTTGTTATTGAGTTGTGATACTTGCTGAGCTAGTTATGCTTACTCTTTCTTGAACCATATGAATGTAGCTAAGACTGAACATCCCGAAGGATCGAAAAAGGATAAAGGAAAAGCTAAGGCAGATTGTTAAGCTGTCTTGTATTAGAATAGGTCTAATGTTGTAATGTAACTGATATTATGACAAAGAACCTTTGTAATGGGTATAGAACCTGGGAAATGTAAATATTACTTTAAATATATAGAAGTTATGCTCATTCTTTGAGACTTTCAATTGAATGAATGTATGAATGATTGTACAGTATAGCACCATCTGTCGGGTTGAAAGATACCCGGATTTGGGGGCGCTACAACAAGAGATGCTGGCAACCCAATGAATGGCTCCTCCTCGGTGTGGGAATCAATGTCCTCCATGGGGTCTCCAACATCTGAATCAATACCCAACACTATGGATACTACTGCAGCCAATGAAGTCTTTGTCTCCATCCATGTAGAATACGATGACGAACAGCCTGGATGGATAACAAAAAAATTAGCTATCTCACGCTGATCCCAACAAGCATACACCCGGAATCGGTCCTTTGCTGATAAGTGGCGAGAAGCTAAGCGCTGACCTAACGCCCCATCAAAAGGATGGAAGTCCTGGAACTGGTCAAACTGTGACATCACAGGCAGTGGGTGGTAGGTAGTCATGCCCCTGAAACCAGCCAGAGGGAGATAATCCATGCTCGAAGTGTGAGTAATGAAGCTATAGGGTGAACTAAGCCCTGTACACAGTAAAATGTTTAACGGATCTCTGATTCCTGCCAAGAATACCGACCAAGACATAGTGTCTATACACTCCGACGACTGAAAGGAGTAAG